>JARHVA010001513.1:1265000-1762500 GCA_037957365.1 Torreya grandis
TTAAAGGCTCCCCTAGATCATATTTGTATACTACATAGCTCTCAAGGGGAGTGTCCTTTTTAACACCCTATTGGGGGATATCTATCTCCTATGTTCTCTCCCTAGTATTAGTGAAATTAGTTCAAGAGAGTGAATTGGATTTCTTGGGAGGTTTCTCCTTATATGATTGGGAAATATTTACTATGCCTATATCCCCCAATTTACTTTCAATGTTTTGCTTCTCCTTAATCTGTTCTTTAACCCATAAGAGGGGCCTAGTCTAAAAACCCATTAGAGTTATGGACCTCGAGGTTGGCTTAGATGTGCTAAAAAGTGGTGTGGCTAGAATAGTAGTCAGAGAGAGAGTGATAGGGGTTGGGTGTGAGCATATTATTATCTACTTTTTATCCTCATCACTTTACAAATCTACCTCTTTCCTTCCAACTTCCTAATCTCCCTCTTTGATTAGGTTAATATATTCCAGGACCTTGATAATTACTTCAGATTACTTTTGGGACCTTAGAAGTAGACTATCAATGGAAATCTCTTGTCTTATGGGCTAAGGAGGTGGTCTTGCTTCCAAATTAAATTGTGTAATTGGTTGGGAAAGTGGGGAAGAGGCTATGGTGTCTTCCTTATCACCCTTAGGTGGCTCATTACCAATCATGGCCTCAAAACTCTTGTGCCTGATAGGATAATGGACCTTTATTTGGGGAAGGATCCCTCAAGGTACTTCAATAGAAGTAATTCCAGTGGAAGGTCCTTCCCTTACAACTTCATCACCTTGGTCCTTATTTATATTTGAAGGCATAGGGGTACCAATTTTCAAGCTTGATACCCTATCTCCCTTAAGTGCAGCCTCTCCTTTTTGTATTGAACTTATGTGTACTGGAGAGGGATGGTCCTATGGGTCTATCTCCATAGCCACCACAACATCTAGTTATTATTTTCCTTGAGACTCTACCTTTTCACTACTAGTGGGGGCTTGCTCTTATGGCCTGAACTCATTTTCAAGTTTTTCCTTAGGTCTTTACATATATTTTATCTCACCCTCCACCTTTTGTCCTAATAGTTGGGTGATCGTAGCCTAAACAAATGCTTCTGTGTCCAAGGAGACAATTTCTTTCTAGGGTGGAGCTTGGGATTACAAGGCCACCTCGACACCTACTTGTGTCACACATTCAAAGGATAAAGGGTCATTTGATTGTAACACAGTCTCCTCATTACCTTTGTCTTTTTCTCCCAAGGGTGTTTATGGTCCAAACAATCCCATTGCTAGAACCTTGATAGGATTCTGTGACCTTTCCCTTAGATTTATTTGGGTGGTCCTCATTAGGGAAGGAGTGAATGCCTCTAGCTTCTTTACTATTTCTATAATAGGCCTATCATCATCCAAGTTTTCTTCATCACTCATATCCCTTAATATTTGGGCATATGATGACTTTTCTCCTTAAGATTATGTGGCTTCATGCTGAGAGGGTACATCTAGATGTAAGACCTCTTTCCTTTTCATGGGGGTTACAGGTAGAGGTTACAGAACCTTCTTATTCCTTTTGGTCTTTGGTTTCTCTACTTTTTCCTCCCCTCCCCTTTTCCTTGTTTATATTTTTGGGGGTGGAATAGGCTCTATTGATTGCACGATTTGAGGGACTGATGCAATGGTTAGTCCAGCTAAAGTGGTAGGAGCTCCTTCAGCAGTGATCAAAATGGGAGAAGCACTTGTAAGCTATACTTCCTTTGATTTTTGAGACAAGGCATTCCTCCAAAAGGGCCCAAAAACTAAGACCCCCAAGAGACAGCCATGTGGCATGATTTGAGGATTCCAAACATTGGAAAATACTTGCACCTTTGGTATAAAAAACATAAGTGTGACAACCTTTGAAAAAGAACCAAAACCAAAAGCATTTTGAGATGCTACCACATGTCCATCATAAATGCTCACTTGGGTCTTCAACTATTTTTTACCTTTGTACCACTAATCAACCTGAGGAGGGGTGTAACATTCTTCCACCCTCTGAAGAGACTTCATTTATTTATGTGAGCGCATTAACCTAAAAGACAACACATAAAGACAACACACAATAGACTTAACTATTTTTTTATGAATAAATTGACCTTACCAAGGAAAGCATGAGGATAAAAATATTTAGACATGGACTAAAATACTCGTCATGATCTAAAGTTTAGGCATTCTCCATTGACAAAGGCCTAATTACTTTAATGCAATCTCAAGCACTAATAAACATGATGGCTTCCCTCATTTCTCATATCCCTTTTTAACCCTCTAAATCTAAGTTATCTATCATTATCGACCAACTTACCTAGCCCTATTATGTCAATTTAGACTCTCCCACCATCTTTAATGTAGAGGAGACCCAACTTGGCCTTTGGTATCAGTAAACCTTCGACTATCTCAACTTTGTCATCATTCCTTTTAATTTTTCTAGGAGTGCTCGATGATATTTTATCTAGAGCACATCACATTATACCATACTAGGAGTAATTATTTATAAATTTAGCTTTGATGGTTTCCTCTTCTACTACCTATGTAGTCACAAGGCCTCTCATGCTATCAGGGAAACACATGATGGGATCTATAGGGGACACTTTAGTGGCCAAACCGTCACTAAATGCATCCTTCACCTTGGTTATTACTATCCTACCCTTAACTAGGACTATTATGATTATGTGAAAAAGTGTGTCAAATGTTAAAAACATGTTAATTTACATCACGCACCTACCCATAATCTTCACATCTCCACAAATTTCTAACACTTCTCACAATGGGGTTTGGACCTCATTAGTGAAATTAACCCCCACTCTTCCCAGTGACACCATTCTATCATCACTACAATAGAATATTTTACTAAATGGGTAGAATCTATTCCTCTTGTCTTAACTAAAGCCAAAAATATTGTTGACTTTATCAACCATCACATCATATGTCATTTTGGTATTCCTCACAAAATTATCAGTAATAATGGAAAATATTTTAAAAATAAACAAGTTCAAAGTCTCTATGATGTATTCAATATCAAGTTAAGTTTATCATCACCATATTATCCTCAAGCAAATGGATAGGTGGAAGCCTCTAAAAAAAATATTAGCAACATGTTAATTAAAATGGTTAGTGCATTTAGTTAGGATTGGCATTTGCACATCCCCTTTACCTTATGGGCATATCATACTAGCATTCGAACCCCTACAGGTACTACCCCTTTTTCTCTAGTTTTTGGAGCAGAGGTTGTCTTGCCTCTCAAAGGAAAAATTCCCTCTCTTTTCATATCTCTATGATATTTCATGTCTAAGAGCAATTATCATCAAAAACGTTTAGCCCAACTTGAGCTACTTGACAAGCGTCATTTAGTAAAACTCATCCATCTTCATGTATATCAAAAATGAATCAAAAATGCTTATAAAAAACACCTTAAAGTGAGAGAAATTAATATTTGGGATCTCATCCTAAAGGAAAATCAACATGTCACCAATATGGAGAAAATAAACTAAGGCAATTTTGCTTTCAATTGGCTTGGACCTTATATCATAACACACAAGTATGGATTAGGAGCTTACCAATTGTCCTCTCTTAAAGGTAACCCATAACCTAAACCTCTCATTACTTCACATCTACGTCCTCTATTTTGTTAAAATAGGATCAAACTCACCTTTTGTCCAAATCAAGCTCATCCCTTAATTTCAAACCCCATCTATCTCCATATTTTAGGAACATTCAATTAAAACTACAACATGTGATTATCTATCACAACCATATCCTAATCTTAAACAATGGGTACCATGGCTCTACCCATGGTATGATTATCATGGTAATTTCTTCCCCTTTCCTAGGATGGATTCCCATTATCATTATCACCTAAACCTCTTTTACACCTGATTAACCTTCTTATGTTTTTAGTTTTGCCTTCATAAAAGGTGACCCTTTAAGCGTATATAATCAATTTTATGACATCAAAATCAAAAGCAAAATCATAACCAAAAATAATCATGGGTCATTCCTAGAATCCATAGTCTACTCCCTTGAAGGATAGATGCCAAAGCATATCAAAATTGCTCAATACAAGGTAGATTGCTCCCTTGAAGGATAGTTATCAAGAGCCTTAAACAAAGCACAAAAAACATAGACCACTCCCTTGAGATATGGCTAAGTAAAGCATTTTTAAAATAATATAAATTTATTGGAACCTTCCCACATCGATCAACTTCCCCCAACCCTCCCAAGCAATAACAAAATAGCAAAGGACATATTAACAAAATCAAACAAAAGAAAAATAATTTGGAAGTCACAATTAACTTTCATAAGTAGACTTCCCACATCGATCATTATACACATTATATGACATGGACTTATTATTTCTATCGCTAAATTTGCTTTTTCAGATTCAAGAGAGAGAAGAAACTAAAGAGATAATGGACAAGGCATGTGAAGTACCTGGATGAAGATCACGCACCATAATCTAGACGTTGTGAGCACCCCTCTTTGGCTGTGGAGGAATGACACCTGTAAAGAAAAAGAACTTGGACAAGAAGATGTTAGATGGATAGGCGGTGGGTTGCCAAGCAAAAGCTTGTTCCCAGAAGTATGAGAACTTCCTTAAGGGAGGTCAACCCACTATTTGATAAAGATAAATGACTGATAAATGACAGAATGCTAAAATATACTGAAATGATAGCAAACTGAAAGAGAAAAGGAAGCAAAGGCTTACCTGGAAGAAGCTGTCAGCTTAGTCACAGTCGCCGGCATCGGTGGTTCTACTGGCGTCGGTGGTCAAAGGTGCCGATGTCAGTTATGTGGCCGACGTCGGTCAGGGTAATGACCGACGTCAGTCGGGGCAATGGCCTCTAGACGGGTCAGGTCAGGTTTTGGTCGAGTCTAGACAGAGTCTGGTCTAGACTTGGTCTGTGGACGAGTTTGTGGATGTACAAAATGGTCTGGGAGAGTCTGGTTTTAGTTGAAGGTCTGTGCAGAGGTCTAGGATAATGGACAAAATGTCAAAAAGGGTCAGAGAGATAAAGGAGACCGATTAGGGAGATAGGAATTCGGGTCTGCCTGGTTTGGGTTAGCAAACTGGACTGGGGAAAAGAAGAGTTGAATCTAGTTTAAAAGCAGATGACTAGAAAGCATAAAGAAAACAAACAGAGTACTTACCTGTGCCCTGCTAAAGAAGGTGTTGATCTTGTTGCTGATGATGTCAGATGTGAACCATGTTGCTCACTTGTAGAAGCTTGTTGTGTACCTGAGGGAGAGAGTCAGATTGATTGGCAGAGAGGTTAAGTGAAAAGGACGGATACCAGGGTCTGATACGAAGGTTCAAGAGTCGGGATACCAGAGAGGGAGACGCAGAGAGCCAAGAGCAAGAGATAACAGTGAAGAAGCCGTTATGAAAGGTGCCGATGCCAGCAATATCATCGACGTCGGTCGATGGTTGACGGACGTCGGTGGCTAAAAGGCTGGAGAAAGGCTAAAAATAGCCTTTCATCTATTTCCCAACCGCTGGGTCAAATGAATGTGAGGATGAAACGGTCGACGGGGGTTAAATGGGCGAGTGAAGAGATTGGAATGGGAGTCTTAGGTATTAAATGGCCATGTGGGGAATAAAGGGGATCCAAGGAAGGTATCCTAGGGTGGCGAGGTGGTAAGGAGAAGGAAAATGGACTTATTTAATTAAAAATAGATGATTATTTTCAATTAATAAGACTTAGGTAGGTTAGGGATAGTCAAAGTGGCAAGGGACCAAGGGGAGAGAGGAAGATAAAGGGTTAGACACTTTTTAGGTGTCTACATTTGCCCCTTTTTATCTTGTTGGTTGTTCTAGACGAACTGCAAGACAAAAATAGGAGTTGGTTGCCCCAGGGAAAGGATGAGGTGTTCCCCCCTCAAAGCGATAGTCGAGAGAAGGGAACCGAAGATCGAGTGTCGATTTGATAGAGCAATGGATAGAAGAGAGTGAGTGAAAATGCTGCAGTAGTCATGATTGCGCGTATACCACTTCACGGGATGGTCGAGTCAAATTGTCGCATGTCGAGGGTCAAGGAGTGCCAAAATTGAAGTAACCGGGCCATAGCATTTAGTCGTCTGCTGATCGGGTCACTCAATCTAAGCTGAAACTCTAAATGGTCATCGTGTTCCAGGTATCCCAGGCTCAGGAAGTGCTCCCAGAGACATGAAAAAGTCACAAGTAGTAGGGATCAATTGGCTTGCGATCCTATACTTGTGAGGGTCCAAAAATAAGGTCTATGAATAATTCTGCTAACCAGCCATGAGGTAGCACACACGCAAGAACAACCAAGGCAACATTGGCCTGGAAGTAGTCGAAGGTCGAAGGAGATATGCATGATCTCCAATGGTCATTGGTCAAGGGGATGGATGGACGAAAGGATGCGGCTGAGCTAACCTCAGAAGCGTCATGTGATCTGAGTGCTGCCTACATAGCCCTTGTGTGAAGGGCCTCAGGCCAATGTAGTTCTCCCTAAAAGGGAGGAATGGTCAAAGGGATCAATGAATTGGTCTTGGTCAAGGTCAAGGTCATGGTTAAAAGGAGGCAAGAAGGTTTGTCCATCAGGGAGATGAACAAACAGGGGTGGTCGAGCTAACCTCAGAGGACGTGTTATCTGAGTGCTGCTTACAAAGCCCTGGTCATAGGGCCTCAGACCAATGTAGTTCAGACAAAAGGGTCAAAATGGTCGATGATGAGTTTGGTCGAGTGTCGAAATGATGAAATGATGAGGGGAAGAGATGTTGCAGCCTTTTCCAAATGGTGTATTCTGCAACATTGGTCGAAAGGTCTTTCATCCCTAGCAATTTTCCATAGTCGTGATGGATGTATGCTAAAAATGAATGAAGGTCTATTTATGCTTCAGCAAGTATTGGTTTATGCTTAACATAAATTGGGTCTGGTTGATAGTTTCCATGTGTATTGGTGTCCATGGAAGTTATGTGAAATGGATGAGGATGATCCCTGATGCCATGTTGAAAATGTTGAGGTTGGTTTGAAAATGTTGAAGTTGGTTTGGTTTAATGTGACCAAAGCAAAAGATAAGTGAAAGGTGAATTGCTCTTTCATTGACAAAGACCAAAAAGGACAGCATTGATAGGGGTTGTTAAAACAAAAGCCCCGTGTATGCTTTGCGTCGCGGACCAGTGTTGTGCTAGAGAAATAATTGAATCACTTGACGTTAAGTGAGCTCGAAGTCCCTTGAGTGTGTTGGGGTGATAGGATGAGTTATGTGATAGGAGAGGATGGAGTAACCCTTTTTGGTGGCAGGAAGAACCTTGCCCCTTTTATAGGTGACCCAGGAACGACTATAGGCGTGTCCATGACTTGATAGCGTGTCAACTTTTTTTTTTTTTTTTTTTTTGACGGTGAACTGATCAATGTGGGAAGTCCACATAATGATGTTGTTTGCTTTAGTGGTCATGTTGCGAAGCTGATCAATGCAAAAAGCTTCTAAGAAAGGTTGATGTTTGTAGCAAGATTTAGTCATAGCCATCCTTCGAGGGAGTGGTCTATATTTTTGCTTTTATGTTTGATAAGTTGGCCTAGCTGTCCTTCAAGGGATCAGTCTAGTAATACAGCAATTATGTAGCTATCCTTCGAGGGAGCAGTCTACATTTATGACCTAGTATGATATTTTATTTTTGACATAATTGTTGACTGAAGTTTGGCCATGGACGAGCCTGTAGAGGTTTAAGGGTTCCCTTTTATTAGGACAAAGCATTACTACTTGACAAAAAAAGGTTGACAAGTGTTAGGAAGCAGGGTTGATAGGAAAAGGAATGACAATGACAAGGGGTTGCTCAAGGGACGAGCTCAAGTAAAATGTCAAGTGATCGAACACTCAACTAATAGTAGAAATGGTCGAAGATGCAAGACAGAATGGGGGGGCTCAAAGTCTGATAAGTCCCTGGGCCATGCTAGTGCGTTAAGGTTTGAGTCAATTAGAAGCAAACTTGCCCCAATTTGCCTCTTTCGAGATTGGTCAGGGGTTGATTAATGGATGTGAAGTTGGTTGACATTGTCATTGGTTGGTTGAAAAAGGTTGAATATTTTAGATAAAGAGGATTGGTTGAACAATATTTGATTGTTGATTGGTCGAGAGTTGGTTGAAGTGTGGTAAAATGTTTGGTCAAAGTTTATCGAAAGTTTGGTAAGGTTATGGTCGATGTCATGGTCGATGGTTGATCGAGACTTGGTCGAGGTTTGGTTGAATGTTTGATCGAAGTTAGGATAAGGTTGGATTCCCTCAGTCGCTTAGGGAGAATGTTGGATAGATTAGTCAAGGTTGACTGAGGCTTGGTGATTAAATGGACTGTGTTAATGTCAAATAATGGGGTCAAAGGTGGTAAAGGGACCATAATCTATCGTGGAGATCCCGATTTAGGCGATGAGGTTGGAGAGGCATGAGTCGGGGTTGATGTTTTGTCGAAGAGGTGGTCAAGAGGATCCTTGATGAGAAGGGAATCCTTTTTCTGGTGTTGACGAATGACAGCTTTGAGAGCACAACAATGCTTAGTGTCATGTCTCGGAGTGTGATGATAGTTGCAAAATTTAGAGTTGTCAAACCAAGAGGGTCTTGATCTGAGATGTGATGGGTGAGGTGGTGTTGAAGATTTGTTGATAACATGGTTGAAAAGAGGGGTGTCATTCCCAAGACATTGGCAAATGGCAACCTTGAGGGCACAACAATCCTCTGTGTCGTGTCCAGGTGTGCGATGATATGCGCAAATGCAAGTGTCGTCGAACCAGGGTGGTTTTCATCCGAGAGATTGATATGGTTTGAGAAGCGGGAGGTCAAGGTGAGAGGACTGCAACAATTGCCATAAAAGCAAGGTATAAGAACCTGCTAGTGGGTCTAGATGTCTTGTTACAGTAGGGGTTGATGACTTTGGTTTAAGAGGCATAAGAGGCGTTGGTCGATGGTTTGAGGGAGATATATGTTTGATGGGTTGAGGGAGTAATGGAGGCGACGTGCCTCTGTGAAGGATGGGAGTAGGCAGTACTCTTAATAAAGTGGATGGATGTGGGCCCAAGATTGAAGGCAATGATGAAGGTGGGGGATAAATTCTCTGATGTGGTCTAGTGACTTTCGTTAGTTTGGGTCGAGGGCTACTATTGTGTGAGGGAAGGTTAGATGTGGGTTTGGGTTTGGATGTGGATGAAGGTGAGTGAGATGTAATAATCTCAGGTAAAGGGCAAGAGGAAACCGTGACTGGGTCTTCCTGGATTGAAATAGGTAAAGAGACTGGTTCTTCTCTGGGTGGAGAAGAAATAAGAGAGTATGGCTCCTCCAGATGGCAGGAGGCAGGGATGATTGTGCCTTTTGCTTGTGCTTGGGGAGTAGGCAAGGTATGGTCATTGGATGAAGGTGGGGCTAATGGTGTAGGTGTGGTCAAGGCATCCTCCAATATAGGAGAAATAGATGGAGGACTAATAGGAGAAGAGGGTTCTTCATCCTGTGATAGATGAATAGGAGAAGAAGACTCTTCTACTTGTGAAAGAGATTGGTCAAAGACAAGAGGTAAGATAGTGTTAATCGTGTGAATGTCATGGTCATGAGAATCTTTGGTTATGGTTTGGACGTTCTTCTGAGTAGGTGGATGATTTGGAAAAGGGTGTTTGAAGATGTCGATATGTTGATTGGGTGGGGCGTTTAGGTTATCTAAAATAAGATCCCCCTTGTCAATCATGTCTTGGACGATATTTTTGAAAGTTCGGCAGTTGTCAATGTCATGGCCTTGGACACGGTGAAAGTGGCAGAAGTTGGCCTCTCTATACCATGTAGGGAGGGCTTTTGAAGGGCCAAATTGAGGTGGTCGGATTGGAGGGAGATTGAGGACCCCCTGCTTGAGTAGTTTTTCCAAAATGGAAACGTATGGTTCTCCAAGTGGAGTGTAAGAACGCTGGATATACCGTTGTTGGAATTGTTTGGTAATGCTAGAAGATGTCGAAGGTTGGGAATAATTCATTGTTGTTGAGGATGGTGATCTAATGACCACAGTGTTGGCCACTCCTTTGGACTTGGAGTTGGCAGAAGAAGAAGGTCTGGAAGAAGAATGGTCAGTAGATTTTGCGTTGGTATTATGCAATTTGACCTTATCTTCTTCAAGAGCACAGAGTTCAAGCTTTCGAGCCATGATGAAAGCTTCGTCAAAAGTGTGGAATGTCTGAATCCACAAAGTAGAAGAGATGTGTCTGGCATATGCTCAAGAGAAGAGCTCAATGAGCTCAGGTTGAGGCAAAGAGAAGGAGAGTTGGTTAATCAAGCCCCTCCAACGAGCGACAAAATTGACTACAGATTCATCGTCAAATTGCCTGATGGAGTAAAGGTCTGTAATTGAGACTTGTTTAGTAATGTTAATAGAGAAATGGTCAAGAAATAGTTGGGCGAGTTGGATGAATGAAAAGATAGAGTGTCTGGCAAGAGAACTATACCAGTCAAGGGCAGGGCCAGAAAGCGACATAGGGAACATGCGTAAAAGCAACGCATTGTCATGGGAAATAAGATAACAGGCATGTCTAAATGCCCGTAGATGTTGTTGTGGGTCTTCCTTACTCTGAAAGCGAGTGAATTTAGGAAGCTCCCAATGGTTAGGGTATGGTCGAATAGGGACGGAAGGATGGAGGGGCTCGTTGCAAATTTGCTCATATGACAAAGTATTGCTTGAACTGGAAATGGAGGCTTCGAGACTGGACATTTTATCCATCAGCATCCTAATGACGTTTACTAACAGATTGGTGGGTTGGGCGCCCCCTAGGTTGTAAGGTGCTTGGAAGAGGCTAGAGGAGGCGTGCGACATAGTCGGTTGTACAATGTACGAATGACTAGTCGCAGGGGCAGAAGTGGAGGCTAAGGGTGGTTGCTTTATGAAGGTCGAAGGTATAAGTTGACTGGGCACCGCCAAAGGGGGTTGAATGGTGGCACTGGTAGAAAGATAGGTTGGCACTCCTACATTTGTGGGTGCAGGGGTCGAGACAATCAAGTTCTGATATGATGTAGAACTTGGTTGAATTGCAGGTGGTTGAGGGGGTAATGGAACCCCGATGGAGGTCGGTCTAAAAATAGACGGGGAGGCCAAATTTTGCGTATTGGCCATGGTCGGGTTAATGGTTGATGTGAAAGGCTAAGTCATAAAGGGTTGGGTGGCGAATGGTGTGGATGTCATCGCCACGTCACCCGAAAGGTCTCGCGTTGGGTTTCTTGCGAGATAGTTTTGGAGGGCTGCGGTATTGAGGTCCAAGAATCTCTTGAAATCTTGGTCCCCCTCGGGGATGATGGGAATTTGAGTCAGGGTTAGGGTCGGGGTCAGTCCTATAGGAGTTCTTTCAGTCTCCGAGTGGAACTCCATGATAGGACTGGTTAGGGACGAGGGAGCGTGGTCAAAAAGGAGGGTCAAATTCTAGAAACTATGTTTTTGCAGTTCCAAAAACTTAGAATGGAGTTTTTGACAGAGAAGGGACAGGTTTTAGGTTGCTAGTTTTGAAAAAAAAGGATAGTGACAGAGACCGATGTCGGTTTAAAAACCGATGTCGGTAAGGAAGATAGCCGACGTCGGTCAGATAACCGATGCCGGTAAGAGAGGAAAGCCGACGTCGGTGATAGAACTGATGCTGGTGACAGGGGAAAGCCGACGTCGGTGGCAGAACCGATGCCAGTGACTGTGTTTTCCAGAGAACCAAAAGATTTTAAGATTCTTTGGAAAAACAATGAAGAAAGCGTCTTCACTCACTCAAACAAACAGATGAGAAGAGAAGAACAGAGAGAGACAGACAAGCCTAAGCGATAAATCCTAAGAATTAACTTTAGAATCTTGTGGCTTATGCCTTAGATGAATGTTTGGGGAGATTGGCTGTCAAGAAGGTCCTAGAAGAAGCAGTCTAGAGCTAGTTTTGGGTCTTGTTTTAAGTGCTCAAAAATCTGTGTTAGGGTCTGGTACGTGGCCTGGTGCTAGGAGCAATCTCCCCTCACTTCACGATTCCAGTGGTTAGCTGGTCTCGCTTAGCCAAGATATACCTCGCCTAGAGTTTATCCTCCACCAGAGAACGGAGTGGGCTTCCCGCTTGGTGATGAAATCCAAGTAGGGTCACCGGGACGGGTAAGGTATCCACTGGGGGATGAAATCCCAGTCGGGCGTTGTCTCAAGTAAGTTTTATGTTCGTTTTAGTGCATGTGGTTTGGTAGTGTAACATCAAGTGTCTACGATTTATTCAATATGCATCTAAGTTACTAGATGTGGACTAAGAAGATGCAAGCACAAGTAGAAATGAATGCAAAGTGTTTTAATGCCCAAGTCGAATTGTGACGTTTGTTATGAAGACAAGTTTGAGAAAGGGTTGAGAGTATGACGTTAGACTAGTCTAGAATGTGCAAGAAAGAAAAGAAGGATTCTTTTTAATTCCTGCTTATAGTGTCATTGAGAAGAAAAGAAGGAGGAGGAAAGGTAAGAACCTAATGCTCCTAAATGAATGAAGAAGAAAAGGAACCCAGGAGGAACCTAGGGTCCCACCGGGTGTGCCAGAATGTTTCTATCACTAAATTTGCTTTTTCAGATTCAAGAGAGAGAAGAAACTAAAGAGATAATGGACAAGGCATGTGAAGTACCTAGATGAAGATCGTGCACCGTAATCTAGACATTGTGAGCACCCCTCTTTGGCTATGGAGAAATGACACCTGCAAAGAAAAAGAACTTGGACAAGAAGATGTTAGATGGATAGGCGGTGGGTTGCCAAGCGAAAGCTTGTTCCCAAAAGTATGAGAACTTCCTTAAGGGAGGTCAACCCACTATTTGATAAAGATAAATGACTGATAAATGACAGAATGCTAAAATAGACTGAAATGATAGCAAACTGAAAGAGAAAAGGAAGCAAAGGCTTACCTGGAAGAAGCTGTCGGCTTAGTCACAGTCGCCGGCATCGGTGGTTCTACCGGCGTCGGTGGTCAAAGGTGCCGATGTCAGTTATGTGGCCGACATCGGTCAGGGTAATGACCAGCATCGGTTGGGGCAATGGCCTCCAGATGGGTCAGGTCAGGTTCTGGTTGAGTCTAGACAGAGTCTGGTCTGGGCTTGGTCTGTGGACGAGTCTGTGGCCATACAAAATGGTCTGGGAGAGTCTGGTTTTAGTTGAAGGTCTGTGCAGAGGTCTAGGATAATGGACAAAATGTCGAAAAGGGTTAGAGAGATAAAGGAGACCGATCAGGGAGATAAGAATTCGGGTCTGCCTGGTTTGGGTTAGCAAACTGGGCTGGGGAAAAGAAGAGCTGAATCTAGTTTAAAAGCAGATGACTAGAAAGCATAAAGAAAACAAACAGAGTACTTACCTGTGCCCTGCTGAAGAAGGTGTTGATCTTGTTGCTGATGATGTCAGATGTGAACCATGTTGCTCACTTGCAGAAGCTTGCTGTGTACCTGAGGGAGAGAGTCAGATTGATTGGCAGAGAGGTTAAGTGAAAAGGACGGATACCAGGGTCTGATACGAAGGTTCAAGAGTCGGGATACCAGAGAGGGAGACACAGAGAGCCAAGAGCAAGAGATAACAGTGAAGAAGCCATTATGAAAGGTGCCGACACCGGTAATATCACCGACGTCGGTCGACGGTTGATCGACATCGATGGCTAAAAGGCCAGAGAAAGGCTAAAAATAGCCTTTCATCCGTTTCCCAACCGCCGGGTCAAATGAATGCGAGGATGAAACGGTCGACGGGGGTTAAATGGGTGAGTGAAGAGATTGGAATGGGAGTCTTAGGTATTAAATGGCCATGTGGGGAATAAAGGGGATCCAAGGAAGGTATCCTAGGGTGGCGAGGTGGCAAGGAGAAGGAAAATGGACTTATTTAATTAAAAATAGATGATTATTTTCAATTAATAAGACTTAGGTAGGTTAGGGATAGTCGAAGTGGCAAGGGACCAAGGGGAGAGAGGAAGACAAAGGGTTAGACACTTTTTAGGTGTCTACACTTATTTATACTAGCTCTTTGGTAACCTCCAAAAGAGGGATGCTAGTCTCACAAGAAGGTTCCACCTTCATCCATCTCCCCTTTATACACTATAATCAATGGATTTTGAGCTTACTTGACATAATGTGATCAAGATGCCTTTTTAACCAACTAATGAACACTAATGCAAATTAATCAAAGGGATTATGTTTCTTAATCCAATCCAAATTTGGTTTATTTTAGTCCTTGCCAAATAATAAGCATCATGCCTCCTTATTCTCTCATACTGGTTGATATGTTCACTTAGACATTTACCTCTTGATTATCTTCTCTTTCTCACATTTGGTTTGGTTATTTAACTTATTTTATGTTATTTTAAAAAAATGACCATAATCATAACCACATCACATAATATCATCATCAAAACCCATAAACAATATCATCATATCAACATCATACCATAAATCATCCATGATCATAGTCACATTAAACCACATTCACCACATGTCTAAATTTAAATGGGGAAGAATATACTCGTTAAAATTTAACATGAACTTAAACATCACTATCATCCTTTTTGTCTGTAAACCATAACAATAATCACATCATAATCTTATCCACCTAAGCATAACTAGTATCCATAACCATATTAATATCTAAAACATCATCATCTCATCACATGAAATTAAATGATCACATCCATACAACAAAAACCATAATCATAAGTGTCATAAACATTATCATAATCATAAACAACATCACATTATCATCATAATCACATCATAACATCAATCCATATCAAACATCATCATAAAGGTGAATAAAGAAACATATCATCACATGCCTAGCTAGGTAAGTCCACATCCACATCATCGTGAGAATAACCATAATAAAAATAATCAAAGATGAACATCATGACCATGAACCACAATCATTATGCAAAGATCATATCTATAAATTATGAGTCCATAATCACATAATCATCATTATGTATACAAGAAATATACATATCTCTCTCAAAATATATGTCTTGCTACATTAGCTCGTCGGCTGGTATCAAAAATTGTACACATAATAAGTATAATGTTTCATTAACAAACTAAGACCTAATGTCTCCTAGTGCACCACTACCCCCTAGAACCTATCCTCCTATACCTACCTATCCATCTACAAATGTGTTCCACTAACCTAGTGTCATTATACCTACACCACCTACAATCCTAGCCCTATACTCACCCCATCGGGGTTCATCTGGATAATGCCTACAAACTAAGGCCTTATAGTACTATAGCTCCTCCATAGTTACAATGTATTTATGCATAGGGATAGTCCCTATTGGTGTCACCATTATTGGTACTCCACCCCCATCTATTAAAAATAATCTCTCTCCTATATCACCAAAGTTACTGAGATCTATCATGATCTCTCTCACTTATAATGGTGGCCAATTGACCCTATGCTGCTACTAGTGATGCATGTCTCATTACCAAGGATGCCTATGTTGTGGATAAATATACTTATGCCTAATCCCTCTCTATGGTCACTACTTATACATCTAAGGAAACCCTTAGCATTTGAATTGTACTTCCCATCCCCTCTAGCATCCACATCCATATCTTATTGACCCTCGTCCTCAACACCAATATTAGTTGCCACATAGAGTGCCTAGTAACATAAAGGATACCCATTTATAACACCTAAATTATCTATCTCTATCCTCAATAATAGATCCTCATTGTCAATGAAATCATGATATGGCTATGGTGGGTAGTAAAAACCTTGCATCCTCCCTCTTGTACCTCAAGAACACCCTGGGTATACCCTACACCAAGCCAAACTGTCATCATAACCTATCAAATGGTATGATTTATATCTCACCCTCTCATCTTCCATAGGTCCATTTATATCTCTATAGGGATAGATTATGCCTCCTATAATGTACCCACCATGGATACCTAACATATGATCTCTAAATCACATCTCTAAAGACTAACACATCTAGCTAGCCTCTGAACCAATCAATGTCATGTGACCCTCCTCTTGGTCCTTAGATAGCATAATAACTCCTCCATTACATGTATCCAACTTTGAAACCCATCTAATCATAACCCTCCCATGGTATCCCCATTAGTCTTAACACCTAGATATGTTCATAGGCCCAACAATAGAGGATGAAGCTGACACTGATCTCATAACTCCTATAAGAATGAAATCCACATAGCTCTAAGTAAATATACACTATTAGAATAGGTGCCCACACAAGCATTGTGTGACCTAAAAACATCTCCATCAGCACCCCCAACAATAAGTAATGGAATATGATACTACTAGAATCTAGAAATGTGTAGCATGTCACTGCTATCATCATCATGGTAAAAAGCCTCCTCACATCCTTGTCCCTCTAATAGAGTGGTGTGTAATGAGAACTTCCATAGTGATACCTCATAAAATCTATATCATCTCCATATATAAATTCCATAACTCCTCCTCAATGTGGTAGATTATCTCTCCCCTTATGGGTAGTCACAAGATCCTATAGATATCCTCAAGTAAAATAGTTAGCTCCCCTGTAGGTAGTAAAAATGTATTAGTGGTAGGATTCCATCTCTCAATGAGTACCAATAACATTACCATGTATCATGGTACATATTGGTAATGCATTATACCATCGAGGCCCACATCCTCCATGTGCAACTAGTCATCAGCAGTCATACCTTGATACATCTCATCAAAAATTTGGGGCACTCCATCCCTCATCTAAATCCTCTCCCATGCCTATAAGGTTTGATAACAAAAAAAATTAGTTCTCTATACTATTTTGGCCTATAAACCTAAACCTCTTATACCTACCTCTTATGTTAATGTCTTCAACTCATAACATTTGCCTACTATGACCTATACCTATGGTTTATCTACAAAATGAAAATCTTAACCTATCTTATCTCAAACCCTCACTAATTAACCTTTCACCTAAACACACATAGCCCCAATATTAAATTATTACCTACCAAACCTACAACATTACCCTTTCCCTAAACATTCACAAATTACATTACCTAAACCCTAAACTTTCAACATTCAACAAATTTTTAACAAACTTCTCCAAAATCTTATTGATCATTAATGGTTGATGGTTAGATAATCAACCATTTATGGTCACTATTTGGTGATGTATGATGGTCACTAATCAACCATTAATAGTTGGTAGTGACTGGTGATGGTTAAACACAACCATCAATGGTCACTGTAAAGTGACTACCAGTAATTAAAACTTAATCCTACCCTCCCAAATGCCACCATGACTCACACACTAACCTAATATTTCATTTACCCTAACCTACCCACCCAACCCCCTACCAATATGACTATAAACTACGATTTCACCTTTAAAATCAAACAAATCTTTCAAAACCTAAACCTAGGTCAACCACACCCAACAATCCCACAAACACAAACAAAATTTGAAACTAACATATCAATTCTAAATACAACACCTACTTCATTCCTCAACCATGATCAAGGAGGGCTCCTAGGGCCCATAGCTACTAATCCTTATGCTTTCCCTCATCTATAGTGTATCTTGATCAAGTCTAATCTCTAGTCCACCCTCGATTAAGAATCTACCTCACTCAACCAATCACACTCAACAAGGTCATCCATGTTTCTCTCACTAAATACCAAAAATTATTCACCAAGGGTAAATATGATCAAATAAATAAAAAGAACCCTCGGTGGTCTTTTATCTTCACCCTTTTAGGGCTGACACCTAACCACCAATGATCAGGGTGACCACCGATAGTCAACCTTGACCATTGATGATCAAAATATAGGGTTTTTCCCTCCATACCATAAATTTTTAAACCACTCTTTACCCAAAACCAAACCAAGTATCTACCATAGGAGATTTACTTCTTCGACAAACACAAATACACCATGTTACCTCACCACTAGCAATTATGGCCCAAACTTTTGCATAATTTTTTATGCCCTTGCCTTATCCCTTTTGACCACACCAACTAAATTACCAAGTTGAACATTTTGAACTTATGCTACTTTGCACAAACTCAACTAATGTGTGTCTTCATGGGAGCATTTCCTACCTTGGATACCCATAAACACACTTTGTATAGGAAGCTCACATTTATGAGTGTAGACCAACTATCACATATGGTCACATGTTACACTTATCACTCATCCTTCTATTTTTGACCTAATTTTTAATAACTATGGAAACCTAGTCAATGTGTGATCTTGGCTATCACAATTAGTCACACTTTATGCATGTGTTTGTGCTTTAGTGCCCAACCTACCACCCACTTCAACACTACCTTAACCACTCATCAAACCCTCACCTGATTTTATTTCACTTCATTAATTCTCAATTTTAGGGGGGACACCTCCTCCCATACTTAGGAAAACCAAACCTTTGACCCATAATCCATTTTTTTTACAGCTTGTTGATATAAATTACATAATAAAAATGGGTAAAATATAGACACTATAAAATTGCACATAATGGTTCTAGATGTTGAAACACCCATAGACTACGTCAAGATCCCCTAGGGACCATCTCCTAACCTTTAAACCATAAAC
Source organism: Torreya grandis (assembly GCA_037957365.1). Taxonomy (NCBI): domain Eukaryota; kingdom Viridiplantae; phylum Streptophyta; class Pinopsida; order Cupressales; family Taxaceae; genus Torreya; species Torreya grandis. The sequence continues at coordinate 1,283,519 of JARHVA010001513.1, forward strand.
TTAAGCCAAGTTAGCTAACTAACTAACTAACTAAATATTTTTACCAAACTTTACCTTTGACCCTTGACCATTGATAATCACCCTAACTATCAACAGTTAGGCCTGACCACTAATGGTCAAGTTTTCACCACTTAAACAGTCATATTCCAATCAAATCTAGCTTTTTTTTAATATTTAGCTCATCTAATTCATGTGCAAGCCAATGCATGCAAAATCTAAACTTAAACTACTTATTGAACCTCTTGTTAACATATTATTGCACCTTTCCTTCCTTCCTATAAAAAGAGAGGAGGTGAACAAGGATCTAGATCCTGAATCAATAAACCATCCACATCCAAAGCTAGAGCCTCTTGAATCAGCACTTCCTTTTACAGGTGTTCTTCCATTGAACTAGAAAGTGTGATAGAGATCTGAAGTGCTACCACTCATCACCAAAAAGCCAAGCATTATTACTCTACCAAAATTACTTCAAGTTTCACCAACAAATATTTTAATGATTCTTCAGATAAATAACCAATAAGCTAAGCATCTACTTTTAGAAAATTAGTTACTTTGTCTTTATAATTCAAACAACCCAACCCAACCCCATCTCTTAGAATTCCATTCTATAACCTCATCAGATTGAACTTCTTAAACACACCTAAAACTCATAGTAACCATCGATGGTCACCCTAACCACCAATGATCACCCCAACCATCTACGATCACCATAACTGTTGATGGCCATCCCAATCATCGATGGTCACTATCAAGAAAACAAATAGTAAGCCACTTTTACCCACTATACCTCAACCAAATCCAACTTTTAAATCCTCTACCTAATCATAGAACCCTACCCTATTTTTTGGACCATACCTGATTCATTTAGCATTAATATCAATCTATTTATTATTATAATTAGTCAAATATACCTCTTAATTTATCAAAAACTTCTTGTATTTGATTTCAATACCTTTTATTATTTATGTAAGTAATTTTTCTGTCAAAATTGATTATTTAAAAGTGTGGATTGAAAGCCTCTAAGGAATCTCATTCTTCTTGGATCTAGCTTGCTAGGTAATCCACCCTATACCTAACTAATCAACCATTTCTTTGAGTGATTTACTATCTATAAGTTATTCCTCCCAAGATAAAGAGGAGTATCTACAACCGTCTAGATCAAATTCTCACACAATATATCAAGTTTTTCTATCATACCCTTCTCAATTTTTTTTCTCTTTCCCCTAAAGAATATAAGTAAAATTTATCTGAAACACCTCCTCTTCCATAAAATTGATGTAGTTATATGTATTCTAATACTATCATTTGTAACAATGGAAATGTAGAGATTCCATGATAAAATGATGATGTCATAAGTATATGAGTATCATTAAGGCTTGGCTTGAGTAAGCTTGGTTCTTGATATTTGGAGGTGTGTCATGTTTTTTCCTTTTATATCTTAAATGACTTAGCTAGATCCTGTATATATAGGTTAACCTAAGATATCTTATACATGTTTTTGGACGATGGTAATGTAGAAAAATAATAATAAAGTCATAATATTCATTGTAATGGGTTAATGGTCCCATAAAACTAAAAAGGACAAACCCATAGGTGTACAAATTTATTTAAGATAGGACCATATAGTGTATGGGTCTATCCAAGAAATGATTCCATCTCTATTTTTTAATCAAGCCTAGGTAATAAGTGAGAAATATTATAGATTCATTAACAAATATGTTTCTCATAAGTGTTGAGGTGATTTGAAATTAAATGGGACATGTATAAACCTATTTTGGGGTTGGATTAGTCTTAGAAATAGGGTAAAATCTAAATAAGGTAAATTGGGAATAAGACACTAGGAATAAGGATATTGTGCCAAATTTATGTGTCTATATGATCTAAATGGAATCAATGGATAAACTACTAGAATCAGTGTTATTAAAGAAGAAATGGTTATTCATGGTAAGAAATGAGGAATTACTAAAGAGGTAAATGGAATCATAGTGGATATGTAAGAATGTTTGGATATAGGTACCACAAATAAAAATTCTCTAGGAAGACAACATATATATGGTTGGATGATAGGACATGCTATCATATTTACCTGAGTTGTAATAGTTTTATTATTTGGTTTCTTCTCATGTTTTGAGTATGAAATAGGTTAAGGGTTAAGGAATTTCATGTACATATTAATATGATATTATAGTGAATTGAAAATTAATAAACAAATGTTTTTGGTGCATATGTTTTGTAAGTCATCCCACTAGCTAATTCAAATAAAATTAATTAGTAATGGTAGGTGGATTACTTTATAAGCTATTAGTAGATTCATTATATCTAGTCATAGGGGTAGGTAACTTAGTTGATAGCATTAATTTTAAGTATGTGGGTCACATATCTATATAAACATTTCCCTACACATGTGATGGAGGTTTATAATATTATGTGTGGAGTGGTTCCTCCCAATAAGGATCATTTTTTTGCATTGCACTACCTAAAATATTTGATCCAATATATTGGGTTACTATATTTCATAGTTATGAGGATCTTAACCTACCAAAATAAGGTCTAAGAAAATGTGCACATAGTTATACCTCCACCTAGGAAAAAGAAGGTATAATCCCTTACTCGATATTCCATTTACATAATACAATAACTATGTGGCTTTAATTCTAGCATTGAGATACATAGTTGAAAGTTCTTTGTGGTTGAATAATCCATAACTTAATTATTTTTTGAATTGATGGAAACCCAGGTCAATAAAATAAAAAGACATCATTTTAGACATTCTTATTATGATTTTATAGGATCATACGAACAAGATTATATGACATCCTATGGTGAACCTACACAAAATTTATAGATAAAAAAATAGTGAGTAATACATAATCAATGTAGTAGATGCAATTTTCAGTCATAGATTTGTAGTGCAAATCCAACCATAGGAAGAATCATTGGTTGGGAAGCAAGTACATTTTATGTTTATATCAAGTTAGCAGCCCAAATTTCACATACAATCAAATTCATGTCAACACATTCTAGAACCACTTTTAAAATTCATAATTGATAAGTAGATGTGACTATTATGTCATGTTTATTTCTCATATTGTTCCTTGTTATCAAACCAATTTCAATTATGATTGTTTATCATTTATGGACATTAGGGAAAATATGAATTATTGTTTTACATTTTTAAAATGTTATATATTCCTAGAGCATCTTTTTCTATCAATTTTACATAAGTGAATTCATCTAAAACACAAAAAATATAAAATACCTGTAATGGGTATAAAATTGGAATCTAATCACACAATTCCCAATGATATATAAGTTGAATGTCCTAAAAATATACATGATGTAATTAGATGTTAAAGAAATAGATATAAAAATAAATAAAAGAGTGAAATTAGGCATAACCAAGAGCTATAAAGGTAATCAATTTATCACTAAATGTTGGAGCAATATTTTTAAAGAATATATGGGTTGCAATGTAAATTAAAATTACCTTTAGGCATAAGTAAGAGTTGTACATAATAACCTTGTAAAACATAGCAATTAACTAACAAGCATATATTAATATATACATGGAAGACATGAAACACCAATCTAATAACAATGATCAAAGTAGAAAATAAAGAGTGTATGGTTAAAAATACATACATTGGGTTGACTTGTTAGTGTATTAATCTCTTAGTTGGATTATAGAACTTTTTGAGATATTGTTGTAGGTAAACTCAAGGTGTATAGAATAAAACCTAAGTAGACAAAATTTAGGGACTCCAAAGGCTTGGTAGACCTTTTTAGTTCAACTCATATCCTTATTATCATACATGACCTTATGCTAACTTACCTTCTTTTGGTGTAAGTTCCTTGGCCTTAATTATTCTTCTTCTTCCCAATGTGTATTTCTAAGTGTAAGTAGAGTAGATTAGATGTCATATCTTAGACAAATGAAAATTAGGAACCTATAAATTTGAATCCAAACCTTAAAATTGAAAACTCAAATTCAACCAATGTCATCATCCCAACCAATGGTGTACAGTCATTTCCAATAGAAATAATACTTTATCAGCCCAACCAATAATGTTAGCTAAACTAGGGGTAATTTAAGACATTGTTAATTAGGTTGATGATTTAAAATAAAGCCATAAAAAAGGGAAAAGTGACATATAAAGGGAAAAAGGAACATAGGAGTATAATATAAGCTAAATTCACATTTATATAAAGGTGGTAGTAATAAATGCAATACATGAAAAAATATTTCATAAAGTGCTACAATCCAGCTCACCCTGGCCTTGGTATACTCCTTAGGATGTATTTGGTGATATTAATGCACCAACTTGTTCTAAAAAAAAATATTTAGTAAGTTAAAATAATGTGTATACACATTATACACTTTCCATAATTTTAGTTATATAAAATATTATGTAAAAATGTTTCCTAAAACTTAAATACTACCATTCCTAAGAATGTTAATACTCACACCCCTAATATTTTTTTAAAAAAACTATTTGGAAACTAAAACCTTTGATAAAAACTATTATAATTTTACCAAACTATATAAAGGCACATTACAACATATTGATATGCATTCTTAATCTCATTAAATAAAAAAATTATTACATCAATCCTTACTATTGTAGGCATGGTATAATGCTATGAAGGTGAAGTCTACAATGTTTATTGGTTTGGAAAACCAACAATCAAAATTTTACTATCGTTTTTGTTAGTTGATGGCCTAACATGATAATGAATGCATAATTAGTGTGTGTCATAGTCTAAATGTGTGGAGTTGTGGCAATTCTTACAAAATAATTATTACAATTGACTTCCCATCATGAACAAGGAAGATGATAATCACTCTTTTAGTGAAAAAATACCTACTAAACATTTGAAAAAATTGGCCTATAAGGTGATCCACACCATAAGACCCAATATGGAAAAAAAATGATAACTCAATGACTTACCTAGTAAAACACTGAGTTTATAATATATAATAGAAAATGGAATAGGAAATAAACCATTATACATTTGAATGATAAGAGATTAAAATAAATAAGAGTGGTACATATGTGTATAATATATATAGAAAACAAGGATTTTTTTAACCCTTTTTTATAATTTTTGGGTAGGGGAATAACCTAATCAATTATGGATTAAGCTATTCTAAATCAGTCCAATTAAATAATTTAGATTTATAATTTTTTGATAAATATTTTGAATTTGGGAATATGTTAAACTATGTCATACCTATTGTCACCAAATCTCACACCCTAGAAGAGGGTATTCAATCCTCTTCCATATTTGGACAACATGGGAATGGTCTAAGATTGTGGGTTGCCTATATCTAGACCAGACCTCTAGGATTTTTAATGAGGCTAGCTCCTCTAATGAATCATTTTTCACCTTTATAACTAAAACCTAAAATTGGTTGGGGTGAAAATGGAAAAGGAGTTACAAAATTAAAACCTATTCTAACTTGTGGTGATGCACCATGAAGATTTTTCATCCACTCATACTTGAGCCTATAAAACACTAGTCAGACAAAAACAAATAATGGGATCTATGACTCCAAATGTTTGTCATGCATCAACATTTCATGAAGAGCTTCATCAAGTGATAAAAACCTAAGGGAGATTATGGAGGGGCCTAGTTCAAGGAACTAATCTAGTCAACATGTCCACTATTGGTTTCAGTCAAATGACATCGAACACTAAACATAACCTACATAACTAAACAATTTACTAGCTAGGTGAGATTAGGACTCAGCAAGGGAAAAATCTCTACCACTTAGGCAAATCAAAACTAACATTAACACGCCATTTTAATATCATGAAATCTAAAAATAGTCATCTTATTCATCACAAGAGGTTACAAGGCTCAATCTTGGTAGAGTCTAGTCATGCCCAAGAGAAGGATACAAAATAATAGCTTTAGGGCTATACTTATAGTAGAAGGAAGAAAGAGAGAGAGGATTTTAGCACTCAAAGAGTGGAATAAACCCCTCTAAATTAAGGAGTGAGGTGGTAGCCTTTGATTTCCTTTTTATTTGTGTGCCTTGTTTAACAAATAAATATCTTGTTATCTCGATAATAATCAAGCTCCTCTCAATGGATAAGGGATATCACTAAAAGAGAAAGGCTTATTATGCATAGTGCCATAGTTTTTTTAAATGGAAACAATGCCCTTAACTTCCTCTTTAGGTACCAGCTCACCAGCTCAAGACCCAAAGTCTACTTGTCATGCTTATGAGGATCAAATCCTCAAATCCTGATACTGATAATCATGCCATACTCTGGGTGGTGGAGTACTTGCTTTGATGGTGATGGAGCCACATAGATAGATGAGCCCTTTTGCATTTATCACATACCTACTCCATTATTATATATCTACTATAGATGGAAAACCAATCTAAGGACATTAGTTTTCCTATAGTCCTTATATTAAAATAGACCCATATACCATATAGCATATTTTGGACTCCATCAAGTCCCAAAAGACCCACTTTATCTTTGTAGGAGCCAAAAGTCCATCAAAACCAGGTCCTTTATAAAATTGAATAAGATCATAAGAATGAACCTTGTAAGTCATTAAAAAGTCAAACTCAAGGTTCATATTAAGCTCCAATGGTGGTCCTTTATGTTCCTCATGATTTACAGTATCAGTTAGACCACTCCATAGTATTGGAATGATCTTCAATGGCATTGAAAATACCTTACAAAACCTTACTTTCCATGGTCAACCATGTATTCTCAACCTTCATCAAAAACCCTAGGCTCACCTTTGCTCTAATTGGCTATCAAAATATGACTTGGCTCATTAATACATTGACTCTCATTTGCTCCATTAGATCTTCTAAATGTGAAAAAGCACAAGCCATCAAATCCACTTTTGAATTATCAACCTTGTCTCCACTTATGCCACATGTCAAGTACACATTAATTCTCAGGGTATTATTGTTAGTCTATCACTTCACATGTTTGTGCCATGTGTTGACCCCTCAAGCTCTCTGACTATTTGACTCATCTCATGTCATTAGATTGAGATGTAAGATCAAGTGAGGACCATTGATCTTATTGGGATCTATTATTTGAAAGCCAATGGCTAGTCCATGGTCTTAAAATTGATAGTTTTTAGGATGTCATTTGGCATTTTCATAACCATCATTGATAGTTGCATGATCATCAAATTTAATCTCAAAAGGATTGTCTTGCTTTATTTTTAAATTTGACATTCATGTAACTTTCATTCATCATTCCACATAATGTGATTAACATCCTACAGACCATCAAATTTAAACATAAGTAGATTTTTTCCCAAGCTTTAACTTGATGTTCATGTGAACATCTTATGTTTTTAAACCAACTTTGAAAGTTTGGATCTTAAAGCATGAAAAATATGAAGGTCCCAAATTTGTACGAGATGTTCATGAAGCCAGAAAGGATAAACCCATTTGATCCATTGGTCCTAAGAGCTTCTAAATCAAATATATTCAAAGTTTAAGATGGCTGGTCCATAACTATTTCTACGTGATGTCTTGGTGATGGTCTAGCCCTTGAACTTGCATAATTCATCCTTTGATCATTCTTTCAATGTGCTAATGAATTATTTAGATTTTTGCAACTAGGTCTATGATTTTTAATGCTTGGGCACCATGAAAATCTACTTTGATCTTCCTCTTTAAAAAATCTTGATATGTGGGCCAAAATGGCCAACATTTTTGGTGACTCACAAGGGTTGCATGCCTACCTATTCAAAATAACCTAGACCATGTGCCTAGTCCGATCCATTTGGCATAGAGTCTCTACTTAGATCCAACATATTAACCTATTTCTAATCTTTCTCTAACCTCTATTTGAAACAAACACAAATACCAAAAAGAACAAAACAAGATAGACTGCCTAGAGCACTTATTGAAAAGGAAACTAACCTAAAATAGGGACAAAAAACAAATGTGCTAAAGTAGCACTTAGAAAAATTTGATCAAAACTATCCTAAAATTTACACAAAACCTAACTAACTATGACAAAGCATGATCTACCAGGATCAAAATGGAATTTTAGAGACTCACCTAGTCTAAGAGATGGTATAAGTTACAAAGAAAGATGTTTACTAAACAATACCTTTAATGAGGTACTCTTCCTACCTACCCACTTTTTTAGCATCTTCTAGAGTGAGTCATCAACAACAAACCAGACACTAACAAAGATAAATTGGTCTTATCATTCAAGATCCTTCTCATACTACTTATTGGCTATAATCCTTATAAGTGACACCTTACCCAAGCATTGTCCCTAAAGTTTTTTGGAACCATAAGTGACCTTGTTCTCCTCATCATCAGCTACAAACTCATCAAATTCTTCATCAAAGATCTCTACCTACTACTACCAATATTCTAAGAGTGGTCTAAGATCAGGCTGAGGTATTGAATCACCTTCAAGAACAATAACCTCCACCTTAATTTTAAGAGATTCCCCTAAGACTACAACCTTTTAAAGAATGACTTGAAATTTCTCTCCTTTATCTTTGATAGTACATTCTATTTTATAGATAGCTACATCATAATCTTTCATATGTTTCTCTTCATTCAAGAAGGCTAAGTTTACATTTTGTTTACCAATAGGAGTCCCTATGGTGAGTTTTCCTCATAGTCACTCATGACATCATCTTAATTTTCCATGACTTGAGACCTTTCCTCTTCACTTTCTTCCCTCAAGATAGGTTCTTTTTTAGGAAAGGGCAAGGTGGAAGGTTGATGTATAGGCTCATGGGTTTGATATGAATCATGAGATGTGATGGGTTTGGGAATGGAGAAAACCTTCTTACAAATTGGAACCTCTTTTTCATCTTCATGAACCTCATTCATCTTAGTCACACCTTCTTCATTCACACCTTCTTCATTCACCTCATAAAGGAGAAGTTCTTGCTCTAAGAGTGGCATGGTTGACCCTTGGAAATATTCAAGGAGATGATATAGATCCAATGGTTGGGCCATAGATACCTAATTTTACTCCTAAAGTTTCTCTTCTTAGATTACCATCACCTCCTCTTTTTGATCCTTTGCCTCTTTAATGGTTCTCCATGAAGGAAAGGCTCTAGTATTTTTAGGGGAAAGGAGTGTAGGTTGCAAGGTCTCTTGTCTAATTTCAGCAATCACCACCTCCTCCCTCTTCTACCCATTGATTTGAATTGATTTCCAAGATGGAAATAACCTTGATTATTGAGAATGGAGGGATGGGGATTGATCAACTTTAGGTTTGATTGACTTCATGACTTAGTTACAACATGGGAAAGACTAAGGTCTCTCTTTAGCCTTTTGATCATGATTCTCCTCCTCCCTCCTTGTCTTCAGATCCAACTCTTTGATTTTCCTATCAATATTATCTTGGAATATCTTCTCTTTAAGGTGGTTAAAAACATAAGAAGTCTCCTTAAGAGTGATGAGGGAGGTTTTTAGAGGTTCACGTCCTTCTTTATTTTGGGCTCTCAATTCTAGATCAACCTTTTCCCACCCCATGAATTCACCACTTGATTCCAGCTTAGAACTTTTATGGACTTCATAAGGGGTTATTAAGGAAGGATGGAGTCTTGGACCCAAATATTAGGCTATTCCAAAATAATATCTTTGTTTCTTTGATATCTCTCTTGGATAGATTTCTAAGAAGGAAAGGTCTAAGGAATATATGAAAAACTTTGAACATTCAAAAGAGCACTTGGAATGGTCTCTTGAGGAAGAGTGGATGACATATAATAAGGTTGAGGTGGTGTATATGTAGACATAAAAGGTTAGATAGGCTAGACCTACCATTGCTCAAGGCTTTTTATCTTGTCTTTAATGCTCTGAGTGTAACCCCATACATCCATCATCTCACCTATGAGATTATTCCAATTTGCTCTCTCAATAGGTGCCCATTCTTCTTTTATTTGTTGTAATGACTCTCTCACATGATGAATCAGGTGAGTAGGGATAATTTGGCTATAACATCTCTATGAGCACAACACTAATGCATGATTTTCAAGGCTTATTAGAGTCTAATTAAGTGTTGGTATGGATGGCTCATTATAGGGTTGATGAAGAGCAATATTATGATGGGATTGTTGTCTATTTGAAGGATTAGGGAAATATCCTTGCATATATGACTAAAATAGGTCCTCATATCTTTGAAAAAAATCTTGGTAGGGTTGATTAGGCTCATATGGATCATAAGGACCATATTGGGACTATTGATAAGGAGGCAGATAATAGGGATATTCACCATATCTATTTATATTGACCTCATATATCAAATGAGACGCAAAATTTGATTAGAAACTTCATTAAAAAATACCTAGTCTATCTATAACTAGAATATTGATTTGGAGTCACCATTGGTGTTAATATGCTTGCTTTTAAAAGTTGATAGAATAAAAACACACTAATAATCTTCCTCTTCTTTTGACCTTATCCCACTGAATTTGTCAAAATTATTGTCACCAAATATTTCACCCTAGAAGAGGGTGTTCAATCCTCTTCTATATTTGAGCAACATGGGAATGGTCTAAAGTTTTGGGTTGGCTATATCTAGACCAGACCTCTAGTATTTTTAATTAGGCTAGCTTCTTTGATGCATCATTTTGGACCTTTGTAACTAAAACATAAAATTAGTTAGGGTGAAAAGGGAGGAGTTACAAAAGTAAAACCTATTCTAACTTGTGGTGATGCACCATAAAGATTATCCATCCACTCATACATGAGCCTCTAAAACACTTGTGAGACAAAATCAATTAATAGGATTTATGACTCCAAATGTTTGTCATGCATCAACATTTCATGAAGAGGTTCATCAACTGATCAAAACCTAAGGGAGATGATGGAGGGGCCTAGTTCCAAGCATTAATCTAGTCGACATGTCCATTATTGGATTCAATAAAATGACATCAAACACTAAACATAACCTACATAATGAGATAATCTACTAGCTAGGTGAGATCAGGACTTGGCAAGGGAAAAATATCTACCACTTATGTAAATCAAGCTTGCCATGAACACACTAGTCTAATATCATGAAATCTAAAAATAGTCATCTTATTTATCTCAAGAGGTTACAAGGCTGAATCTTGGTAGAGTCTAGTCATGCTCAAGAGAGGGACCCAAAATAATATCTTGAATGCTATACTTATAATAGAAGGGAAATAAAAAAGAGGAGATTTCAGTGCTCAAAGAGTGGAGGAAATCCCTCTAGATCAAGAAGTGAAATGGTAGCCTTTAATTACCTTTTTGTTTGTGTGCCTTGTTTAACAAATAAATTTCATGTTACCTCAATAATCATCAAGCTCCTATCATTGGCCAAGGGATCTCACTAAAATACAAAGGCTCCTTATGGATAGTGCCAAAGTCTATTTAAATAGAAACAATGCCTTTAACTGCCTCTCCAAGTACCAGCTCACCACCTTAGGACCCTAATTCCACTTGTCATGCTTATAAGGATCAAATCCTCAAATATTGATATTGATAATCATGCCATGCCTTAAGTGGTGAAGTACTTGCTTTTATGGTGATGGAGCCACATTGACAGATGAGCCCTTTTGCATTTATCACATACCTACTCCATTCGTATATGTCTACTATAGATGGAAAACCAATCTAAGGACATTGGTTTCCTATATTCCTTATATTAAAATAGACCCATAGACCATATAGCATCTTCTAGACTCCATCAGGTCCTAAAAGACCCACTTTATCTCTATAAGAGCTAAATGTCCATCAAAATTAGGTCCTTTAGAAAATTGAATAGGGTCACAAGAATGAACCCTGTAAGTCATAAAAAAAATCAAACTAGAGGTCTATATTAAGCTCCAATGGTGGTCCTTTATGTTCCTCATACTTGGCTATATTAGTTAGACCACTCCATGACATTAGAATGAGCTTTAATGGCATTGGGAAGACCCTTCAAAACCTTAATTTCCATGGTCAAACACGGATTCTCAACCTCTATCAAAAACCTTAGGCTCACCTTCACTCTAATTGGATGTCAAAATCCAACTTGGCTTGTAAACACATTGACTCTCATTCACTTCATTGGATCTTTCAAATACAAATAAGCATGAGTCCTTAGATTTGCCTTTAAATTGTCAACCTTGTCTCTACTTATACCATGTGTCAAATGCACATTAATCCTAATGGTCTTGATTTTAGTCTATCAGTTCATGTGCCTATGCCATATGTCAACTCCTCAAGCTCTCTGACTAATTGACTCATCTCATGCTATTAGATTGAGATGTACGATTGAGCAAGGACCATTGATCTTGTTTGAAATCTAATGGCTAGTCCAAGGTCCTAAAATTGATAGTCTATGGGACATCATTTGATGTTTTCATGATCATCATTAATGGTCATGTGACCATCAAATTTAAGCTCAAAAATATTATATTGTTCTATCTTTAAATTTAACATTCGCATGACCATCATCCATCATTCTATAGAACATGATTGATGTCCCATAGACCATCAAATTTTTAACATAGATAAGTTCTTACCCAAGCTTTAACTTGACATTCACATGAACATCTTATGTTTTTTAACCAATTTTGAAATCTTAGATGTTGAAGCAAGAGAATCATGGAGGTCCCAAATTTGTAAGAGATGCTCATGAAACTAGAAGGGACAAACCCATTTGATCTACTGGTCTTGGGAGATTATGAAGCAAAGATATTTAAAGTTTAAGATGGCTAGTCCATAACTAATTTTGCATGATATCCTGATGATGGTTTGGCCCTTAAACTTGCATAATTCATCATTTGATCATTCTTTCAAGGTGTTGATGAATTATTTAGATTTGTGAAACTAGGTCTATGCTTCCAAATGCTTGAGTACCATGAAAATTTACTTGGATCTTCCTCTTTGAAAAAGCTTCATATGTGGGCCAAAATGGCCAATAATACCTTACCATTTATTCCACATGATAGAAAACCCTTTATATGATTTTAAAGGTTTGAAATTCATGTTGGTTCATGACAAATATTAATGAGTACCTTTTTAAAATGTTTCATAATGTTTAAGTTCATTAGTTTTCTAATGATCTAGCTTATTTAAAAGTGCTCTTGCAAGGGGTTATAATTCAAAAGTCAAGGTATGGTCCCTGAAACACAATCAAAACTAATTAATTAAGGTTTTTGAACCATAGTATTACTTTGGATATGTCAAAAATTGTAAATATGATACTATGACATGCCTTGATTTTAAGTTTTAAAAGAGGGTCCAAGTCAGATTCTGTACTTAAGAGTTTATGAATTTAGACTTGTCCCTTCTCTTTATTGGGAAATTTACTAACTATCACATCATTTGCCTTCATATAGGATCTTGATGCTAACTCAGCCTTGATCAATGCATAGTAGCATCATGCACATTGGTCACTTGGTCATATAAAATTTGGCACTTAGTCATAGTATTTTGATTTCAAAATAGAGTTTGAAAGGTTTACAGCACCATGATCCAACAAGAGTCTGCCACTTGGCACTTGGTCATGGCATTTTTATTTTAGAGAGAAGTTATAAAAGGGCTCATGACCTAGCAACTCTATCATAGCATGCCACTTTGCATCTAATCATGATCTTCTGATGATCCTACTATTTTATCAAAGTCTCATGACCAAGTGACCTAATGAGAATGTACCACTTATCACTCAATAATTGTGTTTCACCCTAAAAAAGAGTCATGACCCCATCAAGGCATGCCACACTAACTATTAGCATCCTACCAAGATATTGATTACTTTAAAAGGTCATATGATAGATCAATCCAATCACATCATGACACTTGGTACTCAGTTTCACCCTTTGCCCCCCTAAAACTAAGGCACAATGTTCAATATCACAACACTATGAGTGCACAACAAGATGACACATGTCAATTATTCATGCAATCTTAGATAGTTGGATGCTATGTAGAATCCACCCAATAACATGAACCAATAGTCTAGTATTATGTGGACCCCTTACCTCAACTTAATATATGATTAATAGAAACCATGAAACCCATCAAAGAGCAATCCAATCAAAAGGTGATACATGGTGGAGTGTCATAAGAGATGGGCCCATTAAGAGTTTCATATAATAAAGCCATAAGATATTGTGAGCCAATGAAATTATGCCACTTAGAGAGCTAGTAGGGGTCCCAAGACCACATCAGCCTAAAGCAAAAGGGTTTAAACCATGCAACATACAAAGGAGGAATGTGCCAATCAAAATATTCCACTTGGTATAATATTATGCAGTCTACTTAGGTAAACCCATTATTCAAAATAAAAGTCTAAAATGCATGAAAGAGTGCCAATTGTCAAATGTGTGTCAACTAAGACACAAAAATGGCATGTAGTTATCCACAAATCATTAGTTTTTGGTGTGAAATGAATGTTGATGGGGCTCAATTTGGTGGTTATAAAGCCAAGTCACCTCAAGGGAAAACTCAATCCTATAATGAGAATACACATGGACAAACCAAGAGTAGTGATTAGCTAATCTCCAAAACTAGATTTTTGAAGCCATTAGAACAAAATTGAAGAGCCACCCAAACTTTAAGTTAAATTAAGTTAAATATACTTGTCATTTATTACTCATATCTTGTAGTTCAAATTTCTAAAAATCTAGAGTTTGAAGTTTTTAGTCTCAAGGATTTACATTCACTTTTAATTGTTATCTACTAAAAAAATTTGAAGTTTTTTTTTTGTTATTTGCTAAAGACTTTTGTGCATTCATTCAAACATCAAGATAATCCTAGAGTTCATCAATCAAAAATCCAAAAACCATGGTTGAAGAAAGAATGTCTAAATCCACCAAGCCAGAATAAATTCCATTCCTCTATTCATATGGAATAAACATAGTCTTCTTGGACACCAATTTCAATTCCATTATATTAGCCACTAAAGACAAGCACTACAATGATTTATTCTACCATATGGATAAGATTGCAAATTAGGACAGTGACAATGAGGAAGATCCTAGTGTTGTAGAAGAAAGGTTTGACATCTTGGTGCTCAATTTTGTAGGATTTCACAAGGTTGCTTCCAACCCAAAGGTACTCCCCTATGTGTACTTAGTCTACCAAATATTCATTTAGTCCAGTGTGTAGATAATATGATTAATTAAGTCTTTCAATATGGGTAATAACATTACTTTCATAGCTTGGTTATCCTTTCAGGCTTATTATGTTTTACCCAAGCCTAAAATTACTTACAATTAAGAAACTATAACCCAAAGGCTCAAAACACACAACATCAAATAATTTTTGATAGGTTGGGCAGAAAACCAACAAAGGTTCATTTGCAAATCCAGAATAAATTAGATTTCCATCACCCAATTTAGGGAGGGGGTAAGAATGGGGATGGCTATGATGAACATGTTTCATGGGTCTGAGAACTCTAACCATGTAGATGAGAATTATCTTCCACTTCTATCCATGATTATAAATGATTCTAAGACTCCCCCATTGGGAGAGATCATTTCCTTTAACTTGGTAGATCAAATTAAAAAGACCATGGCTAACCAAGGAGATCATTTCTATATGATGTCCTACTTGGTTGATGGCATCTGTGCTACTTTGAAATTCCCCTAGTTCACCCATTGGGATCCAAACCTAAAATGTAACATGATCCATATCTTCTCAAAAGTGAGGATTTATAAATACAAGTAAGAGATCTGGGCCATTACTTAGTATTTATACCTAATTATATACAGGGCCATTCATGAGAGGATTATGCCCAAGCTATCTAAAGAAATCAAGGAAACACTTAGCATGTTGGCATCCTACTAGTATTATCCAAACTATATAGTAATAAGAGTAGTGGGAATTAGGACAACCCCATTTAGGTTGCCTACCACAGTGCCAAACAAGTTTGTTGAATAGGAGATTACCTTCCAGTTATTTAATTAACCAATATTAGCTAATTTAAGAAAAAAGAACCCATCCACCCTCAATTCACCAACATTGGTCAATTTAATATTGAGAATTAAGACTCCAACTTTAGTTTATAAAAATACACCAATAGGGATTGGGACCCTGTTCATTTAACATTCACTCACTATGTCAAGCATAGGGCAACCTTGACCATTACATACCATCACAAGCCTAAAGATGGAGACCAATTATACATCAATGTGGCTAATGAAACTAAGGTGAAGTAGAGACTAAAGGTTGATAATATCCCATAAGTGAAAGGAAGGGTAGATGATGTAGGGTCTTTCTAGGTTTTTGAACACCAAGATACATAGGAAAGAGCATCAGCATCTCCAGTACATACTACTAGTGTTAAAGAGGAAAGGTCAACTAATCCATAACTCAACCAAAAAATACTTTAGGCATTATCTCCCACTTTGTAAAAGGGAGGATATGGTGTGGGAAAACAAATTGAGTAGGGTTCTACCTCAAAATCCCCATCTAGTAGCCCATATCAAATGTAAAGTGCTACCTCAATGGAGACACCTCCTTCAGTGGAGGCAACAGTCACTTCTAATCCATAAAAAAAAACTTCAGCATCAACATTGCCTCCATTCCCTCCTACTAGAGAAGGACCAAGTATTTTAGGTTAAGAGCATGTTTTCTTACCTCCTTCTTTCCTCTATAAATAACCCCTAAACATATTTGGTGAGCCCCCAACTCTGGACCATGTTAAACTCTGACCCTATAGGCCTTTCACTAGACCTATAATTACACCTGTGACCATTCCATATCCTAACATAAACCCCTTTGTCATATCCTCCTCTTTTAGGGTCTTAGTAATGGCCAGTCTTCCCCTAGTTATGCTCAACCCTATACTTAAACCAGGTCCCCAATTGCCTGATAAGAGAAAACTAGCATCATTCCTCAAGTTCCCCTGTTCACAACTAGTTCTTAGGCTAGAATTAGCTCTTCTTTATCTCCTAACTCTAAATTTGTATTAGTCACATCCACAGATACCTCCCATACATATACTTTCCAAGGATTGACTCTAGCCCAATAATTTCCCCATCTACTCAGTGTTTAAGTGGCTCTTAAGAGAAATCATGGATAAGATAAATACAACTAGCTACAATAAAAAAAACCCATATTTGGTCATAATGGACCCTCAAAATGCCATGATGAAGTTTTAAAAGGATCTTTGGGTAACGAAGAGGGTGACCAAGAGGAAGATACTAAACCAGTGGATTGATGAGATGAGATCCATGGACCAATATCTTACCCAATAGGGTGACAAGGTCATCCCTTGGTATAAGGATGTCAAGATCACACACCTTGTCAACAAGGATGGCTCCATTGTTAGAAAGGATGCCTTCAGGGCCTAGTTATATAACTTTATTTTAAACTTCAAAAAATAAGCCATGGCCATAGAAGTAACTTTTAGGTAGGAGATGGTGGATTTGGTAGCTTATGCCAATCATATGACAGAGAAGGATATAGTAATTAATGAATTTGTAGGACCACTCCTAAGCAAACATGATACAATGGTAGGACTCATAATTAAGCTATTAAAGGATCCTATCATCAATCTAAAATTGATCAATAGTAATTATAAGAGATGCTTTGAAGCATGAAGATGTCAAATCAAATCCCAAAAACAAATTTTCATCATAGGAGCCTCTACCTCCTCAAAATCTATAGGATATCTTCTTCCTCAACTAGCACTAGCACTTCTTCTCCATCTACTATTGGTTCACATCCATATTCTTCTGTAGTAGGAGTTTCATCATTGACTACACCAATGGGATCTTAGCCTAGCTCTTTAGGAGTGATATATCTATCTATTGGGATTTATTTTGATAAGAATCATGTCCTAATTCCATTCAATTGTATTATAAAATATTCCCCTATTTGAATAGAGAATATTCTTTAACTTTAGAGCATTAGGGACATTATCTACTGATAGGTATTGTATATCTAGTTCTTTTGTAACCATCTGAGGCATTCAAAGGCCTATATATAAGGGTTATCCCCCTTTATTTTTTTTATAATAGAATTTTGTAAGATTAATGCAAAGAGAAATAAAATTAATGCAATTTGCTCATTATTTTCATTATCTTCATGTGTTCTTGTTTCTCAATCTCTGTTAATAATTTATTATTTCATTTCTCTAATGGTTAAATATGGCATTAGTATTTTGAATGTATCTTGTTAGTTTGTACATTTAGTTATGATAAAAAAAATATGTTATGTATGCTCTATTTTCCTCCTATTCTACTATTAAATGTGCTTAAAACAATTTGTTGTAGGTAGCATCTTTAAAGCATATTGTTCAGATATATGCATTATATTTACCCTAGAATCCTCATTGCACTTATGATATTTTGAATTTGGCACTAGGATCTCATAGATGTTAGTTATAATTTACATTGTTATTAGAAGAAACCAAAGGAACTTTTTTGGTCTTTGTTGCAAAGAAAAATTCCTTTTTTGATTTACCCTACTTCCTTTTTTTGAAATTTTTAACATGAATCACTTTATATTAACATTTATTGTAAATATCCATTTATCTGTTTAAAGTTTGGGCTAATATTGGGAAAATACAAAGCAATTTTTACATCATAACAACACAAAGAAATTTAGGTAAATTGTGTCATCATTGAAGTTTATATTGTTCCTATAGTATGGTTTGCTTGAAGATTAAAGGTGGTAACCACATAATCTCTCCATCAAAACTAAATTAATCCCTAAGGTTTTCTAGGACCTATACTACAATCTGAGAAATATTATTTTATTTTTCAATGTATATCCTTGACACTGATATACATCAACAGGAGAGAAATTTGGTGATTGGAGGGATTTGTTTATTTTGAATAGAAGTTGTAGTGTATTTCATTTGAACTATAGAATAACCTCTCTAAATACATAAATATTAGGATGAACACTACATTTTCTTCTTAATTTTTGTAAGATCTTTGCATCCTTTGAAATATCCTTGTAAAAAGTGTTTATTTCAAAATATCCTTTAAATATTGGCTCAAATCTAAAAGTATTATTGAATTACCCTCCCAAGATCTATTTAAATTTCATCTAAAGACATTAAATATAGGCATGTCATTGAGTTATTTGAGTGGATCAAGCTCTATTTAGTCTATATTTACAAAATTTTACATGATTTGAACTAAGAATTCTAGGTTTACAACAAATAAGTGTAAAGATCAATGTCTAAGAAGGTTATCTGATGAAAGATCATTGAGCCAAGTCTTTAGAGGTCTAAATTAAGTATGTTCATATAGCATTAAGGTATTATTTGTAAATTTTTCATTCTAATCTACTTTGATAAGCTTGATACACTAAAATGTTATTTAAAATATCTTTTTTAATGTTTATCTTTGTAGAATAAACCAAGTTTTTAATAGAATTTATGCAGGCTCTAAAGATTCAAAGGGTCTAGATTGGCAAAGGTAAAATAAGACCACTATGCTTAATTATGGACATTTTTATAGAGGGTTCCTTTATGTCAATTTAACCAATCTTTACCTTATTTTGTAAAATTTGAGGATCATTTACATCATTACAATATTATGACATAGATCCTTTACTTAACATCTTAGAGTTGCCTAAGATCTAGATCAGATCTCATTCTAAGACTAGAATTCCCCTTGGATATTTAAAACCCATCATAAGGTTAGAGAAGATAAAGGGAGACATAGGAGATCTAAATCCCACCCTACTTCTCTAATTATCCAACATCCACTCCCTTTGTTCTACATCCATATAGTTATGGCATGGATAGGAGGATCTTCCATAAATGTGCCTAGCCCTATGCATGATTTTCCCAAGAACCCAAATAAATACCTCCCTCTCTTCAATCCATCTAGGTATCTAACTACCAAATAGCATATCAAGTCTTTGAAGGCATCTCTTAGGATTCTAAACAGCATCCATGAAGACATAACCTATAGACTCTTCCCTTTCACCTTTAAGGAAGCAGCCTATGACTGGTTCCTTAATTTACCAAAATATTACATCATATGATGGAACTAATTCAATGACACCTTCATCACATAATTTGGAAGGGTCATTAGTCTTGGAATAATTTACTAGTAGTTGACCATCCGAAAGTGGGACCTGAATGAACCCATAAGAGCCTTTAATGCTAAAATTCAAATCATGTATAATCTCACCATAAATCATTATTGACCTACAAATGATATGGAATTAGAAATCTATAAAAATTACCTAGATCCCATGACTGTTATCTTCCTTTGTAGGCTTATAAAAATTAATACACTGCCACATGCATATGCATAGGCTATACACACTGACAAGCGAATGCACCCGTAGGGGCACCCTACCTTTACCATCCCAAACATCAACCTAGATTTACCTAATCTCAATTTAGTCCCAAATGTAAACTAGAATATGCCTACATTAAATTAGATGATGTCCTTAATCAATTAACGTTCGGTCATGCAGCTCCTAGCCAAAAACTAGGATTCTTTAACCAATCTAATATTAGGGCTCATCACCAAAATAACAATCGAGATTTGGTCCCTATTAATAACTCTAACACCTAAATCATTATCCAAAACCTAGTTTATAACACTAAGCCTAACTCCTCAAGGGGAGACTTGGAAGCAATTCAGATGATGGTTCAAAAACTAGGTAATGATTTTTGGAATTTACAAAGGCAAATGGGAAATATGGGGGAAGGTTTTAATATAAATTACATATTTTAAAAGTAAAATAGACCTTTTAATAGGTATAATAATAATAATAATAATAATAATAATAATAATAATAATAATAATAATAATAATAATAATAATAATAATAATAATAATAATAATAATGAACCCCCATCTAGTAAGATACCTGACATAAATATCTACGAGTTGGAATTGCCCAATTGGTTAGGGTCCATAACATAGCTTGACATGGAGAGTTAGAATGCATAAAAATTTTCAATGATTTTGAGATGTTCTTAGGTGAGTTGGAAATTTACGATGTTATCGCTAATAATCAAGACAATACTAGCAATTTGGGAAACACAAGAGCCCCAGATAGTGGGTCTAACTCTACTGAAATAGACTTCATGGTCAAAAATTACGAGTGTCCTACCCAAGAGGAAAATGAGCCTAAGATTAACATGGATGAGATTCATGATTTATAACAATACCAAAAGAGCAATTGTGCCTTGAGAAATAGACCTCAAAAGGAACCTATAATGACTTCCATGTTGCCTAACAAATTTGATACTCCCCCAAATCATAGAACCAACAATGATCCTCTTCTTTCAAAGGGAAAGGATACTCAATAGACTATAGAGTTGGCTATAACTAGATCCAAATGTGGGTAAAACATTGTGAAATAAATGAATAAAATCAAATCAAACATTACATTGCATGAGCTTGCCCAAATCACCGAACAATGTGATCTAGTGCTTAAATCATTGACTAAAAAATCAAATAAAGGTAAAGCTAAATTCGTGAATGTGAATCTGGTAATGTATAAAATTAAGGTTGAGTTCCCTCTATTCTTGTTAATTGTTAGAATATTTTGGAGGAATGTGCATAATTATTTACTTGATTCTAGAGCATCTACTAACATAATGCCCACAAGTATTTACAAATAGTTGGGGCTAACTCCAATTAAGTCTAATAGAGTTATTATCCAATTAGATAATTCAAAGGTTAAGGTGGTAGGAAAACTATTGAAAGTTCATATACAACTAACTTGTGAACCCCATATTCAATAGTTTATCGACATTCAAGTCATCAAAATCCTAGAAGCATAAAGGATATAATTAAGTAAAGATTGGATGAAATCTTTGAATGGATACATGTCCATGAATTTCTTACACATGTGGTTACCTTGGAGGGGTGTGCCTAATCAGATCCAAATCGAGCAAGATTTGAGGATGAATTTCATGATCATGGAGTACAATGCCAAGAATGAAAATGTAAACTTCTAGTCTACCAACCTTTCCATGTATGATCTTGATACTATCGATTTAAGTAAAGGTAACTTGATGACCAAGGATGAAGGGTACTAGATAATGTACTTCAATGGTGTAAGAACAAAGTAAGGATTAGGGGTAGGTATCATATTGATGAATCTGATTGGTAAATAATATCTATCATCTTATAGACTCCAATTTCCATGAACTAATAACCTTGTAGAATATGAAGACCTAATCTTAGGACTCTAATTCACCTTCAAACACAATGTAAGGAAATTTTTAGTATGAGGTGATTCATAGTTAGTCATCAAGCAAGTCTATAGTCAATACTAATGCAAAATGTTAGTCATCAAGCAGGTACATAGTCAATACCAATGCAATATTTCTTATCTAAATAAATAAAAATTTAGAGCTTGGGATCTAATTAAAATCTTTAAATCATTTAACATTACCTTTGTACCCAGGGATCAAAATCAGTTGGTAGATGTGTTGTCATCAATAGTAATGAATCTAATCCCACCTAAGGCCCTCAAATTATAAAATTTTATATTCTATATGGTATCTTACCCTTATATACTAGATAATTTCAATCACTTCTATATGTTTGATGATTATAATCAAATCATCAACTTCATGACTAATTTTGAAGTCTTTGAGTCACATTTAATCAACAAGCAAGATGAAGAGTCTATAGAAGAGGTCAAAACTAGTGATAATGGCATAATAAAATTTAAAAAGAATAGAATTCCTAAAGGCATGGTCTCTTTGATCAAGATAAGATAGAAAGTGATACCAAAGTACCCAAGGTGAGGGGAAAGGATTATAAGTAAATTAATCTAGGTTCATTGAGTAATCCCTAGAATGTTAATACCAAACTTGTTTGCACCAAGGAATAAGTGATCGAATCTACTAAGATATTGTCTAGGTTTAAGGATGTTCTTGCATGGTCTTATGAATATTTCAAAATATT
This sequence comes from Torreya grandis, assembly GCA_037957365.1. Lineage (NCBI taxonomy): Eukaryota > Viridiplantae > Streptophyta > Pinopsida > Cupressales > Taxaceae > Torreya > Torreya grandis. The sequence goes on from JARHVA010001513.1 coordinate 1,306,346, forward strand.
TGACACCTAGGTCATCATGCATACAATCCCTTTTAAGGAATCATGTAAACCCTTATGGTAAAGGTAAAGACCCATCAAAATAGTGCTAGATCCTCTCATCCATAAAGAAGTAAATAAATTATTGGATGTAAGGATAATATTCCTAATCAAACAATCTACATGGTTGGCCAACTTGGTCCCAATTAGAAATAAAAATGGTGAGATTATACTCTACATAGACTTTTAGAATCTCAATAGATCCTTAGAAAAGGATAATTACCCATTGCCATCCTTTCAAGAGGTAATCTAAATGGTTAACATCTCTCAGATGATGTCTTTCTTAGACATATTCTCTAGTTACAACTAAATGCTAATCAGTAAAGAATATAGAATTAATGCTACCTTCACAACCAAGTGGGGAACACTCACATTCAGAGAGATTCCCTTTGGGCTCATCAACACTAGGGCTACCTTTTAGCATGCCATGGACCATGAATTCTAATGATTGATCAATAATTGTATTATTATCTACATAGATGACTTAACTATTTTCTCTAAAGATAGGAAAAACCACATGATACATCTTCAGCAAGTTCTAGAGAAATGTAAAACCTTTGGTATCTCTCTAAAGGCTAAGAAGAGTATATTTTGCATAACCAAAGGTAAGCTTTTGGGACATGTAATCACAAAGGATAGTATGGTTATTGACCCTGACATGATTAATGTTATTTTTAAATTTGATTTTCCTAATAGTAAAAAAGAATTAAAATCATTTTTTGCGAAAATTAACTTTGTGCATAAATTCATTTCAGGTTTCACCAAAATTATCAAACCTCTGAATGCCATGTTAAAGAATAATGCAAAAATCGATTGGAAATTCCAAGGCTAAGAAATATTTCCAAGACATAAAGGAATTCATAGTATAGGTACTTATGCTAATAAGCCTAGATTTTGGTAAATATTTATACCTTTATTATTTTGCTTCTGACCACATGATCATTGTTGTCTTAATGCAAAAGGTAGATGATAAAGAACTTCTAGTCACCTTCATGAGTAAAAACTTGAAGGATGTAGAACTAAAGTACCCACTCCTATAAAAATAAGCGTACACCTTAGTAAAGGCCATAAATAAGTTTAGACATTATATCCTTTGAAACAAAACTCGTGTCATTGTACCTGACCTTGTTATTAAGCTTATGATTAAGCAAAATGAGTTAGGAGAAAGATGAGGAAAATGGATGACTAAGCTCCAAGAATATGGCTTAGAGATCAATTCAGCCAAGATGGTGTGAGTCCAATGTTTAATTCAATTGATCACCAAGACTAATCCTTAGATTGATGTTTTACAAGTAGAAGTAGACCATGTTTCAAGTGAGGAATGGTATAAGGACATTTTCTATTATCTATTGAATGGAACTTGCCCATCAGAGTTGAAAAGAGAGAAAAGAAGAGTACTCGAGCTCAAAAGCTCCCATTTTATGATCAAAAGAAGAGTGCTTCATATAAAAAACTATTAAGGTGTCTATTTAAGATGCATTTCCAAGAGAGAAGTTATGAATATACTAAATAATTTCCATGAGAGATTAGAAAGTGGACACCCTTTGAGAAGAATGAGTACCCACAAAATACTTAGAGTAGGTTATTAATAGCCTACCATATTTAAATATGCACATCTTCATGTTCGATCATATCACCAATATCAATTATTCGATAGAAAAGAAGTAAGGGAAGACATACTTTTATAATGAATTATTGAAATTGGGCCATTTTCATAGTGAGGATTGGACTTCATTGGGGTCATCAATCCTAACTCCTTGATAGGCCATAAATTTGTGTTGACAACCACTTACTATTACACCAAATGGATTGAATTAGTTACCACTAAGAAGTATAGGGAAATTGATGTCATGAAATTCCTAGAGGAGAACATCACAACCATATTTGGGACTCCTTTATATTTGGTGTCTGATAATGGTCAGACTTTCCAATCCATAGAATTTTTAGAATGGGCCTATGATAATAAGATTATTGTCAAGCTTTCCTCAAATCATTATTCACAAGGGAATAGTGTTGTAGAGTCAACAAATAAAAACTTGATGAATGCAATAAAGAATTCAACATATAAGAAACTAATAGAATGGTAGTCTTTATTAAAATATACTCTCTAGGCAGATCAGACCATATACAAATAATCTTTGAAGTCATCTTTATTATTAATAGTGTATGGGTAGTAACTAATATTTCTCATTACATTATAGCTACCTACTTATGATTTCATGGTTGAATACATAGATGATGATGAAAGAATTCAGTTTAGAATATTGAATACCATCCAAATGGAAAATGTCAGAGATGAAGCCCTCAAAAACTTTAGCAAACACCAAGACATAGTCAAAAGGTGGTTTGACAAAAGATCTAAAATCAAAATGTTCCAAATATCAAACTTGGTCCTACTATGGGACAAATCCCACAAGAAAAAAGGCTAGCATGACAAATTCACACCCCTCGAGATTGGGCCATATCAAATTATATAAATAATGGGTGATAACATATTCAAACTAAAAGACTTACAAGGAAATGTTTTAGCGTTATCAATAAATAGAAAGCACTTGAATCACTACTTCTTAGCTATCCCTTTCACCCCCACCAAAGGACTATGAGTTGGTTTAGTGTAGTGGTAGGTATGAGTAGTTTAGTTTCCCTTTTTATGTGCTTTCTTATTGTGTGTTTTCTTTCTATCCTTTTCATTCATTAGAATAGTTTTCATATGCTATAAATTATCAATAAGCCCTTTGGGTAGGGTCTCAAATGTCTTTTTCATTTGTCCAGAGTTATGAAATCTAAATAATTGAGGTGTTAAAGATTTTATACATCTCAATAGATGATTTTTTATAGTAAGAAACTATGTAATGTGTTGATTTAGAAAATATGGAAGAGTTTAATGATAAAGTTATCACTTCATGGAATATGTGTTTTTATTTTTATTATAATCTAGTGCTAACAAACATATGTTTGACTGGATAAAGGCTTAAAAGTTATGAACGTCTATACATACTAGTACTTAGTTTCACATCATAAGATTGCCTGGGTAAAACTTAGTCATTAAAAGTGAATGGTTCTTGAGCAGAAGTTTTGAATTTCCTTAAAACTTGGCTAAAAAATTAGCTCCCAATCTCTAAGAGTTTATTAAAAAAAATCAAAAACATGTGTATCAAGTAGAAACAAACTTGACACGATAAGTTGCATTCTCTTAATGTGATTGAGGTAAACTCTATCAGGGATATGGATGTCTATATGTTATTAAAACAAGGCTTAGAGTAGAGCCAAAGGTATATCTATCAAGGCTATGGATGCCTAGATAGTAGTATATCAATGTCAAATCTAGCCCCTTTAAACCTAAGCATGACTATATATATCTAAAATTCTTACCTAAAATGCATGTTCAAATCCATAAAGATTAAAGCTACTAATTTTAAAGCCCAAAGGCATGTTAGTCAATCAATTAAAAACACACACATAGTATGAATGATTTTTAGGTTTTTTGTCTTTAATATTCAAGTGAAAAATTGTTAAGTTATAGATAACTAATTATAATATTTTTTGCATTTACCAAGGGGTGATTACTTAATGATTACACTCTAAACTAGGATATCTAAATTCTAACATATTACTATGTTTCCTAAAAAGGTCACCATTTTTTGAGTTCAACACACCCCATTTTCCTAAAAATGGGTACCTTATGAAATTTTGGGTCATTTATCCTAGGATGTACCTTACCATTTATTCCACATAATAAAAAACACTTTGTATGATTTTAAAGGTTTAAAAGTCATGTTGGTCAATGAAAAATATTAATGAGTAACTTTTAAAAATGTTTTACTAATGTTTAAATTCATTGGTTTTCTAATGATCTAAATTGTCTAAAAGTGCTCTTGCAAGGGGTTACAATTCAAAATTTAAGTTATGGTCCCTAAAACATAATCAAAACTACTTAATTAAGGTTTCCAACCATAATATTACTTTGGTTATGTCAAAAATTATAAATATGATACTATGATTTACCTTGATTTTAATTTTTAAAATAGGGTCTAAGTCATATTCCATACTTAAGAATTTATGAATTTAGACTTCTCCCTTCTCTTTTATCAGGTAATTTACTAACTATCACATCATTTACCTTCATATAGGATCTTGATGCCAAATTAGCCTTGATCGATGCATAGTAGCATCACATGCATTGGTCTCTTAGTCATATAAAATTTGGCACTTAATTACAGCATTTCAAATTCAAAATAAATTTTGAAAGGTTTACAACCCCATGATCTAATGAGAGTCTACCACTAGGCACCTAGTCAAGGCATTTCCAGTTCAAAGAAAAGTTACAAAAGGGATCATGACCTAGCAACTCTATCACAACATGCCACTTAGAATCTAGTCATGATCTTCTAATTATCCTACTATTTTCTTAGTCCCATGATCAAGTGACCCAACAAGAATGTGCTACTTGCCACTCGATCATTGTAGTTCAACCTAAAAAAGAGTCATGAGCCCATCAAGGCATGCCATGCAGTGACCATTTGTAGCTTATCAAGAACCTAATTACTTTAATAGGTCCCATGATAGAGCAATCTAATTGCATCATGATACTTGGCATTCATTCATTCCCTTTTCCCCCTTGTAGCTAAGGCATAATGTTCAATATCACAACACTGTGATTACATGATAAGGTTACACATGTCACTTAGTCACATAATATTGAATAGTTGGATGTTATGTGGAAGCCACTCAATAGTAAGAACCAATAGGTTGGTGACACATAAACCCCTTACCTGATGATAATACATGATCAACAAAGAGCAATCCAATCAAAAGGTGATACATGACATAGTGTCACAATAGAAAGACCCATCAAGAGTTTCATCTAACAAAGTTGTGTGATAATATGATCCAATTAAATCCTTCTACTTGGTGAAGTAGTAGGGGTCCCAAGACCACATCAACCCACATTACAATGGGTCAAACCACACAACATCAAAATGAGGTATGATCCAATCAAAATATGCCACTTGGTAGATTATTACATAGCCCACTCGAGTAGCCTAATATTCAAAATAAAAGGATAAAGTACACAAAAGAGTTACAAGTGTCAAATGCATGTCAAGTATGACACTAGAATGACATGTAATTATCCATAAATCATTGATTTTTGGTACAAATCAAATGTTGATGGGGCTCATTTCAGTGGTTATAAAGCCAAGTCACCCCAAGGGAAAAGTCAAGCCTATGATGAGAAGACACATGGACAAACCAAGACCAATGATTGGATAATTTCCAAAAGTATATTTTCAAAGATATTAGAATAAAACTAAATAACTAACCTACCTTTAAGTTAAATAAATTTAAATATGCTAGCCATTTATGACTCATATCTTGCAGTTTAAAATTTTAAAAATATAGATTTTAAAACTTGTAGTCTCAAGGCTTTACATTCACTTTCAATCGCTATCTATTAAAGAACTCAAAAGTGTTCTATGTTATTTTCAAAATATTTATGTGCATTTATTCAAACATCAAGACAATCCATGAGCTCATTAATAAAAATTTGGAAACTATGGCCAAAGCAAGAATATTTAGAATTGCCAAGCCAGAACAAGTTTGATTCCTTTATTTGTATGGAATAAACATAGTCTTTTGGGACACCAATTTCAATTCCATTACATTGGCCACTAAAGATAAGAACTGCAATGATTTATTCTACCATGTGGATAAGACTGTAGACCAAGATAGTGATGATGATGAAGATCCCATTATTACAAAAGAAAGGTCTAACATCTTGGCACTCAAGTCTGTAGGATTGCACAAGGTTTCATCCAACCAAGAGGTACTCCCCTCTATGGACTTAGTCCAAAAAATATTCATTTAGTCTAGGTGTGTAGATATATGATCAAGTCTTTCAATTTGGGTAATAACATTTCTTTCATACCTAGGTTAGCCTTTTAGGCTTATTATGATTTACCCAAGCTTAAAATTACTTATAATTAAGAAATTGTAACCCAATGGCTCAAAACATATAACATCAAAGAATTTTTGAGAGGTTGGGTAGAAAACCAATAAAGGTTCATTTGTAAATCCAAAATCAATCATATCCCTGTCACCTAATTCAAGAAGGAGATAAGAATGGGGATGGCTATGATGAATAAGGTTGCATGGGATTAAGGACACCGATCACATAGATGAGAAGTGGGTTCCACTTTTATCCATGATCATAGATGATGCCAAGACTCCCCCATTAAGAGAGATCATTTCTTATAACTTGGTAGCTCAGATTATAAATACCATGGCCAACCAAGGAGATCATTTATATATGATTTCCTACTTGGTTAATGCCATTTGTGCTACTCTAAAATTCCCCCAATTCACCAATTGGGATCTAAACTTAAAATGAACCATGACCCATGTCTTCTCAAAAGTTAATATTTAAAAATACAAATAGGAGATGTAGGCCATTTTGAGCATTTCTACCCAATTATATACAAGGCCATCCAAGAGAGGATTATGCCTAGGTTATCTAAAGAAATCAAAACAGCACTTAGCACATTAAGAGCCTATTGGTATTATCCAGACTACAAAGTAATAAGAGTAGTGGGAATTAGCATAGCCTTATTTAGGTTTCCTATCATAGTGCCAGATAAGCTATCTTAATAGGAGATTGCCTTCTGACTACTCACAAGGGTAGATGGACTATGCAAGAATAAGAAAAAGGGACCCTCCATTCTTAATTAACCAACATTAGATGATTTAATATTAAGATTGGCATTCAATTATGGCTATTATCAAACAAAGGTACACCTTTAGTCTAGAAAAGGACACCAATATGGAATGGGACCTTATGCATTTAACATCCAATCACTATGTCAAGCACAATAAAGCCCTAAGCATTACTTACCATCATAAGCTTAAATATAGAGACCAATTATACATTAATAAACTAATGACACTAAGTTAAAGTAGAGATTGAAGGTTGATAATATCCCATAGGTTAAAGTAAGGCTAGATGATGCAAGGCTTTTCCAAGTTTTTGAACACCAGTATACATAGGCAGGAGAATCCACATCTCCAATTCATACTTTAGTATTGAATAAGAAAGGTCAACTGACCCATAACTTAATTTCAAAATACTTCAGGCATTGTTCCCACTTTAGAGATTGGAGGATCTAGTGCATGAAAATAAATTGAGTAGGCTTCTACCTCATAAGCCCCATCTAGCAGCCCATCCCAAATGCAAAGTGTTGCCTTAATGTAGGAAACACATTTAGTGGAGGCAATAATCACTTCTACTCTAGCACCAATAACTTTAGCATTAGCATTGCATCCCCTCCCTCCTAAAAAATAAGGACCAAGTATTTTAGGTCAGGAGCATGTTTGCTTACCTCCTTTTTTCCTTTATAAATAACCTTTGAACATATTTGCTGAGACCCTAACTTTTAACCAAGTCAACCTCTTACCCTATAGGCCTTTCACTAGACCTATAATTAGGCCTATGACCATTCCATTACACACCATCAACCCCTTTTTCATGTCCTTCACTTCTAAGGTCTTAGTAATGTCCAATTTGTCCCCAGTTATGCCTAAGCATATACCTAGACTAGGTCCCCAACTTCTTAGGAAGAGGCCCACTATCATCATTTCCCAAGTTTCCATATTCATAACTAGTTCTTTAGCTAGCACTATTTCTTCTTATTCCATTAGCTTTGCATTTTTATTTGTCACATCCACATATACTTCCCATAGTCCCCTAGATTTGCATTTGTATTGGCCACATAGATAGATACCTCCTAGATGTCTATTTTCCTAGGACTAAATCCTACCTAATAATTACCCCCATATACTCAACCTCTGAGTGGTTATTCAAATAAATCATGGATAAGACAAATGTAGCTAGCCACATTAGAAAACCTAGATTTGGTCATATATACCCTCCATATGTCATGATTAAGTTAGATAAGGAATCTAGGGCAATGAAAAGGGTGACCAAAAAGAAGGTCACCCATCTAGACTAAACAATTATGTAGGATTTGGAAGAGACTCTATTTGAGCTAATTAAGGTGAAGAGAGCCAGATTAGGATAACAATAATATTATGAGGAGGACCCCATTTCATCTCTTCTATCAACTATAGATGTGGCTACTGAATTAGTAAAAGGAGTATAGTAGAAAGTAGTTGACTTGAAGTAGTAACACAAAGCCACATTTCTAGAAGAAACCATAACAAAGGTAAAATGGGATATGGGAGAAATATTTGACATGTTGAACACATTGGACTAATACAAGGTAAAGGGAGATGAAATATACAATAGGATTATCAAGGCTGAAGCTTCATATGGGGCACATAATAGTAATATAATCAACTTGGTGAAGTTGATTAGGATGAATAAGTTCAAGGACTTAAATCTGATCCCCTTAGAATATTTGAGCATTACTTAGTCCTATGTAATTTTTATAAGGAAGGCACTAAACTAGTGGATGGATGAGATAAGATCCCTGGCCCAGTCTCTTACCCAATAGGGTGATAAGGTCATCACTTTATTGAAGGATGAAAATATCACACACCTTTCCAATAAGGATGCCTCCATTATTAGCAAGAATGCCTTCAGGGCCCAACTACAAAACTTTATTGTAAACTTCAAAAAGCAAGCCATGGCCAAAGGAGTAACTTTTGGGTAGGAGATGTTGGATTTGGTAGCCTCTACCAATCAAAGGATAGAAGAGGTTTTAACGATTAACAAAGTTTTAGGACCGCTCCTAAGTAAACATGATGCAATGGTAAGACTCAAAATCAAGCTACTAAGTGATCCATCATCAATCTAAAATTGATTTCCAGTGACTATGATAAATGCTCCAAAGCATGGAGAGGGTAAATCAAATCCAAAAAATAAATTATCATCATAGGACCCTCTACCTCCTTAGCCCCTATTAGGATATCTTCTTCCTCATCTAGGACTGACACTCATTCTTCAATTGTTATTAGTTCACATCTATCTTCTTCTATAATAGGATCTTCATCATCGACTACACCAATAGGATCTCATCCCAACTCTTTAGGAGTGAGCTAGTCATTTGTTGGGCTTTCTTTTGATAAGAATCATGTTTTAATTCTCTTCAATTGCATTGTAAAATATTCCCCTATTTGAATAGGGAATATTCTTTAGCTTTAGATCATTAGGGATATTTTCTACTGATAGGTGTCATATATCCAATTATTTTATAATCATTTGAGGCATTCAAAGGCCTATATAAAGGGGTTATCCCCCTTTATTATTTTTTCATAATATAATTTTGTGATATTAATATAAAGAGAAAGAAAATTCATGAAATTTGCTCATATTTTTAATTATCTTCATGTGTTCTTGTTTGTCAAGCTTTGCTAATAATATATGATTTCATTTTTCTAATGGTTAAATATTACAATAGTATTTAGAATACATCTTTTTAGTTTGTGCATTTAGATATGCTAACAAAATCTATTATGTATGATCTATTTTCCTCCTATTCTACTAGTAAATGTGCTTAAAACAATTTTTCATAGGTATCCTCTTAAAAGCATATTGTTTAGATATATGTGTCATATTTACCCTAGAATCCTCACTGCACTTATGATATTCTGAGTCTGGCACTAGGATCTCATAAATGTTAGTTTTAATTTGTAATGTTGTCAAAAAAAACCAAAGTAAATATGTTAGTCTTTGCTATTACAAAGAAAAATTCATTTTATACTTTACCCTACTTCCATTTCTTGAAATTTTTAACATGAATCACTTTAGATTAACTCTCATTGTAAATATCCATTTATCTATTTAAAGTTTGGGCTAATATTGGCAAAATACAAAGCAATTTTTACATCATATCAACACAAAGAAATTTAGGTAGATTGTGTCATCATTGAATTTCTTATTGTCCCTACAATAAGGTGTACTTTCAGACTAAAGGTGGTAACCGCATAATCTCTCCAACAAAACTAAGCTAATCCCTAAGGTTTTCCAAGACCTATACTACAATTTGAGAAATTTTATTCTATTATTAAAAGTATATCCTCAACACTAATATACATCAACAAGTACAATGTCAAATAATATTTGAAAAGTAGTAATGTAAATTATAAATAACACTTATCTTATTTAATGATGTGTAAGTAGATTTCATAGGCACATGTGTGGAAGAAGGCATTCTAAATGTTTTCCTCAATTCATCAGATTATATAAATTAGTTTTATCAGCTAGGACACTAGAATCAAACAATAGACATTAATATTAGCACTTTTTCCTTTATTTTTACACTTTTATCTAGCTCTACATACATATCCTTTTCTATAATAGTTAGTTATTCTTGTTAAGGGTCCTTGTCTCTTTAAAAATTATTAGTTCATATCACATGCACAAGTTCTCAAAATTAGTCTTTTATTCAAAACCCTAGGTCCTCCAATTTAGGCATATCACCTTATAAAATAGGCATTAGTGGTCTCAAGTGAATTTGAGCTAACCTCAAAGACCCTTTATCAATTAGTGTTGCCTACATAACCATATAATCTGAAGAAGGACTCATATTGATGTAGTTCTCCCCATTATGTGTGCTTATGTGTGAGACATTATATAATATGTTATATGTGAATGAATTTGGTGATCTAGCTTGTAATTTGACAAGTATTACCCATGGGATACTCTTTGAATTCTTTAGACCAATAAGAAGTTTTTTCCTATGACTAATTTAAAAATAAGGAAGAATAGGGTAGTATAGCTCAGTTGTGTAAATTATTTTCAGTAGTGTAGTGTGAGCTTGAGAAGTGTCTACTAGATAGATAATGAATGACCTTTGATTTGTATTTATACCACATATTTTTAAATAAATCTCATGGTAGTGTTAAATAATAAAAATAGGTTGACCTATACATATTGAGAGATTTTCAATTCTGACCATTTAGAAAATAGGGACATTAGCATCAGATTTTGGACACTATCATTGATGTTAATATCCTAATCTAGACACTAACATCCTATATGGTAAAATGTTTTTAAGGATTCATAACGATATATGTAGGATTTAAATCATGTTTTATACTAACTATATACTACAAGTGAAATGTTTCATCAAAATGTTAGGGTTGGACTATAGGATAAGTAATTTGGCATAGTGAGATGCCAATGTGAGCCTTTTTGAAATGAAAAGTTCATAAAGTGAAGGGTTGAGCCATGATTGGTACTTGTCAAGTGTATAATACTAGTATGTCATATAAATTAGATTTAGTATCTACATTTTCCCCTCCTTAATCTATTAATACATAAGGATGAAATTGCTAGGTTAAAGAAAATAAATGTGTTCCTTGGTGTGTACAACACACTTTGACTTTGCTTTAGCCCCATTTGAGTTTTTTTTTGTTTTTTACCTAAAACCAAGAGTATGTTATAGTGAATTTAGTGCATATAATCTAAAAATTGAATTATTGAAATTCTTGAAAATAAAGAGAGCAAGGAAGGAATACACTTGTGTGTCGATGTAACCATGTTGCCCCTTGATACTTCTCTTTGGTGATGATGCTTCCTTGTTGAAGCATTGGAGATATAGGTTAATAATTAAACCTTGGATATTTGAAATGGGAATTATAGGATGATCATGCCCCCAAGCTATTATAAAGGCAAGTTGTGTCAATTCTATTGAGAGCACTGAATCACAATTGTATAATTCAAGCATAAACATAATCTAACCAATCTAGAAAATATATCCAAGTTCAAATGGTGTAACCATCTCAACCTAAAAAATGGGTATAGTTTCATGGCCTTAGAGGGAATTGAATCTCAACTTCATTACTCAAGGGATCCAATTGTTTCAAGTAGGTAAAATTCTAATCAATGTGTCTTGGAAAGGTCAATGTATTAATGTGTGGTGAGAAAGGAATGAATCATGTCCATGCCCCCTCATCAAATCTATTGTAAATGGTGTATAATATTAATATGTTTCTATGATTTGGTGTATTTTCATAACATGTGCACCTTTAATCTATATCAAGCTAAAGTATCTATCAAAATGTAACCTCTAATATGTAAAGTATAAATAATATCTATCTCAAAACTGAAAAATTTTATCCCAAATTTAGGAAAATTAGTGCCAAAACCATAAGATTATGTCCCAAGTGTATATCTAAATCATGTAAATTGTGTCAAATTCTACCAATTTTGTCTATTGTATATGTGTGGATTCATGTTTCTATGACATTCCCCCATTGATATGCCCCCCTTTTGAGTTGAGGGGAATGTAACATGCTCTAGTAACCTTATCTGAAATGGATAAGATAACCATGTCATATCTCTATCAATCATGTAGTAATCAAGCATATATTGGTGTCATGTCAAAGTGTGTGTGTGAGTGTGTGTGTGTGTGTGTGTGTGTGTGTGTGTGTGTGTGTGTGTGGGTGTGTGTGAATGAATCTTGTAGTATCCAATCATATCAAGCACTAATATGCATGATATGGATCGTGAAAATGTCTAGGAGTAATAAGCACAAGCTTAGTAGAAAATCAAGCACACACATAAGAGTAATCAATGTCACACAAAAATGGGTCTAAGGAGACCATAAATAAGGGGCATGCTCAAATGTTGCACACTAATGGAAGGAGATGTTCAAATGTCTACACACCAAGGAAACAACACTCAGTGGCACTATGGAAAATAAACAAGGAACATGTCCAAATGTTCCATAGTAAAAATAACGTAAGAAAAAATAAGTAGACTCAAATAATCCCTTTGATAAGATTAAGAAATGAAATATAAGCAACCAACATAAGCATATCATACTAGCCCCTTCATAAATGTGTTAGGCAAATGTATTGTAGCATAGCCTATCTAGAACATTGTGTAAGATGTAAGAATGAGTATATACATGTGTAAATGTTAGTATATAATCTCAAAATTATAATTTAAAGTGATCATGAAATAATTTAACATGTATCAATCATCATCAAAGAAGCAGATGCTCCCAATGTACTATGTCATATAGATAGAGGAAAATGTCCAACATATGTATGCTCATGTATCATGTATCTAGTGTATTCATGTATCACAACCAAATACATGTGAAACATATGTGTGTATGCAAAGGAAATTATATACTATATACTAACATAAATTAAAACACATATATCCAAAAGCTATTAAACATGTGTATGTTAAAAAAAATTGTATATTTTTTATTTGAATGTTTTTGTAGTTTCTTGATTATTTAATTTTTTTAAATTTTTTCATATTTGAATTTGAAATGTTTACAATAATGTAATGATTAGGTGTAACATTTATTTATATTCATGATGTTCATTGAGATCCTAAGGGGATTTACTTCAAGTGTATCTAGTCAGTACATGCCTTTTCCCAACTATTTTGTAATTGTGAATGGTCCTAACCAATTTGATTTTAATTTCCCTTTATTATCTTTATTTGCATTAGTATTTATTTTATTTTATTTTAATAACAAATCACCTACCTCAAACTCATGTGGTCAAAATTTCTTATTGTATGCTCGCTTGAATCGATCCTAATAAACACAGATTATCAATAGTTTGGTGGCATTTTTAATCCAACTACTCCAACTAATGTAATTGCTTCATTTGATACTCATTATCATGAATAATGTACTTGAGATAAACACATAAAAATGGTATTTCAAGCTCAATTATAAATACTACCTCTGTACCACAAACCAAATCATATGGTGTAACTCAAATAAGTGTGTGAACACTTACATAGTATGCCCATAAGGTATACACCATATATTGATGTCAATCTACACCATATCTTTCAATTATTTTGTATACTATTTAGATAATATTTTTTTGTCACTTTTACTTGACCATTACCCTACGAGTAGTAGGGTGTAAACAAAGTATGTTTGATTTTTTACATATTTAAAAAATGCTCCATCATCTTGTTCTTAAATGATGACCCATTATATATAATAATAGCTGAAGGCAAACCAAACCAGGAGATAATATTGGTCATCATAAACTTACATATATCATCTCCATGGTAAAATCAAGTGTAATTTCTTCTTCCCATTTGATAAAATATTTTTTAGTTGTGATGATGAATTTATGGCCTCCTGCTAATACTAGATTTACTTTTCCCATCAAATCAAATCTTCAAATGGAAAATGGCCATGGTAAAACAATTGGTTCTAGCTCATGAGATGGATCATGATTCAAATTATTATATTTTTGACATTTTAAGCATAATTTATCATTCTCAACACATTCTTGTTCCATTGTAGGCTAAAATAACCTTGACATAACAATTTGTGGGACCTTTATTTTCCACTGAAGTGCCCCCCACACTCACTATCATGCATCTCGAGAAGTGTGGTTCTTGCCTCATCTTTGCTAAGGCATCCAAGTAATTTTCCATTAGAACCTCTATTTAAAAAAAAATCCTTAATAATAACATAACGAAGTGCCCCTCTCTATAGTTTGTGTTTATCATTCGTATAGGAAATTGTAGATATCATTGTACCATTTTGTATGTGTTGCATTGTGTATAACTGTGATAACTATTAAAGCATCCATTTTTTCTAGTGTTATTTAAGGTTAACATAAATTTTTGATTTTGAAATTTATGTAATCATCAAAAATATCAAGATGAATCAATAATGTTGCATTGGCCATTACATCAACATGACGATTATCTTTACATGGGATACTTTTGATATAATGTGTTAAATGTTGCCTTTAATTTATCTACCATATCTTTTTATGGAATTAAATTTTAGTATTTGGTCTAATAATGATTTTTAACTTTATTAAAAATCAACTAAGAGTCTCCATAAACTCAAATATTCTATACATGCATTTTTTATGTTATGTATAACTCGACGATCAATCCTTTGTATTGTGTTATATTATTGGTGCATAAAAAATCTAGTCTATAATAAAATGCCATGTATTATCCTTAATAAGTATGAATATGGAACCAAACCTATCATACATATGGATCCATCAAATAACATAGTCTACATGCTATAAAATTTATGATATGTCGCTAAATCATTATAAAAAGCCTCAATCATTGGAATATGGTCTGGTAGTGGAGCCACAGCTAGTTGATTGGCTACAACATGGCCTTTTACTAATTTTTGAGATATGAATTTAAATTAAAAATTTGTAAGTTACATTACCCATTTAGCTATTCGACTAAATAGATGGGTTTTATCATGAGAAATTTTAAGGGGTCTTCCTTGAATATAACATGGATCTCATTATTAAGCATGTAGTGTCATAATTTCAATGTAGAAAATACTAATGCCAGACATAATTTTTTCATTATGGTATACTTATATTCATGACCAACCAATTGATATTTGATGTAGTAAATAACCAATATTGTTGATCATCATCATATTATGTTAATAAGGCCTCTAAAGTCTCATGGGTTACTGAAATATAAAGAAGTAACGATCTATCTAGTATTGACAGCATGAATACCAATCAATTTTTTAAATATTCTTTGATTGTATCAAAACTCTTCTAATAAATTTCATCCCAAACAAATTTTCTATTATTTTTTAATAGATGTGTGAAAGGTATTATTTTATCACCCAATTGAGAAATAAAACATCAAATTCCTTGAATTGTACCTTCTAAACATCAAAATTACTTTAGGTTAATTGGTGGTGTAATCTCAATGATATATTTTACCTTTTTTGGATGAACCTCAATACCATATTGATAAATAATATAACCCAAAAAATTTTTGGAAGTCACCCTAAAATCACACTTTTTTGGATTTAATTGCACATTGAACTTTCTTAAATGTTCAAATAGTTGTCTTAGATCCATAGAGTGATATTTTCGGTGGTTAGAATTTGATAATAAATCATCAACATAATCTTCAATAGTCTTATGAATGAATTCATGGAATATATGTGTCATTTCCCTTTGATATGTAGCTCCTAAAATTTTTAATCCAAAAGGCACGACTTGATAACATAATGTACCCCATGGTGTGGTGAATGTTGTATTTTCTTAATCTACTGGATTAATTTTTATTTGATTATATTTGGCAAAGTTGTCTATGAATGAAAATGTCTTATATTTGGTTATAGAATTGGCAATCATGTCAATGTTAGGTAATGGAAAATCATCTTTAGGGAAAGCTTTATTTAGATTATGATAATATGTGTAACATCGAATGTCACCATTAGGCTTAGTGATAGGCACTATATTAGAAACCCAAATAGAATGTGAAATTTCTCAAATTAAGCCTGTATCTAAGAGACTTTGAATGTCATATTTTACAAGTAAGGCTACCTTGGGATGCATCTTGTAAATCTTTTACTTGATTAGTTTTGCATGTAGATATAGTAGTATATAGTGCATTTCCATAAATTGATCAATGTTAGGCATGTCAGAATATGCTCAAGAAAATAATTATAGATAATCATAAAGAACATGCCCATAAGCTTTCCCTTCATCCTTTTGCATCATTATAGTTAGTAATATTAGCTGATGATCTAGGTTTGTTTCATAAATATATTGTATTATTTATTCATTAATCAAAGTGGATCTATCTACAATATATGGTGTAGTAGTAATTATGTTACGTACATAATGTTAGATATTGGGATCATCATTCTAACCAAAGTAGGCATGAGCATAGGTGGCATGAGGAAACCTACTCTTATGATAGGAGGAAGGGAGATATTCATATGATACCAAGTACTCTAGAAGTGACTCATCATTAGATAACTCATCCAATGTCTAAACTTATGGTGAAGCATTTTCATCAATCAAATTAGGATTTATAGGTTGTAGATCATAAATAGTATTAATTGTGTGCATGCATTATGAGTTGGCTTTTATGAAATGTGGGTGACTATGAGTGCCTCATTTTTTAGCCATGGATTTTTATGAAAAACCCAAGCCTTATCAATTTGTATTATTTGTAATGCAAATAGGTTAGGTTATACCTTGATCATTTTTGCCTAATGGTTGTCCTTTGTATCTATTTTTGAATAAATATCTAGAGCCAAAATCAAAATTGTATGAGTGTGGTATGTAATTATTTATTTTTTGAATCATTTCACAGTTTTTTAAGGGAATCATATCCATTGGGCATGTATAAATTAACCCTTGATGGATAAATTTTAGGCATGTGTGAAAATTAGACAAAACTGCATACATCTCATGTATCCAAGGTCGCCCCAAAATTATGTTGTAATTTAAATAATTTGGCATAACTTGATATAAAGTAGGTAAGGTATGAGGTCCCATAGTAATATACAATGTTATTTATCCCAATACCTTACATGAAATATTTTCAAATCCCATGAGGTTAATACTATATGATTATAAATCTTTGGCCTTAATGCCAAGTAAATAAAGGAAATATATATTACAAATGTTGAGTCCCAAACCATTATCCATGAATATCATTTTAACCATTTTATTGAAAACACTTGAATATATAAGGGAAAACAATGATCATTGATATGTTGAGGGGCGAAATCCAATTTTTCAAAGGAAATGTTATGCTTTGTTCATTTTATAATGTTGATAATGGAGGCCACATATGGTGGCTCTACATTACTTGGCAAGGTTACTGCACATAATGCTTCTTAAAGAATGTCTTTATATTGGGAAGACTTATGTAATAAATCCAAAAGTGGAACCTTATCAATAACATCATTGGAGTGGTTTTTAATATTATATGCTAATGATACTTATTTCTTGAATTCTTTTTGATACTTAGTAGTGATATCTAGGAACTCATTATAAATATTATGACAATAAGAGGTATTTATAAAAACATGCTCTTTATTTTTACCACTTTGTTGTCTCCACTTGATTATATAATAGATTGATTTAGTAATGTAAGCAATGAATAACATAATATATTGCAAAATGACATAACTGATAGATGTATCCATATTAAACATGAGTAATGCCTTTGTGATTATCACAAATCTCATTTTAAGATTTTAACAATTTAGAATTCTGAAAATCCTAAGGCAAGCTAGGATTTGCACAAGAAGACTCAAAGGTCGGGTTCACCAAAATGTTTGATTTTTTTTAGATTAAGGGTAGGGGGAATAACCTAAATCAATTATGGATTAATATATTATATAGATAAATCCAATTAAATAATTTAGATTTACAATATTCTACTAAATATACTAAATTTGAGAATATAGAAAAGTACAATGCCAAATAGTATTCTCAAAGTAGCAATGTGAAGGAGAAATAACACTAAACTTATGCAATGATGTGTAGGTAGATATGATAGGCATAGGTGTAGAAGAATATATTTTGATGATTTACCTCAATTCATCATATTCTTAAAATAATATTTTTGTCAACTAGGAATTTATGCTAGAACAACTTTTTGACTGATTTCTATGCATCTCATCTGGGAGAGGAGAATAAGTACCTTCCAAATTAAAAAACCTAAACTTTCATCCCTATCCCTTTTGTTAATTTCTACAATATTTCTACTTTCAAATTTGTGGTTCAGTAGAAAAATTATTGTTATTATATTAAAGTGGTGATATTGTGATTTATTAGAATTTTTGATATTGTCAGGGTTTAATAACTATTTTAACACTAGATTGAGCATTATTTGGACAGATAAGAATCTTTCTGATTTAATAGATTTGTGCAATTTTTGTTCATTTTGCATTGATTCATAAAAGGTCAAAAATATTATTGTCTTTTAAAACAATTTTTTCATATAAACAAGTGTAACTAATATTTAAATAGTAGTATGTAAATATTTCCCACATACTTATATTAGTCTAAAAGTCAAAATTACAAAGTTTTATATTTTCTGTCGACACTTGTATCCTAATTTTAGTGCTTCTATCTGGATCAAGATATGGATACCTTTTTAGAAAAGTCACTTGTGACTAATAAATTTCATTGTTTCCTTATATGATATTAGTTTAGATCACACACACAAGTTATTATAATTACTATTTTACTCAAAACCTTAGGTCTTCCATTTTAGGCATGTCACCTAAATAAGGGTCAGTGGGCTCAAGTGAAGTTGAGCTAACCTCAAAGACCCCTCTATCAATGAGTGTTACCTACATAGACATATACTATAAAAAGGGCCTTAGAATGATGTATTTATCCCCATTTTTGGGCTTGTATATGAATAATTATGTATTATACTATATGCGAGTGCATTCAATGATCTAACAAGCATTTTTCAAGCTCACGCTATATTATTAAATCTCATTTATACAACTGGGCTATATTTCCCTATTCTTCCCTATTTCCAAATCAGTCATAGGATCACTCTTATTACTGGTATGAAGCATTTAAATAGCATCCCATGAGTATTATTTATCAAGTTATAAGATAGATCACTACATTCACTCATATATAGTATATTGCATAATTTTTCACACATGAGCCCACATACAGGAGAGAACTACTTTGGTCTAAGGCCCTCTTTAAAGTATATGACTATGTAATCAACCCACATTACTATATGGGTCTTTGAGGTTAACTCAACTTCAATTGAGCCCACTAACCCATGTTTTTCAAGGTGACATTCCCAAATTAGAGGACCTAAGGTTTTGAGAAAAAGATTGATTCTAGGAATATGTGCATGTGATCTGAATTGATAACCTACAAGGTGAAAGTTAACTCTAGTCTGTGCAAGTAACTATTCCAAAAAAGGATCTCTATATTGAGATGGAAATAAGCATTAATGATAGTGTTCACATTCAAATTCTAGATTCCACCTGATAAAAAGCTAATTTATAAAATCTCATAAATCAAGGTGCATCATCTAACTATCTTCTTCCACAAGTGTGCCTATCAAATTTGCCTATGCATCATTGCATAAGCTAATTGTTATTTATCCTTTGTATTGCTACTTTTAGAATATTTTTTGGCATTGTAATTTTTTATATTCTCAATTTCAATATATTTATTAGAATATTGTAAATATAAATTATTTAATTAGGTAGCTTTATAATAGCTTATTCAATAATTGATTTAGAATGTTCCCCCCACCCTTAATTCTAAAAGGTTCAAACAAGAATATTAATATATATAATTATAAATGGTGAGATGTTCTTTATTTAATTTTTATATACTATAATGTGTGAACATATGACCATTTGATGCTTGTCCCTATTAGGGTAAATTTGTTATAATATATCATTACAAGAAAGTAGTTACAAAATAGTTTAACTCCTAAAATGTAATATGGTTCACCTTAATATAGGTGCAATAGTTTAACTTATATATTTATGGTATGCTAACACATGCACTAACATGTAATGAGCTCTAAAATTGAATCTAAACATAGTGTAATGTGTTGTGAAATCTCAACATGGTTGATGAGTGTTTGTCATAAATTTTTAACTATGTGATATTCCTTAATGATCTATGCTACTTAATATGGTTCAACCAATTAAAATGTTACATGAGGGTGATTGTTGATGTGCTCATTTTTTTAACCTTGGCATTAGTGCTACATGGGAAACCATGAGATGTACATATTACATAGAATAATGCAAGGTTGTATAGATTACACGACATAATGGACTACATGAGGTACACAAATCTAAAGGAGATCATCATAGATCTTGAATTTTAACATGAATAATTAGTTGATATCATGATATACCATTGTAGTGTTTTTACTATGCGTTGGTTTCTTAATGATGTGGCACTATGAACTAATGTAGTGCAAGGTACATCCTATGTGTTTGAATGATGAAAAATATTACCACTATGAGAAAGTGGTCTTAAGTTGAATTTCTTATGAAATAATCTCTTTTCCCCCTTACAAATCAATTTACCTTATTACTCTTATATTTGATCTCTTGGGTCTTGAAATTTATAGTGTTGAACTAATACTCTAAAAACTCTAATCCCTTATATGGAATGTAGGATGTCATATCTAAGAAAAAATATTTACATCTACCAAATTTTTCTTTAATGTTTCATGGTGTATGTCTGGTAGTGTGGCTCCTTGGGTTATCCTCAATTGTGGAAAATTGAGTTTGAAGGTGTTAAAGAGTGTAACATTGTTCTTGGTATCTTGGTGTAGAACTTGTTATAGATGCATTCAAATAGATGTATGTGATATGCTAAGAAGAGTGGTGTGTATGCACGTTTATTTCTCTATGGATGTGTGAGTAATACATGGACATGATAAAATATCACATATGAATTATATCCATGTCAGATGGAAATTATATGCTTAGTATTATGGAAAATTATGTGCAAGAGTGTAATCTAAATTAAGGGTTGTATAGTTTGAAAAAATAGAGCATTGATTTTATTCAATTACTAATTGTAAAATAATTAAATACTTATACATCTCATAGGTGTAACAATATTGGCTAAACATTGCCTAATATGTCCTGAGTTGAGAATCTAAAAATATGATATGGGTACAAGACTTTACAAACTAGTAGATAACTTTAAATATTTTATATCCAAATAGACTAAAAATATGATTTATTATAGTTTAATATGATGTGTTAAATTGTCTAACATTCCCTTCATTAATACATCATAGTCTTAAGATTATAAGAGAGATAATTTTGGGATGTCTCAAACTTCACATGTGTAACTGATTTGGTGAATATGTTTCCATGTTGATCTTAAGTGGGAAAAAAATATAGTTTAATATCATGTTGTTTTACATTCTTTCATATGGTGTTTTGTGTTCTTATTAAACACTAGATTATGATCAAGTTTCATGACTCCTTAATTATCATAATATATGATTAGTGGATGTTTATTTGGTAATCCAATCCTAATAGTATATGACATACCCCAATTATATAAGTATATGATGTAACCTTATCACTAGGTACATAACTCCAACTACTATACAATATTCTACCTTAGTAATTCCCCATGAGATTGTACTAGATCATAGAAATAAAACATATCCACATGTGGATTTCCTATCATCGATTGATCCTTCATGGTTCACATCTATGTAGCCATTCAATAAGAACTATCCATTCTTATTGTACACCAAATCAAGCTATGTAGTACCATAGACATACCTCAAATCTCATTTTACTGCCTTCCAATGACATAAATTTGGTTCTTGTATGACCCATGAAAGATAACTAATAGTATTATTGATATTTATCCTAGTTTAGGTCAAACTAAATCAGACTCCTGATCAATTGATGACAAAGAATGGCATTCACTAGAGGATATGGATTAGATTAAGAAAACTACACTCTTTTCTCCATGGTCACTAAAATGGATTTACAATCCATAACTTGAATCTTCTTGAGCATGGTCTTAGTAGATTTCATCTGAAACATAAATATGTCATATCTTATTAACATACCTCCAAACCAAGGTAATATTTCAATATTCTAATATCAATCATGCTAATTATTTATTGAGATCATTATATGTTGCATCAATCATCCTCACTACACTTCCAATGATGACCAGATAATCAATATACATAATAAAAATTATGACCTCACCCCCTTACTCTTTGAGGTAAAGGTTTTGATCATATGGACTTTGATGGATTCCATATCACACAATATATTCATCTACCTTGATATACCAAGCTCTAGGAGCTTTCTTGAGGTAATAGAGAGATTTGATAAGTCCACACACTTTTTTTTTCTTAATGGGATGTGAAAAATCCCTCTAGTTGGCTCATATAGAGCTCCTCTTGTATATATTCATTAAGGAAATAAATTTTTACATCATTTTTATGGACCTTTCATATAAATTACACAACCATAACAAAGACATTTCTAATAATATTTATCTTGGTTGTGGGATAAAAATATTCTTATATTATATTCCTTCCTTCTAAGCATATCCCTTCACCACAAGTCTCGCTTATAATTTTATATACTACAATTTAATTTTTATTTAGTCTTAAAACCCCACTAAAAATTTGTCCTTCTTCCTTCATAGAACATCAAAGATTTTCCATGTGTCATTCTTCATTACTATCTGATATTTTGCATCAATAGTATCTTTCAAGGCTTAGACTTTAGTTATTAATGAAATATTTAAGGTTCTAAATTATAAACAATTGTGTTCTTGAGATCTAGGTTCACCTCGGCATGTTCCATGCTATAATTTCTTGGAAATGAACTTTATGTGTTTAGGAATCCATCTAAATTTTCATCATGAATAGTGTAAGTATATCATTTAGGTATCAGTTCCATAGTAGTTATAGTTGTTGACATCAGAGAAACTAGTTAATCATCATCACTAGCATAATCCTCAATGATTATCACTATCATCATCATCATCATCAAAAACGTTCATATGAATAACTCTTGGAATAAGTGATGGCATGGAATTTCATTATATCTCTCCCTTTTTATTAAAGATTACATATTTTCTAATTCATAATTTCTTTGTGTCAGGATCCATGAGTCGGTAGGCCTTTGAATCATTGATACATTAGAGAAAGATACACTTCAATAATTTCTCATCTAACTTTATTCACTTTTGATTTATAACATGCATGTAGGTCATGCAAACAAAACCTCAAAGATGGGAAATGAAATCTAAATCAATAACCATTCTTACTCTCAAGTGACTCCATTGAGATATTTGGTGTGTGTGCACTTTAATGAGTAAAGTCTTATGGTGAACAACTTTTTCCCACTACAAATGTTCTAAGTGGGAATTATTGAACAAAATACACATCATTTCCATGATATACATTATGTTGAGGCATGTAGGAAATATTCAACTATCATAGAATAACATTTTCCTGAAAAAAATAAGTCTCATTGATGTTTTACTCCCCCCTTTGATTTAATTGGAGTACACAAATGTGGGTACTAGATTATCATTCCACGTGTACTTTAAACTCTCTGAAGATGTTTAATAATTTATCATTGATCCTCAATAAATACACCCAAATTATCCATGTGTGATTATTAATAAAGAGTTGAAATTGTTTGATCTTGCTAACTCTAAGATTAATATGTCTACACATATTAGTGTGCACGAGATTGATTAGACCAGGTACCCGATGAGTAAAAAAATGAAAGGGGCCTCGATGTTATTTTCTATATAAATAACTAGAGTAAATATAAATAATATTTTTGAGTTAGTTAAGGCATCACCATAGTATTATTTATAAGTACAAGAAAATATCCAATGCTTAGATGACCATAAAAACATTGCCATAGGTAGGAAGAATCATCAACCTTGATTACCAAGGCTTGAATCTCATTGTTGAGAACATCAAGTTCAAAAACTTTGCCTAGTATAGAACCACATGTAAAAATAACTGAGATCTTGTATTTGAGTCTGATGAGATATTTATTCTCCCCACCTAAACTATCAAATTCAACCTTATGGTTGTAATTTAACATTTGACTGTTAGATAATATGTTCATTGTGACTCTTGGAACATAAAAAAAAAATCAATCTTACAAGAATGTTTTCAAAGTGGAAAAGATATATAACCTAGACCTTGGATGTTTTAGGTAGTATCATCACCAAAAGTGATTTAGCCATGATAAGAGGAATGGTTCAAAGTGATGAACCATTCCTTCCATCTAATCATGTGCCTTATAGCACCAAAGTCTACATATCATAATTAAATTGGATGGGGAATATCATAAAAAGTCTAAACATCATATACAAACTCTTCATCTAGATATTTTTCATCTTCATCATGATTTAACCTTTTTAGGGTTTAATTAAGTAAAACCTATTTTTAGATTAAAGGGTTGAGATGTCTAAATTAGGTAAATAAATTGAAAGAATTAAGTACTTATTTTTTATAGAATTTAACCTTCTTTGAATTTTTAAAAATATCAATAATTACCCATAAATAAATTTTTGTCTAGAAATGACTATCGAAGATGATCTAGGTTCTAAAAACTAGTTTTTTATAGCTTTGAGTATCATCAATAGGATTCTAGAGTTTGTTTTCTCACAAGACAGTAGTGCCATGTTGGTATAGTGTAATCAAAGTGGTAGTAGTATACCTATTATGGGACTATTCTTATTTTTTGGGGGTACTTGCACCTTTTTTTAGGTCCTATTCATGTGCACACAAAACCTAAAGCTTTTTGTTATGTTTGGAAAACCTAATTTAGTGTGTAAACCCTAATCATCATTGCAAGTATGGAATGAGAAATAATTGTGTGTTTGTTAGTAAGATAGGTTGGACATCCTCAAAACCCCATTGTGAAGAGAGTTGCCTACATACTAATAATCCAAAGAGGGATCAAGCCTAATTTAGTTCTCCCACCTAGTGCTTGAGGCAAGTGCAAGTGAATGCTAGAATGAGAGTGGACTTATATGTCTTAAATGTGTTTGAGCTTTGAAATATTTAAAAATTAGGCTTAGTAATGTTATATATGGTAGTATGCAGAAGTAGGGAAGAATAGGGATCAAATACCTTAATTTTTCTCAACTTGTCTTTGGTTTGAATGCATTTTTGCATCTATTTTCCATCTAGTGAATAGAGGTCAATTAGACTTGTATTTATAGATTTATGTAGCTTATGTGGATGATAAAAAGAATTTAGGATGACCTTAGAAGGGGAACATGTTTGAAAACTTATCCATTGATAAGAGTTATGGCTAAGGATAATAGTACCCAATTGGGGACACTAGCACCATATAACTGTAGTGTCCTAAATGTGGTGCTAATGTAAACATGGTAGACTACTAAGTAAGTTTGGCTAGGATCTGAGAAGACAGTTATAGGACTATGTTTTGGTTGAATGTAGGTGATTGTGGTATGTTCAATGACTAAAAAAGTGGGTCTAAGGCTCTAGGATAGGTCTAAATCTAAGATAGGAATATATTAACTCAAAGGACACTCTTAGCATCTAATTACCACTTTTAGGTGATTACATTTTCCCCCCTTTATACTAGTAATGTAGCAAAGTGAAATGAATAGTATAAAGAAAAAGAAACATACCTAGACTTACCTTGAAAGTGAATCCCACATAACTAAGTCTAAGTATGCAAATTTAGGTCTACATAAATGGAACATGATCTAAAGTAATTTTTTGTAATGAAACAAGCAAAAATTAGTCCTTAAGAGACGATCAAAATCAAAAGGCTATTCTGAGATAAAGTAACTAAGTAAATATGAGTAAATAGAGAGGAAAGGAATGAATACACCTCATTGGGTACATGAACTAATGCATGAACCTAGTGACAACCTACGTGTGTGAGTATACATAGTGATCATATCATTTAATATCTTAGACTAAGCTAATGGCTTTCTCAATCCTCATATGGGTGGCTCAAGAACTCAATCTAGCTTTAACTCCATCATTTCCCACCCCTGCTCAGTGGATCTTGATATGTGAATATCTTAGATAAGATTGTGTGTCTAACCCTCTCACATCGGTGGCTCTAGAACTTAAGTAGGCCATAATTCCATCATTTTCCACTCATGTGAAGTAGATGCATCCATAACTAAACTGCACAAAGTGATAAAAGCATCTAACTAAGTAAATATAACTATGTATGTTAGCTTCATGGCTACTCAAGGATATTAGGTAGCTCTAGGCCACTCAAGAATTTCAACCACTATAGATGGAATAATGGTGATAACCTAAAATGTGTTAGTAAGTGTATATAGTGTATAGAATGACATGGAGTTTGTCATTCCATAATATCAACTTATGTGTAGTTGAGTATATGGAAACTATGTGTCATGCACATGCCCCCAATATAGTATTTGAGTATACTAAATTTGAATTGAGTATGTAATAGCTTAATCTATGTAACTAAACTAAATGTGGGAGTGATCATGCCATGCATGATGCCCCCAAATCTAAGTAACTGGTATGAATCTAAGCTTAAATGAATATATCTAAGCAAAATCTAAACAAAACTATCAAACATGTGATTATATATGTACAAATATGTATTTTACTTGGTGTACTAGTCTAAATGACCTAAACTATCCTAAAGTTGGGGCTATTAGAAAATAGTGCCATATGGTTCCAGTATCCCAATCTAGGTGTTAATGTCTTCCTGGTCTAATTTTTGAGTGATCTAAACTACCATCTAAGTCTATTCTATTCTATGTTTGCCCTATGTCTGATGTTTGAAATGAAGCCTATGTGTTGAAATGTATCTATTAATAGCAATGTAGGAGCCTAATCTCTATGACAAACCCCTGTGAATGCCCCCTCTTTTGAGGGTAGTTCTGAAATTTGTGTAATAACTACCCTCTAAATAAGTAGATTTGTAAAATGTGTTAGCTAGAGCATGTGCTTGATATTCTAATAAAATGTACAAACATAACATCAAAATGTAAATGAATATAAGCATAAGTAGGTAATGTAATATGTATGTTGTAATCTATCATTGCATAAAGGTGTCAAGATAGATGTAATCAATGTGTATAACATCAAATATGAGTAAGTACCTAGGGTTATGGATCATTATGTCCATCATGGATCCTAAGTAAGAAGGGTAGATACATGAGGTCCCTCATGGCATCGAAACATGGTGTGTGTGTAACTAACAAATACAAGTGCCATGGTGTAGAAGCATATAAAGAATCAAACATACAAGCACATGAGGCATGTAAAATATAGGCCAAGGGGACATATTACAAGGGACATGGGAACATGTCACTAAATATAATAATGAATACATACAAGGACATGTTCAAATATCTACATATGTAAGCAACAATCAATTTGGCATAGAGCCACAAGGAAGGACATGCTAAAATGTCTGCACATAGAAGTAGTAAAGCACACACAAGGGATATGGGCACATGTCCAAGGTATACAAATAAATAAGTGGCATAGATCTAAAGATCAATGGCATATTCAAATGCCCTCAAAGATGAAAGAAGAATAAGAACACAATCAAGTCTAATTTAGGAAAACTAGAAATGAAAGCATGTATAATTGTGTAATACAATCTATATATATGTTAGGATGCATATATACTAAGTCTACCTAGTGATATCCAACAAAAAAATTGATTAATAAGTTTTAATGATCAATATCAAGATAAATCAATGCATAAACTAGAGTGTATAGTATGTAAAGGTAAAACCTAGTAGTTATAATTGTGTAGGAGATGCCCCCAAATGGGTAGATGTATCAAATGTATAAACCTAGATTAGTGTAAATTCCCCCAATGGGTAGATGATATCTAGTTTAAATCATTTTACTGGATCAGATTCATGTCTATAATATGCAAGCACTCAATAAGAACAAGTGAATCATATGTCTATGATAAAATTGAATACTAGGATAGCTAATAATATGCAATATTTTTCAAGTAGTAGAAATGTAAACATATAAATGCATACAATCTATAAAATTTGTGTCTTTAAAATATTTGAATGTTTTTATATTTTGACATATTATATTATTTTTATGTTTTCTGAGTATAAGCTATTTACAATCAAATTAAAATAAACTATGTACAAGGAGCAAGGTAGAGAAGGAAGTATGTACAAGAGTAGGAACCATACTAACCAATAAGTCTCATGGGAGACTCACTATCACCATCACCTATGTCAAATAAGGGAACTATGATTTTACATGTGGTGTGAAAGGGAAACTATGAGCCCATGATTTTCTATGTAGAGTAATATGCATCTAAATTTGCCTATGTAGTGATTTTATGATCCTGTGACACTGACTGTGATGCCTTGTGAACTGTATGGGTCTTAGGGACCCATCTAGTAAAATTATAAGCTATAGGTGATGTAGGTGCCCTATATTGAGAAACCCTACAACCCAATATAACTAATCTTAATGTAAACTAAGTAGAGGAAGGTCCTCTAGAATTTGAGGCATATCCTTGATGTAGGGGTCTCTCTAGTAATGGTCTCCATGGCAAAGTATGCATATGTGTAGATATCGTAGGAGTAGACCTAGCCTACTTTGAGGACTCTAATAAACACTATTATATATGCATAATATTTATAATCTCTACCATAATTTCTAATCATGTAATATTTTATATTCATACTAGAACTATAACTAGAGTTTATGTTGGAAATGCCTATGAGATGGGTAGAGGGTACTCATATGGGACACCTTCAATTTGGACCACCTGGTTAGCATGTATATAATTCAAGCATTGATGTATTATAGATGTGATGGCTTAGAGATATTGTAACCATGGCTTACCTAATAATATATTTAATACACTTGCATGACATACTTCTAGAACCAAGTGGCTGTGTGTGTTGGTTTGACCTATAATAAAAGCACAATCTCCCTAATGGAACTCTAAACATGGAAAATGAAACCCCTAATTATTGTATATTTGTAGCATATATCCTAATTTTTATAACCCAAGTGTTGTAAGATTTTCATGGTACATATGCTTATGCTTGACCCATTATCAACCATAATATTGTGAATAGGATGGTGGTCTATGTATGCTCGTATGAAGAGTGCATGTAAATCTATGTCATCATCCATAATAAACTACTCTGAAATTATGATATAAGTAGTGTAGGTGGAACTATAGCGTGATACATGCCAATAATTTTATGCAATATATGTGTCTCCTATGTAACTATGTGATATGAATCTGGTAGTGGATGTAACTAGTATGTATAGTGAACACTTGATGTACCCCCTGCCTCTTTAGTTGTACACTTTGGGAAAGGATATAAAAATATATTTAGTACCTTTGCCTCTATTTTTTCATTTCAGTGCCTCTATGAGTTTTCCCACATCAATAATTTTAACCTCAATGAGATCTTATATCTTTTGCTTTAGGATAATGCATCAGTTTGTCATGTGGCTTGGTGCCCTGTGATACTCGTAGAATGCATTTGAAGCCTAACTCTTTGAAATAGGTCATTTCATAGTAACCTCTTTAATGAGAGGGAGATATATGATGTTGCATTCCAATAGTTATTATATAACCCATGTTGGTGACTCTAGAAGATTAGTGAAAACTTTGCCCTGACGAGCGAATAAAACCAATTTGGAAAAAGGCTCAGAAGTTATGTTGACTATGGCCTTTTGATCACATTTATTTTTTTTGGCCCTTATCTTATATGGAGGTTTTTTTTACTCTTAATAGTTGATTTTGATCCATTTTTGTACTTGATTTTTCCCATTGCAAAGAGCTTAACCTCTCTTTCCTTGACTGTGTGGCACATATCAATAAATGTCAAAAACTTCTTGAATAAGATAGCTTCATGTAGTGTTGGTAATAGACTATTTAAATATATCCTGAATCTCTTTGTCTATCATGGGGCTAGTCAATTTAGATAATATTATCTTAAATCACAATACATAAGTGGTGATAGGCTCATTTTAATTTTTTTTCATTATGCCCCTTATACATATGATATATTATCACTGATTTTGATAGAGAAGTGTGCTACAAACATATCAACTAAAGGATTTAATGTCATGATAGATTGATTTGGAAAATTATAGAACCAGTGTAGGGCATAATCCTTAAGATAGAATGGAAATAACTTCATAATAAACCAATAATTAGACACAAAGTCCAAGCATGATGTCTGAAAGGATTTGAGGTGATGATCTAGGTCACCCTTGCCATCATATAATTTGAACTTAGGTGACACAAAATTGGATGGCAAAGGAATTGTTTCTATATGATGTGCCAAAGGTGTATACAAGATAATGTTGGAATCCAAGGCATTTAATGTCCTAGTTGCTCCTTTCTCGATATGTGACACCTTAGACTACATAATAATAACCTTTTGCATAAGGGATTGTATATCTAGAGTAGAATAACTAGCCACAAGTGGTGTATGTATCACTAATGGTTGAATAACAATCTTGGGTTGTGTTATCTAAGTTGATTGAGTGGGACCCATTGGAGGTGTAACAACATTATTAACTGGAGGGTTGAAGATTCACCATTATTTATCATTTAGAGTTCCTCTTGAAGAATTTTTATGAAATCATATTGTATATCCTTATGTTTGGACAAAAAATTTTGTAACTATTGTTTATCAGTTTCATCAAATCTATTATTAAACTTTACCATTGTACGTTGAAAGGTAGGAAAATAAGTTTTGTATACTTTGAACATTTTAAGAATAGTAATCTATAAAATTTTGCAAATTTTAAATATAGCATCAAATCTAATATTTTTGGAGTTAAAATATGAGTATAGATAAAAGATGATATAAATCCTAAGTGTGTCTAGGGTTAGGGTTTTTTTAATCTAGGGTTTCTTTATACCAATTTAAATTAGATGTAAAATAAATTGAAACCCTAATTTGAAAATGATTTTATTTAATTAGGTTGTCTAAAAAATCAAAAAATTAGAAGTATGTAGCCCTAAATTATTGCATAATTTTTTAGATTAATGCAAGCTAGGGTTTTGAAGAAATATTTTAAGTAAGATAGGTTCACCAAATGATTTAACCTTTTTATGGTTTAACTATGTAAAACCTATGTTTAGATTAAAGGGTTAAAATGTAGAAATCAGTTAAATAAATTTTAATAATTAAGTACTAATTTGTTATAGAATTTGACCTTCTTTGAATCTATAAAAGTAGTAATAAATAGGCATAAATAAAGACTTATCAGGAAAATGACTATTGTGGATAATTTGGGTTCTAAAAAT
Source organism: Torreya grandis (assembly GCA_037957365.1). Taxonomy (NCBI): domain Eukaryota; kingdom Viridiplantae; phylum Streptophyta; class Pinopsida; order Cupressales; family Taxaceae; genus Torreya; species Torreya grandis. Next base: position 1,337,908 of record JARHVA010001513.1, read on the forward strand.
TGGTTTTTGGATAGTTTTGAGTGTCATTAATAGGATTCTAGAGTATGTTTGCTTAGTGGATAGTAGTGATCGATGTGGACAATAGCACCATATTGGTGTAGTTCCTCAAACTGCTGGTACCTTCCCCTGTGTGGGATTATTCCTTTTTTTGGGAGCACTTGCACCTATGTTTTTAGGTCCTATTCTTGCATGCATAAAACTTGGAGCTTTGTGTTGTGCTTGTAAAACCTGATTTAGTGTGCAAACCCTAATACTCCTTGATAGTATGTCATGATCAATAATTGTGTGTTCATTAGTAGGATAGGCTAGACATCTGCAACACCCTATTTTGAAGAGAGTTGCCTACATACCAATACTCTGAAGAGGGATCAATCCCAATGTATTTCTCCCACCTAGTTCTTGATGCAAGTGCAAGTGAATGCTAGAATGAGAGTGGACTTGGATTCCTTAAATGTGCTTGAGCTTTGAAACCTTTGAAAACTAGGCTTAAGGATGTTGTAGATGGTAGTATGCCCAAAATAAACTTAACATCTAGATTAATGCCTTAAATGTTCTTGATCTTTGAAATATTTGAAAAATAGGCTTAGGATTAGGGGGGAGGAGGAGGATGTTATTTTTGAAATCTTTTGTAACTCAAAATATCAGATTAATTTGATTCTAGAAAAAATCAATAAAAAATAAATCTCACGCAACATATGAGTTGTAGATAAATACTTCTAGGAGATGTTTGACAATAATGTTTGACATTTTTTTCAATTATTGGGTAAAAGAGAGATCAAATGAATTTTATTCTACATCACTATAAGGAAATAATTAAAAAATGAAATGTATAGAACCCCGCATTCTTTCTGCCCACCATTAAAAAATTTATTTTGAGGGATTCAAACTTTGATGACATGTCTTCTCTTATCCAAAAGATAATAACCATAAATATTCCAGCACAAAAACAAATTTCTAATTTTTGGCCTCTTGGATTCCTTTCATGAAAATTTGTGTCTTACTTGAAGCTTTGCACAATAAACTATGGAATTTTTTTGTTCTACCAAGATAAGGTGCTCTCATACAAAATATGTAATCAATTGATTATTGAATAGAATAACCACTATAGAATAGTCCTAATTTTAGAATCCCAAACTATAAGAATTAATAAACTAACAATAAGACTTTCAAATAGTTTATATCCTTACAACCTACAATTATGTTTTAATATAGTTTACTATGATATATTCAATTATCTAACATATATATATTTGATACCAATTTTATAATGGCACTAATTTTATGGTAAAACAATCCAATCCAAATAGCATAAGACTAATATTAGTTCCATAGTGGCATTGATTTTAGGGTAGAAAAATCATATTAGTGTTGATTCTTAGGAATACCAATAATTATAGTGTTAGATTGATATTAATGTTTTTGATCCTTGGTATTTAAATTGAAGTAAAATTTGATACCAATGTTAGATGAGGTAGGAGAATCCATCTAGTACAGCATGAGTCTGATGTAAAACTTTATGATACAAGAGTGAAGCTAAGAAACCCTATGTGCTCCAGCTCTAAGAGCTATGATTTTCATGTGTGATGTAAGGCATGTTCCTACATCAAAATTTTGACATATAGGAATATACGTGATGGTACACAACTCTTTATGGAAACAAGGTTTGTTATGCATTTACCATTGTATATAAACACATGTGATGAGATGTGTCATTCTCAAACATATTACTGATGTTGAAAGTTTGGCACTTGTAAGTATATTTTTATGAGGCAATGATTATTCCCCAATTATTAAGGCCTCATCCACCCAAATGTAATTTCACATGATGGGTAATCCTCTAGGATGGAATGTTGAAGAACTAGCCAGTGGATTGGGAATGATTGCTTCTTCCATAAAAACCACAAGGGTGAAGATTCCATGAGTTTTAAACTATATGTCCTTTGCATCAGTAATGACTACATGTAACTAGAGTGTATGTCATGTGTCTTATCTAATAATGCCTTCACAAATATAATTATTAAGCCATTTTATATTCCTAACACTATTGTCACACAAGATGTTATTGAGGTGTATATTGTGTTCAATGTTGGTGTTACATATATGGTGTCATTAGGAGACATGTGTGCTTAACTAAGGATATGGATGTGTGAAGCACCAAAAATAGTATTGCACCCATTGAATTTGTGGTTTTTTTTATCATTACTAATATGCCCATGCAACTTATTCAACTTTATCAGAGAGATGTTTAGTTAGTGTATAATTAGATACACTCATACCATGAGATGAAAATCATGATGTGAAGCATCATTAGTACTCAATTTTAGGGAGTGGTGTGTGAAACCTTATATGCCTATGTTATAACCCATGTATCCAATATATATATTTCATGGTCACATCTCTATATGGATGGATTGATGATGCCTTGGCCATTTATTCAAAGCCTTGACCTTCATAACCCAATTGCTTTAATAACTTGGAACCAATGCCTCCAACATTTTGCTTGATACTACCAAACAAATTTTGATGATGAATCAAATGTTGATAATATCAAGGTATTATTGGGTGATCATTTATAATGTTTTTAGTATGGAATGTTTTATTTAAATGGGCTAAGGTGTTGATTACTTACTCAATCATGAATAATTTTTTACTTTTTGCATGGACACATGCTAGTTCTTCCTCTTTAAAATTTAGTTCCTTCCATGGTTATTTCAATTACATCTCTCCTCATATTTAATTAGACCATTGATTATAAGGTTCAATATATGAGTGTGGTATGCCATAAGGTCCCCATATAAATATTGAGGTTTTCTTCCTTCGAATGGAACACATATTATAATTATTGATTCTGGAGTTGTAATTGTTGAATATCCTTGAGCAAGTGTTGATTCTCATTCAAAGAGTCTGAAAGTGTCACCTTTTTGGGATGATTTTTTACATATTTTTTTATTTTTGGATTGAACGAGGACTTGATCTTATACCAATGACCAACATCATAAGACCTAGGATTATGGCACAAGGGAAGGAGTAAATCACTAAGTTATAAAATATGAAACAATAAATAAAAAAGGTATTAAACCATTACACTTTGAATGTAAAGAGATCACAAGATAATGTTCTTTTATTCAATGAGAATTAAACATGTGCATTAAGGTTAGCAAGGTTGATAATGATGATTCCAATGATTATAAATGGAAAAACACTTATTAACTAATTTTCCTAGAGTGAAATGTGTGAATAAATGACCATTTGATGTTTTTCCCTCTTGGTGTTGAATAAATACAATATATATCATTACAAGAAATTAATTACAAAAATATTTTAATACAAAATTGTTCAACCTCTACAACAGATGATAATTTTCCTTATTATAGTTGGGAAGATTTGACTTCCAAATGTGTGGTATGCTAATAAGGGAATTGACATAGCACAATATTTGAATGTGAAATTTAACATAGTGTAACATGGTGTAGAGTCTCCATGCAATTGATGAGTGTTTGGTTTGGATGTTGAACTATGTGGTGTTCCTCAATGTTACACGCTACCTCAAGGTAGTCTAGTCAAGTGAAGTGTTCATATATATGGTGTTTGATAACCCTTGTGATGGAATTGTATGGGAAGTCATCAGATGTGTGGATTCTATAGTAAAATATAGGGTTGCATAAATTTTTCAAGGTGTGCAAGGTTTACAACCCTCAAGGAGAGAGCATCAAACTACTTGAGTGTTGATGTAGATAGTTATTTAAGAGAGCATGGTAATGTTATGGTGTTTATTTCATCCTTAGTAATGTGGTGTTATGAACTAATGTATCATGATATACATCTTTTGTGTAAAAATGATGACAAGATTACCATGATGAAAAGGTAGTCTTGAATGGTGCCTCATGTGCATAAATCACAAGGTGTACAGAATGTGTCTGGGTGATTCATAGAAAGTTAGTTTCCTAGGCTAAAGCTCAAATGACTGTCTCATTCTATCAAATCATTGGATAAGGAATAAATATCATGTATGTTAATTTAGCATGAACTTGTAAATATCATTATTGTTAGGCATCATGAAGGTGATTGTAAATTGAGAAAATATTCTATTATACCATCAATAAATACTATGGCATTGAGGGTAAGGATAAAGGCAACATAGAAGGTTCAAATTTGGGAAAGAAATTTATTCTTGAGTAGTCATAGTTGACCCCAATGATTTTTAAAAAAATAGATGTTGGATAGTATGGGTTTGAAAGGATAGACATTTCCCTTGAAGAAATATTTGGGGAGGTGAAATAGTTGCAAGAGACATGGAAAACAAAAGCATAAATAAAATAAGTAAAAGGTGGAGGGTGCATAATGGAGATCAATCATGCATTAGTTGTGGAAATAGAATTTAAACTCACTAATGTGAATATGATAGTAAAATAATAAAATGAATAATCTGCTACACCCTTATCCTATAGCATGTCTAGATATATGTGTGGCTGACTTGAGGCTTACATACCTTTTTTATTAAAACCTTAATTTTACATGGATTAAGTGTATATAATGCTTCTTTTGCTTAGTGCCAAGGACTAAGAGGTATCCATTCTATCAAATTCACCTGGGGAATGATCCTAGCCTCATCCCTCTTTGGTATCTCTTGGGATTTGTACCTTAGTGGATGGTTAAACAACACCTTTTATGCCATCATCCTCACTATTGGACTACAACCCACTTGATCTTACATACCTTTCATATTATCCTATTTCATTTCTATATGTTCCTAGTAAGGTTAGTGTATGGGATAACCATGGATAAGTAGAGTATATATATGAGGCAGTGGTTAGTATTTTATCATCATATTATGAATTATACTCTTATTGTATTGTTGTGGAGGTTTTCCCCTCAAAGCAGTTTTGATATTTATCATGTATTTTGCTCTTTCATCAATTATTATTGTGGATCTATTTATTTTGTTCTTAATTTTATGATATATTAATTCATTGATATAAACATTTAAGTAGTTTCATTACAAGTGGTATCAAAGATTCAATTTGGGAAAGGGGATTTACTTATGTTATTCTTAATTGTGTGATGTATTATTCCATTAATGTGAACATTTAATTGATTTAATTACCAGTGGTATTGAAATGTCGATTTGGGCAAGTTTTTATGGAATTATTTTAAGTATATGGTATTGTGATGATATAGTGAGATGAAGGATCAAAAAACATAACTTGCAATCCAAGAATAATTTAATTTTTTTATCATTATAGTATTCTTTAAAGTATTTATTTTTAATTTTGAAAAAAAAAATCACACCCTTATGAAAATTAGTAGTCATTGGATTCATCTCGACAAGATAATCACAATAGTATAATCTCTTGGTACACTTTTTTCAGTCTGAAACCCTCTTTCCTAAGGTTTATGTATGGTTGGCCCTAACACATGCAAATTTTTGAAAGGTAAAGACACTCCAAAAATTCCTCACAAGGATGACATGGAGTTTGGAACTTCGAATCCTTTAGTTTTTGAGGTGGTTCACCAACTTTAGTCAAATATACAAAGCATGGTGAGGAAAGATGATCTCAATATAGTAAAAGGGGATAGATTTTATGAAGAATATATTGGAAAATATGAGTGGGTAGTTGACCAATATTATTATATAATTTCTATTAAATAATACTCCACCACTCCATTCAGGTTCTAATCTGAACAATCACAACTCTAAAACTAATTTAAAGCATATGCTACCCAAAGTGGAAGTGCACAAGTTTGACAGTAGAGATCCACTCAGATCAATAAATAGAAAATTTATTTGATCTATAACAGACTTGGTGTGCATAAAATGTGATCATGACATATCTTTATCTAGAACTTGAGCATTTTATTTGGTATAGGTAGTGTGATCAAAACAAATAAGGGAGATCTTATTACCTGATCAGTGTTTATTGAGGATTTATAAATTCACTATCATAATAACATCTTAGAAAACTACTTTAGTCAGTTATCCAAGTTATGACAAACAGGTATTGTTAAGGATTTTATTTAATGATTCCAAAATTTATCCTTACGTTGGATGACATCAATGAGAACAACATGACTGACATATTTTTGGGGGGTTTAAGGATAGCATCCAACTTAAGGTTTGCATGTTTAATCCAATTTTTGATTTTGAAGACATACCATTCATGTACTAGGTAGAGGAAAAATATTTAGTGAAACATAGGGTTTCATTTCATGGTCATGAATGTAATTTCATAGCACCATCATTTCCTTAACTTACACTATTGATCCCTCAGTAAATTAAAGTGAAGCATTCCAAAATATTGTCTTTTGGTTGTGAGATCGAGTGGAGAAAAGGACATAAATGTGTGGAAAATAAATTATTCTACATTGAAGGAACTAATGAAGATGAAGAAGATGATGAGGCCTCAAGGGAAGGTATGGAAGTGACATAGAAAGAATCTAAGGATTCTCACCCTACTATCTCATGTCATGACCTTTAAGGTATTATTACCCCTCAAACTCTTAAGGTGTTGGGTTTCCTCAAGAAACTGAAGGTGACAGTGTCGATTGACTCAAATACACATAACTCCATCAATAGTAAGTTAGTTTCTCATTTGAAATATTTTATTTATTTAGCTCTTGAATTTTAGGTCATGATTTTTAATGGTGGTATAGTTAACTATTTTGGAAAATGTCAATATATTAATATTGTTATGGGGGACTACATGCTTGTATGTTTTATATTCCTATGGGTGGAGTTGACATTGTTTTAGGAGTATAATGGCTAAATACTTTGGGCACAATAGAGATGAATTTTCAATAACTATTCATGTGATTTCATTTTGAAGATAAGATAATTGAATTGTGTAGATTACAAGAAAAATATCCCCAACTAGTTAGTTCACACCATATGACAAAGATTCTTTAAAAATGCATTGAAGGATTTGTAACATGATTATTTTCCATAAAAAATCAATCAATGAATGTGTCTACATATTTTTATTTATAAATGATTCTTGATGCGAACCTAGCATTTTTGGTTTCAATTCAAAAATTATTACCACCAAGAAGAGACATAATCATGCCATAAGATTGATTCCAAATATTACACCACCAAACATCAGACCTTACAGATATCCATATGCCAAGAAAAGTGAAATTGAAAAGCTGGTACAAGAGATGTTAGAGGCAATTATTATCAACCATAGCCAAAGTGAATATTCATCTCCAGTGGTCATGGTGCATAATAAGGATGACACTTGGAGGATGTGCCCCAAATATAGATAACTGAACAAGTACACTATCAAAGATAATTTCTTTATTCTATTAATTGATGATTTATTAGATGAATTACATGGTGTTTTTTATTTTACAAAACTAGATCTTCATTCTAGGTATCATCAAATTTAGATTAGAGATAAGGATATCCATAAAATATCTTTCAAAACTCATCAAGGTCATTATGAGTCTATGGTCATACCTTTTGTTCTCACAAATGCACCATCTACATTTCATAATTTGACAAATACTATTTTTAGGCATTTTTTAAGGACGTGTGTGTTGGTATTTTTTGATGACATCCTAATCTAAAGTAAAACTTGGGAAGAACATTTAAAGCATGTGAAACATGGACTATTAATTCTTGAATAACATTAGCTTTATGCCAAACCTTTCAAATGTTATTTTAGAGTCCAAGAGGTGGAGTACTTGGGTCATATTATTTCACATGAAGGATCCAAAGTCAACCCTAAGAATATCAAAGCTATGATGGAGTGGCAAGTGCCAATGACCCTCAATAACCTTCATGGATTTTTTAGGCTAACAGGTTACTATCATAAATTCATAAAGATTTATGACAACATAGTATCTCCACTCACAGACTTCTTGAATAAAAATTACTTACATTTGATTGGACTAGCTACCAAGGCAATTGTGAAGCTGAAAGAGGTTATATGCACCACTCCAATTTTGGCTACCCCTAATTTTTATAAAAAATTTGTTGTTAAATGTAATGCATTTGAATACAACATTAGGGTAGTACTCATGCAAGATGGAAGACCCATTACATTTGAGAGTCATCAACTCAAGGGAAATAACTAGGTCAAGTCAATCTATGAAAAATAAATTATGGCTATTCTTCATGTAATCGAGCAATGGAAACATTATTGGATGGGTAGACACTTTCAATTAAATATTGATCATGATAGTCTCAAATATTTCTTGGAATAATGATTATCATCAAAATAACAACAAAAATGGGTGACTAAAATTTAGGGATGTGATTTTGAAATAGTTTATAAGAAAGGAAAATAGAATGTGGTAGCAAATGTATTATCTAGGAAGGATGTGTTTGTTGAGGTCGTGTTATGTGCAATGACCATTTGGCAGGTAGATTGGTTGGAAGAGACATGATCTGAATGGGAGAAGAACATGGACATGCAAGTTTTGATTCAAAGTATTTAGTAGGGTTATAGTGTTTTCAAAAAAATTGAATGGAAAGATAATGCATTATGGTATAAATATATATTATACTTATGTAATAAATCTAGCCTCAAACAAAAAATTCTTCAAGAGCTTCATGTATCTCCAACAGGGGGTACTTGTTTTATTGATTTAATGATTAAATGGAATTAACTCTAATCAAATACATAGTTGAGTAAATTGAAATGGATAAGTAAATCAATATTCAACCATACATTTCACTTGCATATAGAATGATATTTAATAACTAGGGTTTGAGATAAAAGAATATAAAAAGATGAGAAATTTATCTTTTCTAGAGTCTAGGAGGTGTATTTGACTATGTTTGATTTGTAGGATGACTACCCCATTATCAAATCTAATTGCTTGACTATCATTTTGAATTTGGATACTAAAATGGGATTGGACACTAGAGTGGTGCACTCTTATCCACCACAATGCTCTTGTCCACTTGTGTTTTTCACTTGAACTGAGACTTGTAAGTTTAAGAAAACTTCCTGTATTTGTAAGATATTTTTTCATAGTCATGTGTTCATGAGATTAGACCTTCATTTTTATCTCTTCTCTCCAACACCCTAATGGAATATTTTACACATGAATCACACAAAGATTAAATGTAAAAGTGGGAAATATTAGGGAAGGTGGGATATGGCTAAGCTAACCTCACAACCCCTATTGTCCTAAATGTTGTCTATATATCCATGATGATAGGGACCTTAGGATGATTTATTTATATTTTAGGGAATGTGTATAATCAACCAAGCATGATGTGTATCTAAAATTATTTTTTCCTAGGCCCTTCTCTTTGTCTAGGCATGCAATCTAGGTGTGGTATGTAAATACTTTAGAAATATGTAGAGATTGAACTTATTTTGTATTGATGTTATTTTATTATCTAGTGCTAAAATATAAGTTCTAGATGTAAAATGCCTTAGGGAACCCCTTTAAATACAAGAATCCTAATTTTAAATTTGGAACATTATTTGTGCACCAACCAATTCAAACAAGGCTAAAATGGCTATAATAAAAGACCTAAAATAAAAGGGATCTAAATAACTCTCTAAAACATGTGTTGGATAATAGTGCTGACAAGGACACTAGAGTGGTGTTCTCCTATCCAATGTAGCACACCTATCTAAAATCAATAAAACATAATAATGGATGGGACCCCTATAAATATATCAAGAACTGACATGGAATAATTGAGACTATTAAAAGAGAGAGATATAAGAACGAAAGAGTGACAAAAGAGATGAAGGACCAAGATGATAGGCATGAATAAGATTTTGATTTAACATTAAGAGATTATAAATATAACATATACAAAATACATAGTACTTGTGTTTGTTTGACCAAATTTGGGTGTATATATTCCCCCCCCTTTTAATCTAGTAATGTAGTAAAATGAAAGTACTAGAGCAAAAGAGAAATTGTGTACTTGTAATTACCTATGTATCATGTGTTTACTTGAAATTGGAGGTGTCATGGGTTCGATGTGATCAACCCACATGGATAGAATATGAACTCTAGTCTTGTTAACTTATTAGCTATAGAATTGAACAAGAGTCCAAGTGATGCCTATGAATATGGGTCCACAATGTGGATGTCTATGTACTGAGTCTGAGTAAATAACTATAATTTGAGAAATAAGCCATGCTTACCCCCACTCTAATATATAGGTAGAGATTTGCCTAGAAGATAAAACTCTATTTAATTTCAACCCCACACAACTCAAATAAATTGGGTAGTGGTGCAAAAATATTGAATCAACCACTGTAGATTGATATAAGATTCATTAAAGTGCAAAAATTGGTGTAGGTTTTATTCTGAACTGAGTTTGGTGTAATAACATAGAGAATGACATGGTTTTGTCATTCCATCTATAGAATCTAGTGAAAAACTAAGATATGAGAGCAATGTGTCATGCAACATTCCCCCAATTTGATAATTGAGTAAGTAAGCCATGTAATATGAGTAACAAATCTAAATTTTTAGTAAACAACATAGAAAATGACGTGGCTTTCCATTCTTTGTGTATAATTTAGTGTAAAAATAGGGAGATGAGAAATAATGTACCATGTAATTTTTGACCATTCTGGCCATAATTAAAAATGGGTCAACCCCCCTATAGTCAAAAACTTGTATAGGGGTCTTATATAATATTACCTCATATGTTTTTATCCTTGGTCATAGTCTATTTTAGTCCTTGTGTTATTTGGTGTCTTAGGGATCATTTTAAATCCATATGTGAAGGAACAGGTTTTCATGGTGTCCAAATATTAAATATCATGGAAATAGTTCACACATGCCTCAAGAAGTTCATTCAAGCTTTCAAATATCAATCAATAGTTTAAGCACAAGCCTAAGAGAACCATACCATCATCAGGATGTCACATAAAAATGAATAGGTTGGTTACTTATGCATTTTATAAGTTTGCTCTAAGAACTAAAGGACCACATGGAAATATTTATCTTAGGGTCAAGATCATCCCCTAAAAATTTGGTGCCTTCATATTTTTTCCACTTCCAGATATAAGCCTTTAAAGTTGAACAAGCAGATGAAGATGGTCACACGGATGTCAAAATAAAGCCATGATAAAAAACCATTGGAGTTAAAATTACGATGGTCTCATGGAGATCAATGATGGTAACATAGACATCAAATATGGGCATGCATATGTCAAAATAAATCTTGGTAAAAAAAACATTGGGGTTTAAATTTTGATGGGTTCATGGACATCAATGGCAGGCTCACAGACAATAATGATAGGCATGTATATGTCAAATTTAAGCCACAATAAAAAACCATTAGGGTTTAAATTACAACAATCACATAGGCATCAAATATGTTCATAATAACATCAAATATGAGCATGCAGGCATTAATTTTGGGACTCATGAATTAACCATTTGAGCTCAATTAGAGGTAGATCCAATGGTTGGTGTTTGAACGTACATCTAGATCCAATGGTGTGAGTAAGAGTCAAAGGTCAAGGAGCTCAAATTGAGTGAAATTCTACCAAATGTCATAATCTCAAGACCTTAGATCAATGATCAATGTCTAGATTTGAAGGTTAAATCAAAGAGACTCTAGATAAAATTGATATAGCAAATTTAACCAAATTCCAGATAGATAAGATGAAGCTACGTGTCTAAATGACAACAGGCATAATTTAGAATGGAATGAATAACATGGAAATGGAATGATACATGGTAAAATATGTAGGATTGAGGGTTATATATCAATTCAAGTCTTTTAAACTCATACATTGGCATGAAATCTCAGTCAAAGACCTAAGATGAACAATGACTGCCAAATGTGAAAAACAAAGTCCAAGAAAGCAATGAATGATTGTAAATGATGAATACAGGTGTCTATAATATAGATATAATTTAATATTACATATTATGACTAGAATAACATGTGTCAAGCTCCCTCATATAGTACATATGTGTTAACTCTCTCCAATTTAGTTTCAATTACTCGAGAGATGATCATGATGAAGGCAGTTTCACAAAGGTTAGCTGAAGATTGGAGAGATTGTCATGATTTATATGGAAATTTATCTTAGGAATCATTCATTATCTATTTCATACTCTTTTTCCCTATAATTTAACTATCTATCAATTGGACATGTGTTCCAATGCCCTTTAAACTTCATTCTTTCTCCTCTTTTTAAAATTCTATGATTAGCTACCATTTTGGCCTTTGTAAAAGAGACCACACCTATTATGGTGAATCCCTGCTATTTTGATGTCACATTTTGCCTTATAATAATTCAATAAATCTATTTTTGAGTTTAATAACATCTTGTTCAAGTGTGTAAAGTGATGAATGGTTAAGTTCAGTGATTTTATCTATTGCTTTTCCTTGTCTTTTCATGTCTTCTATAAGAAACTATCATTCTAATAGGTCATATAAAGTGTATTCAAGTGTGTTAGGATCCTTTCAAAATTATTATTATCCTTGAAGTGTGAAATTTTACCTTTGGTTCATTTTCCTTGTGTTGTTTCATACATCTCACCTCTATATTGAAAAACTCATGTTAGAATCCTTTAGGACATTGAGACTAGTATATATGCTTTATTTCTTAGTGAATGAAATGTAATGGTCATGTGGAAAAAATATTAGTGTAACACCCCATTATAATAGGTTTAATTCATTCAAATTTTAAATTTTTCCCCCACAAACAAGCATTCGCATAGGTGAAAGCACTTCAAGATATATTCAGGGAGTTAGCCCCTTAAATCCAGACGTTCACTTCCACTATAGGTACACCCACATACCTGGAAGTGTTTCCATGTTTCCAAAATATGTAAGAGGCTTGAACACCCTCTTCTAGGGTGAAATATTTGGTGACAATAGTTATGGCATGCCTAGTGGGATCCATTGTCTTCAAGACAATTTGTCAAGGTAAATGTTGATCTTGACAACATCAGCTATAAATTGGTGTGATACTCAGCATTTGGCAATTCCACCAAGTTAAATATGGTTAAATACCATTATTATATCATAATTCATGTTTTTCACTAGGTCATCCTCTATTAGAGTGCTCAACCCCATTAATCTACCTATTCAGCCTGAACTTCCCCTGGAAGTTCAATATCCTCAGCCTAATCTGCCCTTTGGAGAACCAATAGATTTTTCTAGAGAGGAAGAGATTAAATAAATTGAGGATTTTGAAGATTTTGAAGAAGATATGTCCAGACCTCATACTTCCCTACCTTTAATACTAAAAATCCAATTCATATTCAAGTATATGATGTCATACATCATAATGTTACAAAAGGTGTGCCCCTATTCAATGGTGAAAGTCATGTTACACCAAGTGAATATATTAGGGATGTCTCCAACTTTTATATCTTACATAACATCACCCAAGAGAACATTTATATTATACTCCTTACCATGTCCCTGAGACGGAAGGCTCTTGATTGATATAGGACTCTAGAAGGTGGATGTATCACATCATGGGATGAGTTTGGAGTGTTGTTGGCCTCAAGGTTTGGAAATGAAAGTGACCATGCTTCTCTCATACATCAGCTTAATGTGATCAAAAGAGGCCCTAAAAAAATAATGCATAATTTCAATGAGAGGTTTTAAAAGACTTGGAATAGATTGCCTCTTCTTATGAAGCCTCCTTCTAGTTTTGTGTTCCCTACCTACTTGAGAGACATTGGTACTGAAATTGCTATCATGATTCAATCCATGGGGGGTTCCACTCTCCCTGAAGCATATGAAATTGCTAATAAATCTTATAATGGTCTCGTCCAAGAAGGAAGACTACCTCCTAAGGTGTTTATGCCTCCATTGTCTTGTACTTCTACTAACCTTCCAAATATGGCCCAAATTCCTGATGCCAATACCAAGTCCAAGTAGGCAGAAAATAATATTAATTAGAAAGCAAAATTCCTAGCATTATAGGCTCAAAATAGACAATAAAATATCCATTAAGGTGTCTAGTAGAATTCATGTCCTTATTATCAAAAATTTGGTCATCAATATGGAAAAGGAAGAGGTCAATGGCAACCTAACTCCATCAGGCCTACCAATGCATATAATCCTAACTCTACCACTAATGCAAGAGAGATGGTACTGTTAGGAATTGAAAAACTTTAAACCAACTTTAAATGTGAAATTAGATCTAAATAAAACACTAACATGCATCATGGAAATAATTCCTTAAATCATGGTTAATATGAAAGCATAAATGGAGAGAATAAAATAGCAATCATACATAACACAGATCTACCATGGTTCACCCAATGTGGGCTACATCTACCAAGAAAGTTCTCAATAAAAACTATAATTAAAAATAAGATTACAATGAACTCTCACAGAGATAGAATATCTCTTATAGAAAATGTTGCACAAATGATATGCTACACTTTTACCTGCACCTACACAATATTGTATCTCACAAGTTGTTATACCGCACCCTATAATAAACACCTACACTTTGTAAAATATATGCACTTTGACTCTGATCCTCAAAGCCACACCCTAAAAAATAAACCATCAACCTCTAAAGGTCACATCACACTTGTATATACTACAAACCAAGGGAAAATTCACCAAATGAGGATAAAATCTCCATGCTTATCCAAGATAAACATCATCCATTAAAAGACACCTCAGTTCCACCAAAGTAAGCTTATCCAAAATCTCCATCAAGATGGAACACACCAAGTCTATCTCTCCTCCTTCAAAGGACACATTTTTCAAGGACATGTGATCACAACCAACTCCTTGAAACAAGGAAGGCATTCCCTATTCCAAAAAAAAATAGCTCCCTAAGATCAAGGAATTCAACATGGAAAATAAGCATCTGATAACTAACTCCATAAAATAACGAAACATAGAAATTATAAATACAAGGAATATTCCACTCACATGTGGATCAAGGTTCCATAAAAGGTGGAGTGGGTAAAAATTCACTCCCCACATTTTTTGAGCTCTCTAGTGCCTAAAAATATATCCCTATGGTCATGTGATATCTCCAAAGGGCTCCACACTCAACAATCTCCCACTTGGAGACCGTTTCTCCTAAATCGAATCTATCACTGCTCCATGACCACTAAGGCTAACCAAATATGAACATAGTCTCATCTTATCCAATGTGACCACCTTGGTCATCATATCCATAAGATTTTCGCTAGTATGAATCTTCTCTAACTTCACCAAGTTATCCTCCAAAGTTTTCCTGATGAAGTGATAATGTAACTGAATGTGTTTCATCCTCGAGTGGAAAATGGAGTTCATTACCAAATGAATAACACTTTGACTATCACTATGTAGTCTCCCAACTTCCTACTCATGCCCCAAATCTTGATATAACTCATATAACCAAATCATCTCCTTGCTAACCTCTATGGTAACAACATACTCTGCCTTTATGGTTGACAAAGCCACAACCTTTTATATCCTAGAAATCCAACTAACCATTGTATCTCCAACATTAAATATATAATCTATCATACTTATCTTACGATCAATATCCCCTACCATATCTAAGTCCACATAACCATGCAAAGTGGTATCTGATCCACCAAAACATAATGTAAAATCCATGGTTCCTCTCAAATACGAAATAATCCATTTCACTGCTTGCCAATGCTCATAACTTGGATCACTCATATACCAACTCATAACTCCCACTACTTGGGAAATATCTAGCCTAGTAAAAACCATGGCATACATCAAGCTACCAACTACCAATGAGTAAGGTACCTTGGACAACTTAAGCTTTTCAGCTTCCACCTTGGGACACTACTCTTTTGATAATCTAAAGTGGCTTGCCAAAGGAGTACCAACAAATTTATCATCCAACATGCTAAACCTTTCCAAGACTTTCTTCACATACTTTGATTGGGATAAGATCAACTTCCTCTTATTTCTATCACAATTATTCCTCATACCAAGGATTTGCTTTGCAGCACCCAAATCCTTCATAGAAAAGGAGTCACTAAGTTGTTTCTTGAACATATGAGTATGTTGTATGTTCTTTCCTGTAGCTAACATGTCATCTACATACAAGCATAAAATAATAAATGAACCATCATCAAAATGTTTGATGTACACACAATGGTCAAAATTACACCTTTGTTCCAACATAAAACAATCAATTTTCTTATACCAATGTCATGGAGCTTGTTTCAGGCCATACAAGCTCTTCTTTAATCTACACACATATTTGTCCTTCCCTTTTACCTCATATCCATGTGGTTGCTTCATATATAATTATTCATTCAAATCACCATGAAGAAAAACAATTTTTACATCTAACTATTCTAAGTGCAAATCCTCAACTACAACTAAACCAAGAACAGTCTTAATAGAAGTCATTTTTATAACAGAAGAGAAAATCTCATGAAAATCAATACTTATTTTTTGTGAAAACCCCTTGACCATCATCCTGGCCTTATACCTTTTTATCCCTTCATCCTCATCTTTTATTCTAAAGATCCACTTGTTTGGATATGCACTCTTACCCTTGGGTAGCCTTACCAAATTCCACATTTGGTTATCCATGAGTTATATATGCTCCTCATCTATGGATTATTCCCATTTCATCATGGCATCTACCTGCATTACTTTCTCATAACACTCTGGTTCTCCATTGTCAATGAGTAATAAATAATTCAAAGAAGGATAAAAATGTTTAGGTGCTCTTTTTACCCTAGAAGACCTTCTTACCATAAGATTTTGGGGTCCTTGTGTAGAAGGTTCCTAAATTGATTCATTAAATACTTTTCCATCTACAATGTCATCCAATACTGTGTACTCTTTATGTTCCTATTCTTGTTCATGTTCCTACAACTGATCTTTATACATGACTTTTTTATTAAATACTACATCTCTAGACCAAAATATTTTCTTATCTTCAATGCTCCATAAATGGAAACCAAATTCATCCTCACCATAACCAACAAATGTGCATTTCTCTAATTTAGCCTCTAACTTGTTCCTATCCTCTTTCTTAATGAGAGCAAAAGCCTCACTTCCAAAGACTCTAAAAAAATAATAATCAAAATTCTTACCAAACCAAGCTTGTTTAATAATGCCTCCATACAAAGGCATAGAAGGTCTTCTATTAATCAAATATACTATCATGTTAACTACTTCTACCCAAAACTATAAAGGCAACTTTGCATGTAACCTCATGCTCCTAACACATTCCATTATTGTTCTATTCATCCTTTTAGATACCCCATTCTACTATGGAGTTCCTAGAACCATCCTTTGCCTATAGATTCCATTATTAGAATAATAATTAAATAAAGCATTACTACAATACTCACCTCCATTATTTGATCTGAGACATTTCAACTCGAGAGCTATTTCATTCTCAACCAAGGCTTTCCACTTCTTAAAAGTGTCAAATACATCAAATTTATTTTAATGCAATAAACCTAAATATTCTTAGTTTCATCATTGTTAAAAGTAACATATTACTTGGATCCATCAATAGAAGATACATGAGTTGGTCCCTATACATCTAAATGTACTAACTCTAACTTGTGCTCTTTCTTTATGGGTTCAACTTTCAGGAAATTAACCTATTTCTATTTTCTATACACACAATTCTCACAGAAGTCTAGATCTTTGTCTTTTAATCTAGGCAACTTATATTTTAAGATGTCCATGCCCTTATGGCTCATATGACCGAGTTTGTAGTGCCATATAGTTGCATTTTCATCCATAGAAACTAAATTGCAAGAATCAACACTACTAGTCAAATATAAATTACCAACTTTCTTACCTCTCAAAATCACAAGAGCACCTTTGGTAACTTTCCAAGAATCTACAAAAAACATAACAAAACATCTCTCACTACCCAATTTCCCCAATGAAACCAAATTCCATCTCAACATCGGCACGTGTATGACATCATTAAGTATCCATGTGTTCCCATTTTGAATTTTAACCTGAACACAACCTTTCTCTACTATCTCACCTGGTTCATCATCACCAAGATAAACATGTCTTAAATTTTCTTGAACATAATCAGTAAAATAATGCCTATGTGGGGTGGCATGAAAATAAGCCCTTGAATCTAATCCCCAAGACTTAGAAAAACTATCCATATAAAGAATTAAGGCATCTTGACATGATTTACCTGACGTCACATTTTCCTCATTCATTTCTTCCTTGTTAGAATTCTTATCCTGAAGTGACTAACAATCCTTCTTTGAGTGTCCACTCTTCCCACAATGCCAGTATATCATCTTGGATCTAGATATGGATTTAGATCTACCTTTTGACTTTCCTTGGTTGCCTTTGCTCTTATCCTTGTGCCTCCCTCTATTTTCAATAGATAAAACATTACCTAAAGATGATTCACCAATGTTTTTCCTTCATATTTCCTCTCTAAGAATCACACCTACAACATCTTCAAAATTTAAGTTTCCCTTGGCAGGGATTGCATTACTCACAACCATAACCAAACTATCCCAACTATCAGGCAAAGAACACAAAATCAACAAAGCTCTAACTTCATCATCAAAATTAATTCCAACAGAAGTGAGAATACTTACAACCATATTAAAATCATTTAAATGACTAGTAATTGATCCACTCTCAGACATTTTCATGTTAAACAATATTTTCATAAGAAAAAATTTATTAAAAGCAGAGGGTTTCTCATACAACTTTCCAAGTTTATCCATGAGATATTTTGTGGTTTTCTCATTAGAAATATTAAATGCAATACAAAATGTAAGGCATAACCGTATGGCTCCCAATGCCTTCCTTTCAATCAATGACCAATCCACATCACTCATACTTACAAGTTGTTCTACTTTTCCCTCTAAGGGGAGATGAAGCTCCTTCTGATATAGGTAATCTTTCATCTACATTTTCCACAAATCAAAATTTTTACCATTAAACTTCTCAACCCTAGATCTGATCTCTTCTCCCATAGCTCCCACTCAAGCTAATAACTTTTCCTTTGATTTACCACTTTAGCAAAACACAACCAATGGCTTTGATACTAGTTGTTAAGAATTAAAAAACCTTAAACTAGATTTAAATATGAAATCGGATCTAAATTATGCACTAACATGCATCACGTAAATAATTATTCAAATCATACTTAATATGAAAGCATAAATGGAGAGAATAAAATATTAGTCATGCATAACACAGATCTGTTGTGGTTTACCCAATGTGGGCTACATCCACCAAGAAAGTCTTCAACAAAAATTATAATAAAAAACAAGATTACAATGAACTCTCATAGAAATAGAATATCTCCTATACAAAATATTGCACAAATGATATGTTGCACTTTCACCTGCACTTGCACAATATTGTATCTCACAAGTTGCTATACCACACCTTGCAATAAACACCTACACTTTGAAAAATATCTACACTTTAACTTTGATCCTCAAAGCCATACCCTAAAAAATAAACCATTAATGTCTAAAGGTCACATCATACTTGTATATATAACAAACCAAGGAAAAATCCACCAAATGAGGAGAAAATCACCATGCTTATCCAAGATAAGCATCATCCACTAAAAGACACTTCAGTTCCACCTAAGCAAGCTTATCCAAAAGCTCTATCAAGAAGGAACATGCCAAGTCTATCTTTCCTCCTTCAAAGAACACATTTTCCAAGGATATGTGATCACAACCAACTCCTTGAAACAAGGCATTCCCTTTTCCAATAAATAACTAGCTCCTTAAGATCAAAGAAGTCAACATGAAAAATAGGTATCTAATAACCAACTCTACAAAATATGGAAACATAGAAATTAGAAATACAAGGAATATTCCACTCACATGTAGAGTAAGGTTACACAAAAGGTGGAGTGGGTAAAAATTCACTCCCTATATTTTTGGATCTCTCTAGGCCCCAAAAATATATCCTTATGGTACCAGTTCATAGCAATTTGGTACAAGGAGAAGATTAGAAACAAATCCAATTAATAGAAATTAATCAAAGTGGAGAGAAATCTCTTGTTTCTCAAGGATTAATTACTCCCTTCCTATTAGCTGAAGATGAACTGATGATGCAAGTTAATGAGGGTTGGTAGCCTGAAGGTGAAAGCTTCACCAATTTCTTGGTGGAAGACACTTTTGCACTCAATCAAAGATCCTCTATTTTAGACGATAATAAATCCAAGAGGAAGGCTCTAGGAGATATTATTAGCATTCTCATAGGCTTATCCATTCCTCCTATAAGGCAGTAAGGCATGGTTGTAAGTGTGATAGTTCCAAAAGCTCCTACACCTCCATCTAGTCAAAATGTGACAAATTCTGATCAAGGTGCCTCCATTCCTCAAGTTACAAGCAATTATTTATCTGTAAGGACTCAAAAAAAGGTGAGTAATACTGTTCTAAACATAGTTTATTCCTTTAAAAGTGCCAAAGCATTTATCTCTTTATGGGATATCCTTCATGTGCCTTGCCAAAAAGAGTTTTTGCAAAAGCAATTGTCCACTATTCCTACTAGTCCTTCATATTTGAATCAAATTAATAGTCATATTTTCCTTGAAAATGATCCTAATACTATTTTTAAACCATCTACTAGGACTGAGAAACCTTCACCATTTTACCTCATTCTCATAGTGGGTGACAAATTAGTTCACAATTGCATAGTTGATAGTGGAGCCTCTACCTCAGTCATGCCCAAAGTTATAGCTAATAAGTTGGGCCTATAATATGAGCCTCATAGCAAAGGATTATTCTATATATATGTTACACTTTCTAATACCATAGGAATAATCAAAAATTTGAGGGCCTTTCTACATGATTGTCCTAGTTTTCCTATCCTTCAAGATATAGTTATTGTCAACCTCCCAGCTCACTTTGTAATCTACCTGTCAAGAGACTTTACAGCCAAGATAGGTGGCTATCTCTCAACTGAATAATATTTCTTTGCCTTTAGGATAAGATATGGGACCAAAGTGACCATTAGAATTCAACCTCTTGTAAGGTTTCACATTGAGTCATACATTGAAATAAGCTCTAAATTGAATTGTGTTGTTCATGAGAATGAGAATTCTAATGTGGATGATGAAGCTTCTAAAATTAAAGGAATATCGGATTTGTTCTTGGATGAGTATGGTGTAGATGCATATATACATGATCCTTATGGATACTTTGAAAAAACTGACCTTGGGACTTATATCATGCATGAAAAGCCATTTGAAGGAGTTGAGGTGAGTGTCATACATTCTCATTTTGTTGAAGGTAACTATATGATTCATGAACATGATGAACATAGATTGATTAATCTAATGGAGTACCATGATGGTAAAAATGATGTCTTTATCCCTGCCATTGATGAGGATGCTTTGGATGATGACACTCATGAGGTAGATGAGAATGATTTGTGGCAAAGGTTTGACGTCATATGTCATAAGTTTGATCATCTTGGTGATGTTACTCCTCCTCTCAAGAAGTATACATCTAATTTGGTTAATTCCTATAATAAACATGATGTTGATTGTCTCAATAATCATGAAGAAGAGTCTCACATTGTGAATAAATAAGAACTATGGCAAAATCGTAATGCCATATGCAAGTAGTTTGACAAGTTAGGTAAGTCTCCCTTTTCTCCAAGAGATTATACATCTAATGTCAAGGTTGATAATGAGACTAATGATCATGTTTAAAAGTTTTAAATAAATCCTAAAGATGAAGGTCATTTTGTTGATCAAGAATCTACTATCATGAGGTAATTTGATAATGCTAGTGTCCAAGAAGTTGTAGACATGGATAATGAGATTAAGGCAGTAGTTGTTCTACCCCAAAAATAGTCAAGCTACCCACCTGATGTTGAGATAGATACAAAGGTATTATATCATGAAGAAGAGGATCTTGATGCTTTTAAACACCAAGCACTCCCTATCTTAGAAGAAGACAAGGTTGAAAAGACTATCAAACACTCCAATCTGCATTTTTTTGGAGAACATCCAATGGATATGATGGAGATCACAATTGTTGTAGCTCCAAGTAAGTCTCTTAGAGAGAAATAAATATCATTCGTGATGGTTCCAGATAGTTTACTTGTATACCTAAGAAGATTCAAAGGTGATAGGCTTCTTGATCACCTACATATGCAAGTGCTTAGTGATGAGCATGCTTCTCATGCTAGGTTACCTTCATGGCGAGATGAAGATGCCAGGGGAACCATTTTTGACCCTAGTTGAGGTGTTATCATATGTTTCACCTCAATATGAGGTTTTTTAAATAGTAGGATAGGTGTGTGTTTTGTTTCAGTTGTGTGTGTTGTGTTCCCTGAGTATTCTAGTTGAGCACATGTGTGTTTCTTATCTTGGTCTTGTTCTTGTTATTTTATGTTATTTGGTGTGTTGTTAAAGTCAATTTGTGTTTAAATAGTGTGCATGTGACTCCATATCCCAATGGATAGGATTAGGCAACTAGTCATGCCATAGCAAGCATACCACCCTTGGGAAATTTCTAAAGATGTTGACCATTTTGACCAAAAGTCAAAATGGGTCAATCCTTATAGTCAAAAACTAGTATATGGGTCTTATATAATGTTATAGGGTATATATAATGTTATTCTATGTGTTTTTATCCTTGGTCATAGTCTAGTTTAGTCCTTATGTCATTTGATGTCTTAGGGGTCATTTTAAATCCATATGTGAAAGGAGCAAGTTTTCATGGTGTCTGAGCAGTCAAGATCATGGAAAGAGTTCACACGGGCCTCAATAATTTCATTCAAGCTTTCAAATATCAAGCAATATTTCAAGCATAATCCTAAGTGAACCAGACAGTCATCAAGATGTCACATAGAAATGAACAGGTTGGTTACTTGTGAATTTTATAAGTTTGCTTAGAAAGCATGCCAAAACCAAATGGCCATATGGAAATGTTACTCTTAGGGTCAAGATCATCCCCTAAAAATTTGGTGACTTCATTTTTTTATGCTTCCAAATATAAGCCTTCAAAGTTGAAAAAGTAGATGAAGATGATCATGCAGACATCAAAATCAAGCCACGACCAAAAACCATTGGAGTTCAAATTATGATGGTCTCACAAACATGAATGATAGTCTCATGGACATCAAATATGGGCATGTATCCATCAAAATAAATCTTGAAAATTAAACCATTGGGGTTTAAATTATGATGGGCTCATAGACATCAATGACAAGATCACAAACGTCAAATTTAATCCATAACAAAAAACCATTGGGGTTAAAATTATGACAGTAGTGTGGAATAAAATACATTCATGTGAATATCAAAGGTAGGCACATGAACATAAATTTTGGGCCTTGAAAATTAACCATTTGAGTTCAAATAGAGGTAGATCTAACGGTTGGTATTCAAACATACATCCAATTCTAATTATACGAGCGAGAGTCACAGGTCAAGGGGATCAGATTGAGCACAATGCTACTAAATGTCATAATCTTAGGACCTCATATTAATGATCAATGGCTAGCTTTGAATTTTGAAGTAAAGAGACTCCAGGTGATATCGATAGAGTAAATTTGACTAGATTCCAAATAGACAAGATGAAGTTATGTGTCCAAATGACAACAAGCATAGGTTATAATGGAATGAACAACATGTCAAGAGAATGTCACATGGGAAACTATGTAATATTAAGGGTTATGTATCAAACCAAGTCCTTCAGACTCATATGCTTCCATGAAAGCTCAGTCAAAGACCTGAGATGAACAGTGACTACCAAATGTGAAGAACGAAGTCCAAGAAAGCAATGACTACAGTGATGAATACAAGTGTCTAGAAGATAGATAGTATTTAGGAGCATATATTATGACTATCATAACATGTTTTAACCTCCCTCAAATAGTACATATGTGTCAACTCTCTCCAATTCAATTTTAAATGCTTGAGAGATGATTAGTTGAAGAGTCTCTACACCGTTTTGGAGTGTTTATCATGGTTTATATGGACATTTGTCTTGGGAAGCATTCATGGTATATTTCATACTCCATTCCCCTAAAATGTAACTATTTATCAATTGGACATGTGTTCTAGTGACCTTTTTAACTTCATTCTTTCTCCTCTCTCTGAAATTATATAAGTAGCCACCATTTTGGCCTTTGTAAAAGAGACCACACTTGGTATGGCGAAGCCCTGCCAGTTTGATGTCACATTTTGCCTTAGAATAATTTAATTAATCTATTTTTTAGTTCAATAATATCTTATTTGAGTGTGTAAAGTTATGAAAGGTTAAGTTTAGTGATTTTATCCTTTGCTTATC
Organism: Torreya grandis; assembly: GCA_037957365.1. Classification (NCBI taxonomy): domain Eukaryota; kingdom Viridiplantae; phylum Streptophyta; class Pinopsida; order Cupressales; family Taxaceae; genus Torreya; species Torreya grandis. The sequence goes on from JARHVA010001513.1 coordinate 1,362,085, forward strand.
CTTGTCCTTTCATGACTTCTGTAAGAAACTATCATTATAACAGGTCATATAGAGTGTATTCAAGTGTGTTAGGCTCCTTTCAAGTGTATGATTATCCTTGAAGTGTGTAATTTTCCCTCTGGTTCATTTTCCTTGTGTTGCTTCATATATCTCACCTTTATATTGAAACACTCATGTTAGAATCCTTTAGGACTTTGAGACTAGTTTGTATGCTTTATTTCTTAGTGAATGAAATGTGATGGTCATGTGGAAAACATCTTGGTGTATCACCCCATTAGAATAGGTTAAATTCATGAAAATTATAAATCTTTTCCCCACAAGAAAGCATTAGCATAGGTGAAATCACTTCAAGATACATTCATGGAGCTAGCCCCTTAAATCTAGAGGCTCACTGCCACTATAGGTACGCCCACATACCTAGAAGTGTTCCCATGTTGGCCAAATATGGAAGAGGCTTGAACACCCTCTTTTAGGGTGCAAGATTTGGTGATAACAGTAATATGTCCCTGATCTAATAATTGAGTAACTGAGTCATATAATCTGAGTAACAAATCCATATTCTAAGTAGTAAACAACATATAAAATGACACGATTTTCCATTCTTTTTGTATAATCTAATGTAAAAACTAGTAAATGGGAAATAATGTGCCATGTAACATTCCCTTGATCTAATAATTGAGTGACTGAGTCATATAATATAAGTAATAAAATTATGTCTATGTGGGCTTGCATTATGTGCATGCTCCCATTAACATAATTTGTGTAAAAATTGAGCCAAATTGCACAATTGTGTGAGTATGTACCATGTACATACCCTATTTATGTCAACCATTTGTTAAAACTATGTAAAACTATTTGTCTAAATCTTTTAAATACTATAGTAAAATTTTAATGACTATCAAAAATTAAAATCATTATCCTGTATATCTAAGAATCTAAGTCAAATCTAAGTAACTATGCATCTAAGTAACTGAGTCAAACTGAATCACTATGTAAATCTAAGTATTGTGTATCGAAGTAATTAAGTCAATCTAAATCATTGTGTAAATTTGAGTATTGTGTATCTGAGTAATTATGTATCTGAGCTAGCTATGAATAGTGCATATGTATGCCCCCTTTTTGGTGAGAAAGATGAACTCTCATAAGGAGGTTGAACCAAAAGTGATGACTAATAATGTGGAAGTTAGTAATGAAGTAGATATGATAAGATGATTAGAATTTACTGGAATATTACCAGTAACAAATTGGTTATGGATTGATATTGAGATAAGCTCTTTAGCAATAGGAGAGATTGTAAGAGACATAAAGTATAGGTTGTCATGGTGGAAAATGAATTAGTATAGGAGTGAGACATATACAATATGGAAGGTGTCAGGATTTGATTTCATGCAGAAGAAATGGATCAAATATTAGAGCTATGGCTTGTAAGATATTCTATATTCAATTTATATATATACATGGTTAAAAAATGTGGGGATAACACCTTAGTAGTGTGGCATAGACAAAAAGTGTCCATATTTGTTGTGTGGAAAAAGGTTTTGTTTCATTTGTAGCATTTTGAGAATTGTAATTTTGATCTCTAAGTGTGTCAAAGATTCCATGAATGAGAGTGATCACTTACATGTGGTACAAGGAGGTAAAGTCCCTTATACAAGCTGATGAGGAGCTAAAATTGGTAAGTAATTGAAACTATTCTAATTTATTTTCATGAAAACTATGTTTATCTTGATTTTTGATAAATTTTGTGACTTGTAGAGTGATTTTTGAACCTACAATGTTGGTATCTTGCTTGTGGCACTAGTGTCCCTGTGTTATTGTCTAGGTGAAAACACTCTTGTATAGCATTGTAGTCTTTCATAGGGTGTTGTAGTCCTCAGGATAGTATTAGGATTATGTACCTTGTTTTTTGTATAGTTTGTATGTTAGGTTTTGATTACTAGTTGTTTTTATTTGTCTATTTATTTATTGTGTAATTGGATATACATAATAGAGAGTTTCAAGGAGGTTGAATGATGGATACTATCTATGGGATGCCCTTATTAGATGAGGAGAGGTGGATTGTTGAGAGATCTAGATTGGGGTATGTAGGTTGGCTATATATCATGTTGTGGGATGCTCCTATGATGACCACATTGGAAGAGTAGTCAAATGTTGATACTTGTACATTTTGTTTGCCTAATAAAGAGATGACCATAATCTTAGAGGGTGTGTGGAGGATATTGCAGCCACTAGTGACTGGTAAGAGAGTAGTGGTATAGGATTTTGTGGGGTGTAGGGTTGTGGACCATGCCTGTATATATTTTACTAGTAGAGCAAATATTGAGCACATTTTAGGGAGTGAGTCATATGTACTATTATCAATGGTTAATTTATCAGATATTCCTTGATTGTGAAAGTTCTTGGATGTGTTATTGGCATTGTTTATAGCTGTGGATGGGAGTGTTGTATCCATCTCATATCGATGCATTAGATTATCTAGGATCTGGAGGATCATGGCAGTGTGTACTTGTGGGGTAGAACCATGTTATCCCACTTATATAGTGATCTGTATAGTTTTACATAGGAGTCATTTGGTTGTGGTATCGGTTGAATGACATTATTTTACTTTGGCCTTATGAGCACATAGCAGTTACATGGTTGATTGGGATGCCATGTCCTAAGTGGGCACACCCACAAGTATTTGCAGAGAGGTGTACTAGTACCATGTGGTGCCAAAATATACTAGATCAAGTGACTACTAGGGATATTATCTAGAGACCATATAGATGATTTATTGGATATCTAGAGGATGTTGTACATCTATACCAGGTTCATGTGAGTTGTTGGCTACATGATAGGTGGATGAATGTTTATGAGCGCTTCTAATATGAGCAAGTGATGAGATAGTTTGGGGTGATTTAGGATGTGCCCCTAGTTTTATGGGTGTGAGTGAAGAGTGCATGGATCTAGTGAGATTGGGTAATATAAAGAGACCACTAGTAGCAGATCTAGGACTTATTCTAGTATTTGAGAGCGACCCAAACATAGAGATTCTAGGTGTGGATGATGTAGGGTGTACAGATGCATATATATCATGGTGGAGATGCCATAGATGGGCTCACTATTCCCAAGTGGATTAGTGATAGGTGATGATACATTAGATCTTGAGCCACTCAAGGTAGTTGGAGGTATGAATCATATTGGGTTATCTTTGATATTTGTATGTTTGTCATTATTTGAATAAATTTATCGAGTGGTGACTAATGTTTATTTTTTATGTGATGGTGTAGGTGATGAGGAATATTGGATGGTGAAAATCGAGTCAACATTGCATGAGTTGACATGGCATGTCCCTGATGATGTCATGGATGGATGTCATGGATGGAGGATTGATTTAGTGAGTTATAACTATTATCAGTGTGCACACACCCTTATTCAATCAAGCGACGATTACTACTATAGCGTATGTGGAATGGTGATAGAAAGATGACCTGAGAGCTAAGCTAAGTAGGTGCGATATGCCCCCACATGATCATATGGGCACACTAGGTCCTAGGATATTAGATGAGTACATATGATTGCATCAAGGGCATGCCAATGTGAAGGCACAATTAGTGGTGTATGAGGATTGGGATAGGGGACATAAGTCACGCTCCAAGTTTAAAGGTGATTTTGAGGCCTCAAGTTCTAAGTCTCGTGTGGCTGGTGACACTGAGGATAGTGAGGAGAGAGGTCCTAGAGACCATACTCCTATTATATAATGATGTACTTGTTGCAGCATTTTATATAAACTTGTCAATATATATAGATATGAGATATTTTTGGCATACTTACATCTTAATGATTGTATTTGATTATAACATTGTAAATGTTTGAAATGATATGTGATTTGATGTGTCAATTGCTTATGTTAGAATGTTAGTAATATAACTTTGTAATGGGTCATTTGCAAATGGTGTATGAACTAACTGCACCCAAAAAATCATAACCATACTGCTCATGTTGTGTAACTAGATGACTATACACTGGTGGTGACACTACTCTTGGCATAACTATAGTAGGAATTTGTGTATGATCAATTATAAAAATATTAATTGGCTTTCTCAATGTGACTCTTGGTTGATTAACTTTTCTTGTGTCATAACACTGTTGTAGATTGATCTAACTTTATGTACTAGTTGTCATCTTTGTTGGCTCTATGGTGTAGTAAATTTTGCATAAGAACTCTAAAAACCCCGCTAATCACATGATGAGTAACCATTGGTTCCTTAGCAGGAACATTTGGGGATTACTCAGTCATGGAATAATGAGATCTAGAAGAATAGGGAGAAGGATATCGACATGTCCCCTTTGTAAATTTGATGATGCCTCTGTCGACATACTACTCGATTCAATCTTTGAGTGCATAACAATCTTTATCCCAATGATATGAATGCGATGATAGTTGTAATACGATTGGTTCTTAGATTTTTCCATATGGTAGGAGGGATGATAATGATTAGGAGGAAGGGTGATCATCCTCCTATCTAATAGTGTCAATAAAACATCATGAGACCTATCTTTAGATGAATCAAATTGTATAGGCTCTCTCTTGGTATGTTATGCTCTGTTCATTGTAGGAGTTAGTCTGTAAACTGATTCTTTCCTTTTGTTGAGTACTTTTACTTGTGACTTATGTTCCACTTTTTCATTTTGAATAAGTGGATTATGTTCTTGAATCAAATTGGATGACTCTGATGGTGATAACTCTAGATCAAAATTTGTCTCTGTATTGGCCTCGACGAGCCCCAACTTATTTTCTAATGTAATTATTGTATTGCAAAGATGTTGAAATGACTTAGTTGTTTGATATAACAACTTTTCTTTGAGAGGGAATATGAGGCCTCTAGAAAAGATATATTGTATTTCTAAATTTGTTGGTTGATATATTAATTATTGCATACATGATTGAAACCGCCGTATGTAATCACTAACTGGATCTAACTTCCCCTGGTGTAATGAAAGTAATCTCTCATATGTGACTCTAGGTCCTTTGTTTTGAATGAAATGCATAAGGAAGACCTCTTCTAACTCAATATGTGTATGTAATGAGCCACTAGGGAGTGAATGATGTAACCAAGTTAATGTTTCATCCTCTAGACCCCTGGGAAATAATTGTAATAATATCACACTTGTATCTCACCCTTCCATAGTTTTTCTATAAGCTTTGAGATGTAAGTAAGGATTTTCATGTCCATTAAACTTAGGTAATGTTGGTATCTGAAACTTCTTTGATAATGGGGCATGGAAGATCTTACAATGGATAAAATTGCCATGAATAGCATTTGAGTCAACCCAAGAGTAAAAAGCCTTAATTTATAAAGTGAGTCAATCTAATTTATGTTATAAAGCACCTACAACATGCATCAAAGAAATGATTTCTTGTGAAGGCATATTTAAACCATTAAGAGATTCATTTAGGGGTTGAATTTTGTTATTAATCTTAGCCATTGGTACACTATTTCACTTAACTTCATTAGGCATAATGGGTTGGGTCATCTTACCCCTTGGAGAAGTGATAGCATGGATCTGGTTAGAGGAAAAGTAGTTATCACCCTCTTAAAGTTTAGGATGAGGTATAGATTCTACTTTAATAAGAGTGGGTTTGGGAGATTCATTGGTATTTAGTGTAGTATTAGTTTGCAAAGGCATATTACATTTGAATGGAATAGAAGGAATAACACTACTATGTTTATCATTGGAAATAGCATGTGCGCCTAATTTACCTTTTAAAAGAAAACTAAGAACATCGACATGTGTTGCAATAATATTATCACTAAGCACATCCCTATTTAATTTATCATGTAACATGAGATCTTCAATAACATGAGAGATGGGTAAAGAAGAAAGAATACTATGTGTAATAGAAATATTTTTCTCTTCACTATATGCATAACAATCATCATCATTTCAATTTTCATCGAAATCAAAATCATTTTCAGTTGTAGAATCAAGAGCTCAAGTAATTACACTTTCATGCTCACTAGGAGTAAAAGAACATTTTGACTTTTTACTACTATGCAAAGTATCATCATATGTAGGTAAAATGCAAGTTTTATCTTCATCATCTATGATTAGAGTAAGAGGAGAAGAAGTAACAATCACATTTTCACCCTTGTTTGAGATATTATCACATGGAATATAATGCTAGATTGATTTGAATTATTTGTAATTTGCATTGTATCATTTTTTTGTGTTGAAAAAGTGAATAAAGGGGAAAGAGGAATATCTTCTATTGTGTTTGATACATCACCAAATGAAGGAATAATATCATGTTCACTTGTATTTTTGAATTGAAATGAGAAAGGGTTAGAAAATGCATTCTCATTTTCTACTTTAGGAACAATATTATCATATTAGAAAGGAACATTATTGTAACTAAGATGCACCTTTTGAGATGTAACATTATGCAATGGAGTTTTGAATTTATTTGTCTTATATTGTGCAATTTTGAAAGGAGATGTACCAAATGTTGTTGACAAGCTAAGAGTACTGTCAAACAATACATCACCAATGAGAAGTTATTTTGGGCTTATCTTGTTGAGTTTTTTTCTTGGATGGGGAGAGGAGGAAGAAAAGAACATGCATCTATACTGCATTTGTTATCACTTTGATCATCACATTCATAATATTCATCATAACCATCATTGCAACAATCATCATTATCATTGTAAATAAAATCATGATCATCACTATTTGCTAATGTACAAGTCTAAAAATCGGTCCATTCATTATTATAATTATGAGAAATGCCTATGAATTGATCAATTGGGTGAAGGAGAAAAGGTTCCCTAGTGGTCATCTTGAACTTAACACAAAAAAGTAATAGTATAAGAAAAAGACAAATAAGTGACAAAAGATAATTCAACATGAACTAATAAACTACATTTAGGCTAGCATGCAGCCCTATAAGGGAAAAATAGGAAAATCAAAAATTTGAAACCCTAAATTAAGTGCACAAAATAGAAGGAAAACCTAGTGGCAAGCTAGGGTTTGAAGCAATATTTGGAAAATAAAACGTGTTCACCAATATGTTTTATTGATTTTGTGATTAAATGAAATTAACTATAATCAAATAAAAATTTAAGTGAAATGGCTAACTAAATCAATATTCAACCATATATTTCACTTGCATATAGAATGATATTGAACAACTAGGGTTTGAGACAAAAGCATGCAAAAGGATGGGAAACTTATCTTTTCTGGAGTCTAGCTGTATTTGATTGTGTTTGATTTGTAGGATGGCTGCTCTATTATCAGATCTAATTGCTTGACTGTCATTTTGAATTCAGACACTAAAGCGAGATTGGACACTAGAGCGGTGCACCCCTGTCCTTCATAGCACTCTTCTCCACTTGTGTTTTTCACTTAAACTAAGACTTGCAAGTCTAAGAAAATTTCTTGTAGTTGTGGGATCTTTTGTCTTAGATTTGTGTTCATGAGATTAGACCTTCATTTTTCCCTCTTCTCTCCAACACCCTAATGGAATCCTACACACATGAAGCGCATAAGGGGGGAGACGGCAGGTGCGACGGGGGGAAGAGGGGGGGCAGGTATTGGTGAAAATGGGATATGGCCGATCTACACTCAGAACCCATGTTGTCCTAAGTGTTGCCTACATAGCCTCAATGATAGGGACCTCGGGCTGATGTAGTTCTCCCTTAGAAAATGTGCATAATCAACCAGACATGATGTGTATCTAAATTTTTTTTTCCATAGGCCCTCTTCTTGGTCCAGACATGTAATCTAGGTATGTTATGTAAATACTTTAGAAATATGTAAAGATTGAGCTTGTGTATTGATATTATTTTATTAGCTAGTGCCAAAAGATAAGTGTTATATGTAAAATGCCTTAGAGAACCCATTTAAATAAAAGACTCCTAATTTTGAATTTGAAACATTTATTCGTGCGTCGACCAATTCAAACAAAGTTAAAATGGTCATAATAAAAGACCCAAAAGAAAGGGGATCCAAAAAACTCTCTGAAACGTGCATTGGACAATAATGTTTGGAATGCATGGTGTGTCAACAGAGTAAAATTGAGACAATTAAGACACCAGGCCTTCTACATCCTTTATTCATCCCTAGCTAGAGGTGGTAGGAGGTTTTCATGGATTTTATTACAGGGTTGTCAAGGTCTGAAGATAAAATTGTCGTCATAGTAATTATGGATAGGCTCACAAAACATGCTCATTTTTGTTACTTATTACAACGATTTGTATCCAATGCAGTAATTGTTGTTTTTCTCAATCCAATTCAAAAGTTACATGGTACTCCCAAGATCATTGTAAGGGATCGTGATCTCATCTTTACCATTAACTTATGAACTGATTTATTCACATGTTTGGGTACTCAATTGGCTCATCGCTCGTCATATTATCCTCAATCTAATGGACAAACCGAGGTGGTCTGAAAATTCCTAAAAGGGTATCTTTAATGTTTTGCATCCAATAAACATGAATGATGGTTTAATTCGCTTCCACCAATAATTTGGGGGTATAACATTTCCTTGCATACCTCTTTCAAAATGTCTTTATTTGTGGCACTTTATGTTTATCATCCCTTGTTCATCACTTTAGTCTTGAAGGTGCAGTCCAAAGTTCAAGTTGTTGAAGAACACATTCATCATCAACAAAAGGTACTACCTAGTTTGAGAAAGAGTTTAGTAATGATACATAAGTGAATCAACACCGTAGTGAGAGATATTTTGACATAGGTGATTGGGTCATTATGCACTTGCAACCATATAAATAAATGCCTCTGAAACAACAGAAAAATAATAACTAATTATATTCTAAGTATTATGATCCTTCCAGATCTTGAAAAACTACAAACTAGAGCTATCCCAATCTACTCGCATACATCTTATATTTCAAGTATCTTCCCTGAAGAAGGTAATTATCCAGAGAGCTACCCTGAATGAGTTACCCAAATTGAATGAAGAAAAAAAATCATTCTAAAACCTTAGTAGATTCTTCACGCGCATTGAAAGGCGGCGAAAAAAAGAGATTAAAGAATATTAATCGAATAAAAAACTGTGAATCATGAAGATGCCACATGAAAAGATGAAATTTTCTTATAACAATACCTTGAGTTGATCTAACGTTGAAAGCAACATTGTTTTGAAGGGGAAGGGCATGCTACGCTCTTATCTTATAGTGTGTCTAGAGATATGTGTGACAAACTTGGGACTTACATGCTTTTCATATTATTTTATTGTATTTCTCTATATTCTTAGTAATGTCAACCTATGAAATAACCATGGCTAAGTATGGTATATATAAAGACGTAGCGGTTAGTTTTTTATTATCACATTACAAATTCTACTCTTGTTGCATTGTTGTAGAAGTTGCCCTATCAAAATGGCTCAATGATTTATATTAAATATTCTATTTTTCTATCAATTATTGTTATGAATCCACTTAACCATTTTTTTATTCTACAATATATTATTCCATAATTACGAACATCTAAATAATTTCATTATATAATTTAAAAGCACAAAGAGTGAACTAGGCAAATGTAGACATGCAAATAAGGCTAGAAAAAAAGTATTAAGTAAAATTGAAGCTTAGGAACTAGGCTGCAAAAGAATAGGCAACAACAAAGACCATTAAAGAAATTGGAACTAGACTAAAGAGGATATATATACCATGTATGGAACAAAATGTTGATGTGTCAAGGACAAGGTCCCTTAACAAAATGATAAAATTGAGCTAGCTTAACACTAAAAGAGGTGGGCACAACTAAAATTGTTGTGAATCAAGCAATTATCATAAATGCATTATTGCAAACAAATTGAAATGCACATAACATGTGACCAAGGGAATTATGAGATCTAAAATTGAGCCAAAAAAAGAATGGCTTACACTACCTAATGTTGTCAAGTAGCTTTTGTATGTCATTGAAATTCTAGACTCTAATATGCACTCTCCTAGCATAGTCGATTTCTTGAAATATCTTTTCTTTCCTTTGTTACATGCAACTAAGCTTAAAAAGGGCAACACACGATTATGACTAACCCTAAACATATAGCCATCCCAACTCATTTTTTAAAAAGTTTCGTTTCTTCCCCATATGACTTGATGGCTTTTCTGATCTTGACAAGTATTTTCTAGGGCCCACTTAACTACCAAGTCTAACTTTGCTTAGAGATGATCAAATACTCCTAGAGCATCTTTTAATTGTGGTTTGGGCACCTTGACTAATTATTAATTCTTCCGCTTGAAAATAACAATAAATAGATAAAGTTGGACATAATGCATCTCTTGCCACTGGAGTTCATAAGAAATCTTACTTTAACACAACACTAGCAAGGAACCTCTGACATTGAACACAAGGCACATCAATTGAAAGAGATCTAAAATAGAGAAATTTCTTAGTTCATCCAACATCTAGTAATCAAAATCCTCGTTGGCAAGTCAACTAACCACATGTTGCATCAACAAACATTATTGGTAGAAGAGTCGAAAGAAGTCACCTTAATTGGAAAGATTGGAGATTTTTAAGATTATGATATAATGACGACCACACTTTGATTCACACATTAGAAATAAAAATAATTGTCAATGACAAGGCAAATGTTGTCAAGTCTTGTGAGGATGAAAGTATCAAGTATGAAACATATTGTTGTCAAACACATAGAAGGTTAGAAGATTACTTTAAGTTGCCCTATAGTCTATTAAGCTACTACACTATAGTGTACTTATTATATTTTTACCTTACATAAAACCTATAAGGTAAAAATTTAAAAACTTTTCTTTTTTAATCAAAAAGCATTTTTTATTGCTTTCATTTAAATTTCAAACATATCAAGTAATATTTCACCAAAAGGATATCACAAGCTTTCATCTAACATGTATCCTGAAACAAATTTGCACCAAGTTACAACCTTGTAATAATGATATGTTGTAGATCAAATATCCAAAACAAATTCATACGAACTAGATATCTAAACAGCATCACTGAACTTAGCCACAACCCTAATATTGTCTTAAGCCGAACTTGTACACAAAAAGAGAGAACACATGTAGACAAATAAAAAGGATGGAATACAATTATCATGACAAAAAAGGGCATGTAATACAACCATCCTGACAAGGTTATTTGGCAAAATTAATCTTGCTGGAATTATAGACCATAATGTGAGGCTGTGGAAAGTTTGGCAGAGATTTTATAGAAAATGAACGCACCTCAAAAAGCAAATATTAGAATATGATCTAAAGTCAAAACAGTGCCGTTTGAATCAAAGCTTGTATAAACTCAAATTTAAACCTGTGAGCAACCTGCCTCACTTCCACACTCAATGGCCTCATTTATGTATTTTCCCTATGTAACTCATAGTTCGTCACTCAATGGCCTCATTTACATATTTTCCCCTCACTTCAAAAGTATCAAGTCTTTCTATATTCCCACTTGGCCTTCAATATGCCCAAGCTTTTGTATTGGGAGGTAATTAGTTATGTTGTTTGCAGTGCAAATTTCAAAGCCCATGGTTTCGTAGATAGTCAATTTGTGGCCTGAACCTTTAACAGCAGTGAGCAAAATAATTTGCCATGTAATTTGAGAACAAAATGGTTACACCATGCCAGGCAGATGAACCAACCACCCTCTTTACAGTTCAAATGGCAGATAATAGGGCCTCAAACAGCAACCCAGGAACGGCTAAAGCAAATTGCCTTATCCAAAACCATTAACCATGTTAGAAGGAAAAAACCAATTCTCATTCAAAGTTGCAATCCATAAAACAAACTTCAAACACTGAAACAAAACAAATACATCTGCTTCCAAAGGACAAGGTCCTCCACACATTTTAGTCAGTATATTACAAAAGCAAAAGAAAAATATCTTCTCCAGGTTAAACTTAAAAGGCAATTTACATTTGTACAGGCACATAACAAGACACACTTCAGCACTTCAGTAGGTATCGCATGGCTAACAACATTTAAAAAGGCAATTTACACTTGTAAAGGCACATAACAAGACAGACTTCAGCACTTCAGTAGGTATCGCATGGCTAACAACATTTAACAGCACATCCCTTTTAAGTACTACAAGAAAAATGATCTCAATCAAATATCCTCCCATTTTAGAAATAGATCCATCTCTGTAAAAAGGATTCCTTCTTGTCAATCCAGTCCATCTTCAAAGCTGCCTTTTTTTAATTATGATGTGACAATAAATAGCATCAAACAGAACGTCCAGAAATATCTAGCTAGTGCAAACTGCCTTGGTCTTCAAGCTATCTCTCGGCCACGTCATGAAACTCCATGCCTCCTGACCTTCAATGTCATGCATGTAATCAATTATGCACAATAACACACATTAAGAATTGAAATGAGCATATTTTTTATGCACAATCCAGATTCAAATACAAACTGTGCTACTATCGAAACAATTTCAAAATCTACAACAAATTCTAAAACATCACGAGATCAGAACGAAATGAGAATTCACAGTTGAGATCTGTTAAAAACAACTTCTAAGTGATGCCACAAGCACATTTGAACCCATTTTCCATCAAAATTGTATACATTAAAAAACCATTTCATTTGTGCCATTTAAATAATCAAGCATATATAATGCACATGAACAGAAAATATACCTTTAAAATATACCTTGAATTACTAAACAGGTGAACCAGAAAGCAGCGGCTTCATACAAGGGTACTCCTAGCACCCATTAAAACTGTGCATTAACAAAGAATAAGGACCATAGCTTCTACATTTCAGGTGTTTGAAATAATACAGTTCAAATCAGGATTAATAAAATGTGAAGTTTTAGAGCATAAACGTATAACAGAATAATTTGTCGGGTCTAACTAAACTGTGATGTATGCAGGAATGCATCTACCAATGTAGCTGTCCCATCGGTCATGATTCTCCATGGCAAACATGAAATTCATGCTTTGTCTGACATACCATTTTTGATCTTACATCAATCCTTGCAATCTAAGGCAACATATCCATAAATTACAAAATTTGTTAGCATGTACAAACACCTACTTCGTTACCAAATCAAGTACAGCATGCCAAGTTTCAATGGCAAACTAACACCATTTGTACGCTCATGAGGCAACATAACTTAATTTTATAAAGTTACTCAGCCTCCACAACTTGACCTGTCAGTTCATCAGATTCATCTTTTTCAGCATTTCCCTCTGCACCTATGCTCTGGTCCTCTTCATCATCACACTCATCACCTTCTGCAAGCTTACTCAATTCTTCTTGGATCAAAACTTTGACATGAGCCTTCCTTTCCGTAAAATCCATATCAAATTGACCAGCTGCAAGCATTTTCAAACAGTTAACTTGCAAACACTACAACTCTCTCAGAGAAATACTTACCATAGTCATCCAAACAGAAAGTGCACAAATGCAAAAGATGCTAACACACAAACATATCAAACCCAAAAAGAAGGTGCACAAATGCAAAAGATGCTAACACAAAAACATATCAAACCCAAAAGTACAAAAATTTACATACCTAGTCGCTTTACTATGTCGGTGAACGTTGCCTGCAGGACAATAGAAGTTAGAATACTAAGAACCAGAAGATATCAACTTCAACACAATAAAGTAACAAAAGCCCCCTACGGACAATTTGAAACTTGTTTACTGCTTACAGTACTCACTGTGTTAAAATCTACTCCTTTTAAAATCTCGGAAATTGCCGAACGGAGTTCCTCATCAGAAGGATCCGATGTGTTTGATTTTCCTTTAGCCTTGGTTTTCCCATCTACTACAACACAAAAAAACATGAATGTTTTCCTCCAAAGCAATGCCACAAGCTTAAATAGATGCAATTTGCAAGGAAATGTAATCCACCCAAACTATGCTCAAACAAATTTAGATGAAAGAACAACAAACAAAAAAACATTTCTAAAAAGCATGGTTCTGACAGAATTACCTTTTTCTTTCAAGTTGGACTTATCCACGGAAACATTTGCTTGCTTCCTACCCTGTTTCTTACCCTCAGAAGCAGGTTTATTCACATCCGCTTTTTCTTTTTTGTTCTTTCTTGAGAAGACCTTAGACGCAGGGGAGTTTTTAGGACTTAAAATTGTATTATTTTCGGCAGTGTCTTTTAACGTACTGCCTTTTGAAGGACGACTCAAACCCTTCTTTGGAGAGGATTCCATACCTTTCAGTTCCAACTTCTTTTTTCCGGCCTTCTCATTACTCCTCCTTCTGTTGGACCCTTTCTTTGTTGAGCTTTTTGAACCTTTTTTTGTCACTCCATAATCTTCATCATCTTCTTCCTCTTCCTCTTCATTTTCTGCTTCTTTCTCACTTCCTGGAGTATCTTCTTCATTTCCTAAATCGCTTTCCTTCTCATTTTCCTCTTGTACATCTTCATCTCCTTCACTCTCTTCTTCCGGCTGTTCAATCTGTTCTTTGGATCCACCAATTTTCCTCTGTTTCTGTAAAGTAAAAGGAAAACACAATCATCTAAACAATAAGCTGATATGAATTTCCATTTATCACATTTTTTGCAATACTCATATCCATGCATTAAAAAAAAAAATAGTGCTTAAAAAAATACCCAAGACAACCAGCCAAATATCAGTACAGTAAAATAACATTAAACAATGCAAAATTTTAAGATACTGTTAATAACCATACAGAAAGCTCCAATGAGAATAAATTCCAATAGTTATTCACCATGTGCGTGTTTGCGTGCATGTGCAGGTAACAAAAAGCTACACTCCACATTTAACAGTCGGAGCTTTAGCAGGCTCACAAGCAAATGCAGAGCACAGGATTTTGATTATGCATGTAGCAATTTACATTATAGTGTTTGTTTGAAGAATTTAAAGTTGGAAACAAGATTTTTGTGATCACAACCAAATGCCTTCACAAATTGTCACTATATTGTGTGAAAGAAAGCACATTAAAATGGAAGACATCAACTAATCTTTTCCTCACAGCAGAACTAATAACTGCCTTATAATGAGACATCTCATGCAAAAGCAAACAAGCATTCAACAGCAATAAATGATAGAACTTGTACACACTCAAAGCATTCCATAAGGACATCAAGCCATGACTGTTACCAGCCAAAAACATACCACCATATCAGACATCGTGTTCTCTCCTGGAGACAGGACACATCACTTCAAATTAATTACAATTAATTTTTTTATTCAAAAAATATTTATTCAGTTAAGAATGAGGACAACTATTTAACACGGGATATGCAGTTAAGAATGAGGACAACTATTTATCAAGGGCAGTAATGAACAGATTTCAAAACTGCAAATAAACATACAGCATCTTAATATGAACGTCTAAATTATTCAGATCCCCTTGATGCAGTCAAAGAGAGTTACCTAAGTCTCAGGGACATGGGAACCAGCTTTCCATGACGGCAAAAAAAATTGCTAGATTTTGGGAACAGCAGGGGTATGACTATTAAAATAATATATAAAAATTAACAATTAAATATTCAAACTTTATTCAAAGAAATTTGGAGGTTTAAACTTTATTTAATGTTTTTTATGGTACTTTCGGGATTCAGGTTCATTGTTTTTGTGAAAATGACATCTTTTTTTAAGGTGGGGGGTTGGGTTCTAAAGTTAAAGCATCAAAAAAATTAAAAAGAAATTGGGGACGTCATCTCCAAGTCCCCAAGTCCCCAACATCCAGGACATCACCAAAATTGGGGGAGGATGCATCCCCATGTAACACTGAAAAAAACACAGTTGTAAGGACCAGTTGAAAGAAAAAAATCAGAAAGTACCATGGTCCATTCCCAATCACCTTATAGGCAATAAAATACATCAATAGTATTCTCATGTATGCATATTAATCTGGCCAACTTCTAAATTATCTTATGTTAAGATATAATACAACCAAGTCTTCCATATTAGCACTAGCTTGGATATCTTATATACACATCTAAAAATTGCCAAGGGATATCAATCTCAAAGCACCCTATGTATCCTCATGCATGAATAATAATCTGACCAACTTCTAAATTATATAATGTTAGATATAAGCCAACCAAGTCTATATTAGTACTAGCTTGGATATCTTAAATACATATTTAAAAAATGCCAAAAGATATCAATCCCAAAACACCTGTGTAGGGCTTGTCACATATAACACTGGTTAACAACTTCACCACCCTCTCTGTAAATCCTGCTGATTGGTAATAGATGGCCTCAATCTAGCTGCACGACTGCCTCAGGGTCAGAACAATCTTTCCAGGATTAAAAACCAGCTCCAAACCCCACCATATGCTCAAGATTTTGCAAGTTTTTTATTGCCTTCTCCAAGCAAAAATAAAAACTGCCATATGACAGGCAAATGTACATCAAATTTGAAGTCAAACTGCCCTGTGACGATGAAGTGGACATCAAATTTAATTAACATACTCAACAACAAGATCATACTTGCTCCCCCCACCCCCCTTGTCTATCAATGTAGGTTACACCTCATAAAGAGCCACTGCACATCATATAATTATATTGAATGTAAGACTTGAACCTACTGCATGTAATTTCTATTGTTTTGGATGGAGAACAAGCAACGTGTTGGGTATTGGATGCACAGATAGTCTCCTCCAACTTTGTAGCAAGGACAGAAGGTTATTTATTTTTGCCAAATTTGCCTGGGAGTTAGCCCTCTCCAAAATAAGCCCATGCAATCTCCAGTTAATATTCTAAATATATCTTAGAGCTATTCCAGAATAGAAGTGAGGGCACCGTTTCTACTTCAATCTTTGCACTCACTTTTTCTAAATAAGTCTCACCATAAAAGACCTGCAAGAGTTCAGGGGTTGGGAGGGGGTGTAGTAGGGGATCACAAAAAAAAGTGTCTGCTACAAAGGAATGGGACACTGCTTTAAGCACTACTCAGCAGGATTCTCAGATTCTCGGCTGCCTTAGTAAAATTCCTGATAATATATCAAGAGTCACCCAAGGGCCAACATGCAACATTATTTGTAGATATAGATTTTAAAAGTGACTTGCAACTGCCACCAACATAGACATTTTGTGTTACTACTTGAAACAGAATATAAGGTAATAATAATAATCCAATTCGGACACAGTCTTGTTTGTACATATGCGCCTCAAAATAAATTCCCAGAAGCTTGAAACCAAAATTGTCATTACAAACAAACATAGAAGCCATATACAACTCAGCAGTACAAATAGCAGACAGACAATTCAGGACCCTGGAGATAAGTGGAAAACCAGAGGAAATAACCAAGTTAAAAGAGCAAACAGTCTTCAAGATAACAATTCTTTCGAAAAAAAATGCACAAGAGCAAGACGGGGCAGAGGAGGGAGTACCAAATCAAAGTGGTTGGTAATAAAAATGAGAAAGAACAACTAAACCAAAAAGCAGATGACAATCAAGTTCCCACTTCTTAGTTCTTAAGGATTCAGCAACAGAAAAAAATAAAGCAAAGCAAACTTTAAGCTCTTCTGAAATCTGAGCAAAATATAACTCAACCACCACAATCACATATGCCACAGAGGCAAAAGGAATGCCCCAAAGAACAAAATGGTGCACAGTTTTTTTCAGTAATTATTCAAACCAGGCGCATCTAAGTAACATTTGCAATAACACTCTTGGAAAGATTCAGGTTTCTACTGATTCTGTTGGGGGCCATTGAGTAACGTGTGGATGGGAGGAGCCAAAGCCTCTCTGAGTCTGACAGTTTCTCTGTATGCGGATGATCCATAAGTCTAGGTGTGTTGGGCATAGCGTCTCTTGTCAAGTTTGGTTGCTGGCCTTTGGCTGATATTTGTAATGGTTTTTGTGGCCATGGCATTTTGGCATCTTAGTAAGTATCGTGCTCTTAGGCTTTGCTTCTACTTATTTTCACAGCTTCTATGTCCTTTCGTGTAGTTGGTCAAAAGTTCTTCCCAAGAGCTTGTCATTCCTTTGTGATAGTTGATATTTTGATATAAATATGACAGTTGAGGAACCTTCCAAACCTCTTTGATTGAACAAAAAATCACTTGCAATAACTCTCAGGTATTTTAAGTCTCATTGGGAAAATCAAAGATATTTAAAGAGGAAATAGAACACAAGTCATACCAATCTAGTGGACCCTAATTGAAATAACTCAATGAAGCTAGAAAACTTTAGATTTCTAAATAGAGATTAGTGCAGTTTTGCCAAGATTTCTTTTAAGAACTGATTATACATGCATCTTTTTATAAAGATAAAGCTTTGCTCTTGTCAAAAGAAAATTTATCTATTCTTTTATTAAATAAAATGGAAACTGTGAAAAAAATGCATTCAGCACCTGAGCAGTTATATTTTACCCATAAGGACTTGCAATCCAATAAGGGTCCATCCATAAAGGCCACAAACCAAAGGTTACAATAACCACAAAATCCTTGCCAACCTTGGAGCCAATCATGCCTTTCACTTGGCATGAACCAATTATCATACAAAGGTTTGGTGATTTACAGACACTAAGTTATTGGGTTCTCATCCCACCACACCCATTACCTGGTTCTAATCAGGTTCTGGTCCCAGGCTGGGTACTCCTTAGAAACATTTCCAATTTGTCCCACAGGACACCATTTCCAGTGCAAACCTGAGAAGAACCTGGGTTTGTTCCTTTACAAAAATAGGCAGCAAGTTTTTTAGAAAATATGAACAGGTTAAAAAAGAAAAATCAAAGAAAATATGAAGAGGTAAAAGAATTAAGAGTATTGGGCAGTCGAATGAATCCAGGAATGGATATTAAAATGCATTGGCTTAAGCCATCAATTTGACTGTAGTGTCAAAACTGTCGCCATCAATTATTACCAAATATAAAAGCTACCTTATTTTACTTTTAAAGTAAGCTTCTTTCCAGTGGTGGTGTCAGCAAAGTGATAAGACAAGACCTATCTGTATCCATATTTATGATCATGTCTTCAGTATTTAAAACTAAGACCCACAAAAATGTCCTTTTTGGGTACTTTCAAAAATAGATGGTTTCTGTTGGGTATTTTTATTTTCATGGGATTATCATTTGCAAATCTATCTATAAAAAATTAACTTATATTTATTAGCACAACATATAGAAATTTGGATTTTTGACATGAACTTTAACAATGTCTAGGCCTCTTGAATTTAAGACTTGTAGACCTTGTTAATACTTGTTGGGAACAACTCGTAACACAAAATCAATATGTATGAATGAGGATGATGAATTTTGATGCATTTTAGAGTAGATTGGTCCTCGGTACCTACCAAAGTGTGTCAGAACTAGTAATAGAACTTTTATGTGCAGAACCAGTAATAGAACTTGTGTGTGTGTGTGCGCGCGCGCGCGCGTGCAGAACCGGTAATAGAACTTATAGGAGCAAAGATACGCCAAATGGAAATTTAAATTTTCAATCTCCATGTGAATTTATATTGCTGACATTTGGCATTGAATCTTTCAATTATCAATAGTGTTTTGTGGTTAAATTTGTTTAATTTATGCATACTATGGCTAATTTTGTTTGTTTGGCTATATTTTTTTATACAACCGTCCCAAAGCCTTACCAAACCCCAGGCAAACAAACAAATTGGCAAATCCCAACACCCGAACTGGAAACTTAGGCCAAACATTATGATCCATGTCAAGCCTGAGAGATGCACAGGGAAGAATTTATACCTAACAAAACTGGACATCTATGTCCAATCAGAGTGATAGACCATTAAACTTGCAATGGCATCTAAATACAAGATGCAGGATAACCATTACACATTCATGGAATAAATGTGAGTAGAGTTACCCTTCTATCACCATGAACATTTTATAAAAAAAACATTAAAGATACAACACAAGTGAATGCAGTGGACATCGCATATTACAAATCATGCAAAATATTGCAATGGCATTAGGAAGTTACAAAACTAAACTCATTTCATGCATGGATCGATTCTTGCAGATTATCCACCTACGTCTAACTCTATCTATGCTATTCTACTACAAACAGAAATAGATGCAATATGTTTGCAAAGCACAGGCAATCAATAGGAACTATTCATGTTAACCTGTTTCGAATTCAATAAGCATCTTTAATCTTGGAAGATTAAGTGACAATCTACAAACTGACATAGACTCTATGGTATGAATGATATGTCAAGCTGCACACATGGAGCACCAAAAACTAACTGTTACATTGCCAATGTCATTTGTCAAGAATGTGAATTAGTGAGCTTCACAAAGGAGCTTCATAGAATGAGGAAGCTTTGCAAAGAAATTAAGCTTCACAACAAAAAGGAACACTTCACAACACAAGGGATCCACTTCCCGACAAAAGGGATCAACTTGCAACAAAGGATTTTGTGAAATCTTAAGCTAAACCAATCACAACATGCTAGAGATGCTCTAATCACTCGCCCTCTCATAAAAAGCAATGGTCCCAATTGAGTGGGTGGCCAGCTACAAAAACTGCACTTAAAGTTGCAATATTGTGTACCACTTAGCCTGATCTTGATCTGCATACTGCCCCATGTTCACTACTTGGAACAACTTGCGGTTGCTATACCAAGTGCGAGTGGAGTTAGTGGCAATGTCTCCATCATGCTCTACCGGATTTAGATTTGCAAGATTCAAATCCAACAGATGTTGGACTGAGATGCTCAAGCAAAGGAAGTGTGTAGGGCTTCAAAAGCTCAACATTGGAGACTGGATGTATAACCGAGTACTAAGGCAGATCTAAAATCAAGGCATTTTTACCAGCATCACAAAGTATGGTGTAAGGACCATTACACAATGGTTTGATTTGTGGTGAGCACCTTGAAACCATTCTTTTTTAAGATGAAACCATTATTTTTTAAGATGAAACCATTCTTTTTTAGGATGAATCCAGATCCCATCACCAACCTAAAAGGTGTGGAGAGTGCAATGTGCATCATGTCATTTCTTTTGCTTCTGTTGTTGGTGAGCCAAAATTTGTTGAGCTTATTGGTGCAGTTTATGAATATGATCGAGGAATTTCTCTACCCTATTTGATTCCTTGGCATGTGCAATAGTCTCTAGAACTCTTGGTGTGTGGCGTGTGAGAGGTGATGTCCAACGTTAGGATGAATCCAGATCCCATCACCAACCTAAAAGGTGTGGAGAGTGCAGTGTGCATCATGCCATTTCTTTTGCTTCTGTTGTTGGTGCGCCAAAATTTGTTGAGATTATTGGTGCAGTTTATGAATATGATCAAGGAATTTCTCTAACCTATTTGATTCCTTGGCATGTGCAATAGTCTCTTAAGAATCTTAGTGTGTGGTGTGTGGTGTGCGAGAGGTGATGTCCAAGGGTGCCACAGGTCAAAACCCATAACATGTCTGTAATGAACAGAACTTAAATAGCCATGTTACAGTCATGTTGAATGAATGCCACTACAAGGATTGAGCATTTTTTCACATTTAAAACAGTTGGGTGGTGTGGTTCACCACTTCATATTTAGCCATCAATCTAAGGATGAAAAGCTATATAATAATCAGCTTGTGTGCCAACCATATCCCAAAAAGCTTGCGAAAGGCAACTAACAAACCAGAAATCCCGATCAGATAAAATTAAGGGAGGAACCCAAAATGTATCCAAAAGTATCCTAAGAAAAGTTTGGTTGTCTTAGATGCACTAGTTGTTCAATCTTGATAACTCAACAATACGCTTCTCTAAGATCAGATACAATAGGCTTCTCTAAGATCAGATACAATAGGCTTCCACTGCAGCCTACATATAAAAGAGGAGCTCACTAGTGCACTTCAATACCTGATGCAGGCCTGTTTCAAAGAGATTAAAACAGGGATAGAATTCATGGAACTCAATGTAATTAGTCACAGATTAGTCTTTCTTTTACCTTAACAACTAAAATTTCTAATAAACATCTTGATGATGGAAACATACTGAATCAAATAATTTTTACCACATATCAATAGGTTCATACTTGCTCTCCTTGGAAAAATATGAGATCTCCCCCAGTTTGTAGCTAAGTTGGACATCTTCATAGTTGCAAAAGTGTTTTCTCCCTCATTGGAAAACATGTTAGAAATATAGTAAGCTTCCTGCCATCATAGCCACTCATCCAATGCTTCGATGTCAATTTTGCCTTGGATCATTGGGGCATCCAAGTTGAGTTGCACCTTGGATAAATTTCAGCATTGAAAAGAAGGATTAGCAAGGTTGCAGAGGTGATTGGACCTGGTTGCATCATTTGGTCACAAAACTTGGAAAAATCTATTTTCCTATATTCTTACAAAAGCCACTTAAAACGAGCTAATGCACATCTACTTCAAGAGACCTAAAATAACTACTTTTTCTAGTAAAGCCTCTAGTCAGTCAAGGACTAACAGATGTATCTCCCTGAAATCACATTTCGATATAATATGCTATTATTGGTTTCATTCACTTCCCTGGCCGTTCTATTTTGGGAGGGTTTTTGGGTCAGGGCTCTGTCCCATTTTACTTTACCCAAGAAAAGCACATTTCATGCATACGACAACAGGAAAAAAGTCATAAAACTGAGAATCAAGATAGTTAACCTTGCGAGGAGTTTTTCCTAAGGATTTTCCTGCTGTTTTCCCAGGAGTTGTTTTGCTCCTTTTCTTACGTTTTTTGGCCTTCAGCTTCTGTAGAATGGAAACAAGAAAATGTCAGAAGTATAAAAACAGCAAGAGTTTTAAAAAAAGTATCAATTCAGTTAATCCAAGAGAGAAAAACCTCAATTCGCTCTTCAAGTAAAATATCAGTAGTGGCATGAGGAGCCTCCAAAAAATCAATTAGTTTCACCACCATCTCTTCCTGCAAACAAAATTCAGCCAGTACCAAAACATAAGCCACCAAGTTTGGAAGCCTTTGTTATTGACCACAAAACAAGCATCACTTGCATTTTCTGGAAACAATGTAGAGCCACTAAAAAATAAGAAAAAAGGAATAATAATATATAAGAAAATTAAAAATACAACAGAAACAAATAAATTGAGTCCTACTCAACCTTCTTAGTTGCTGATTTTACCCCACGGATATCCAGGATATCACATACAATCAACAGGTTGTCTTTGTACAACTTGTCAAGTTTATCCTTCAATTTCCCTTTTTGCTTTTCCTGAAATTCAAAAGAGATTCAAGTTTAGAAACAAGACACATGCTTTCCCAGTGAGAAACTTTTTGCAATGCCACAAGTCCCATAAGACACAAAAACAAAGAACATAGCATGCTATATCCCCCTAGCACCACACACTTGAGATATGCAATTGCAGAACATTCTTCAAGAAGATGAGTAAAGCCACACCAAACACCAGACAAAGTCCATTCAAACATTAGACTTGGCAACCAATCCAGTCTTGATTCAAATATTTAGAAGATGTATTAAGTTAAACAGGCAGTGGACTTCTACAGTGAAAACAATCTGCTTAATTTTAAACAAAGAATAAAAAATTCACTGTTTTTTAAAATCAATCTACATAACTGCAAAAGGAAGATTACCTCATCATCACCCCACACAAAGCCAGAAAATTGCAGGATGTTATTTTTAAAATGAACAGCCTGCATATCATGAAAACCAACTTATGGTATTAGATATCAAAATTAATAACCTTCCTTAACCAGTACAGAAAGTCTTGGTAATATAAACCAGAGGGTTCCATTTAAATTTTAACAAGGCATTGATATAATTTCATTACAAAGAAGCATTAAAAAAAAACGTCCAAACAATAATGTTAAAAAGGAACACTACAGCAAAACCAATAAAAGGCTTATACAAATTAATTCATGCATTTTGGAGTATGCATTTCCTTACAAATTGATCAGAGGAAAAAAATAAAAACAGGGTAAATGAAACATGTTTAGCTAGAAGCAACAGACCACAACTTCTTTGTATTTAATGGTACAAGAATGTTTCCACAAAGCATCAACAATCCAATTAAGTGGTATCCATGGAGAACAAAACCATCAAAAAATGAATATGATGATCACTCCAGACACATAGCATAACAATGGTAGAACATGGCAAGAATTGAATGTCATTTACAATAGCCTATGAACTTGAGATACGTGCTCCTGCAGCCAATATAAGAAAATGCATAAAAGAAATCATGGTAGAAAGTCACCATTTCAATCTAAGATACTGAAGTTCCTTCAGTGTTGATCACAAATACCAACCACAACAAAACAATAGCAGTTGTGACATGTATAGCTGGATAATACACTCTATTTATAGGGGGGAATGCTGTGAGACATCCACCAAGCTAAGTGTGCAAGAAACAGATCTGAAATGTGGAAACACCGATTTTCCAAGAACCCTTGGAAACAAAACAGTGCAGAAACATCCATACAATAAACATATATTTATGCATAATACTCGGTTTAAGTCCATAGAAGAGTAAACACTCGAAAAATATAGTATTCACAAACTATAAAATATTTAACATCAAAGAGATTGTATTTCCACAGTCCATGACATTAAAATGTAGATTTCTGGTAGAAACTGAGTGACAATTGTTAAATCAACATTTCAGATCATGCTCCATGAGCCATCATCGGAATGAGAGAAAATAGTATGATCAGATTGCAGACTCATGTTTCCATTTAAGGATATTAGCAAGGCAGCGCTGTGATGTCATCTAGTTGGGAAATTGATATTAAGAGGTAAATTCATTAATACCTGTTAAATAAGAGGTAAATTCATTAATAGCCTGTTAAATAGGGGAACTAAATACTAATTTATTAGAATTATACTGTTGTTACTGAGCATAAAGTTATACCACCAAGAAAGATAACAATAAAAATTAATTAAATTCTTTAAAATGGGAAAAAATTACATATACATTAATAATCTAAAAAAGGAGGCTAAATATTTATTTAGATGTTTAGTTGTAGAAAAGAACAAAGAATATTAAAATGTTTCAAGTGAATAACAAGGAAGGTGAGTTAACTAAAAATATAGAGAAAGAATTTTATCAATAAAAAAGACAGGTTAGTTTTTAGAGTAAGAACTTATTATTTAACATGCTTCAAATTAAGCTTTTTAGGTCAGTTTAGTTAGTTTTGGGGCCTTTTTTTAATTTTGAAACATTGTTTTAAGCTTTTTTTGGTACCAAAACCACACCAAAAAGTCCCAAAAACATCCTAGTACTTACCAAAAATGACACATTTGTGTAGATACTAAAATCTGATTCTATATAATATCTTAATCTTGTACACTTGAGAAATACTAATCAAGGCTCTACTTTTAGTTTTAGAGCATCTTGCTACCGAAAGACTCACATTCACCATCTCATTGTGCCTAACTACTTAATTTATTGACCAACACTATCATTTTGATGATCCAAATCACTTGTACATTACAGAAAGGTTAAAACATGATTTATATTCTTAACAATTTTCTACCATGTTAGACACTTGCATTTTGCGAAATGACACTAGCATTAACGCTAGTGTCCAATTTTATTATCAAGTGTTCGTACCTCAAAAGTCACTCAAATTGCAAATCTTTTGAAACATAAGGATCAGTTTATTTGTCTTATCTAACCCTTCCATAAGATATTTTTGTAAGGTGTAGTATAAATACAAATCAAAGCCTATTCATTATTTAATATTTATTTAACAAATACCAAACAACCACCTATTCAAACTCGCTCAATCAATTGCACAACTGAGTTCTACTACCCTATTCTTTCATATTTCTATATTAGTCATAAGATCAATCATATTATAAATATAAAGAATTTAAAGAACAACCCATAAATAGTATTTGTCAAGTTACAAACTAAATCATTGTATGCCCTTGCACATTGCACATAGCACATTGCACCCTTATGTGCACACAAGCCCATGCCTAAGGAAAAACTACATGTCTTAGGCCACATTCAAAGAATTGGCTATGTAGAAAACATTCATTGACAAAGGGTGAGGTCAACTCAACTTCGTGAACCCACTAATCCATTTTTGGCAAGGTGACCCAACATAAGGTGAAAAACTAAGGTTCAAGCTATATATAGTCATACAAAACTACAATATGATATTTGTCACAAATCTAAAATATAGAATTAAGATACGTTATGTCACAAATCTAAAATATTGTCTCAAATCTGTAAAAGTCAATGTCAAATGTATAGGATTCTAACCCAAGTGTATGTCTGAGTCATATAAACTCTTATCAAGTTTTGCCAATTGTGTGTGGAGTCATGTCTCTAAGACATGCACCCACTAATATGCCCTACTTTGAAGTGAAAAGAATGGAATCTAGTGGTCACCTTATCTTAAAAAGATAAAATAACTATGTTATGTGTATGGATCAATTAACATACAAGAGTAACATGTATAAATAGATATATCAATAAAACTCACAATATGTAATCACAACAAGCCCTAAGATGCATGATATGAATCATAACATTTAAAAAATAACAATACAAACTAAGCAAACAATCAAACACACATAAGAGCACTCAATATCACACAAAAAAAAAATAAGACCGCAAACAAAGGACATGTTCAAACGCCAAACACTCAAAACGAGGACATATTCAAATGTCCACACACAAAAATAACAATTAATAACACAATGACCTACAAACAAAAAAACAAATTCAAATATTTTATAAGACAATAACAAACAAAAAATACACTCAAAACACTAACAATATGAATAAATTAAGTACAAGTAACCAACACAAGCATATCATACTAGTCCCTACATATATGTGTTGGCCAAAAAAGTCATAACATAACATATCAAACACATAATATAAAATGTAAGCGTTAACATAAACATATGTTAGCATTAATATATAAGCTCAACATAATAATGAAAAAGTAAATCATAAAATAATATAGCTTGTATCGATCGTGATCAAACAAAAGCAAGATACCCCCAATGTAGTATGTCACATAGACAAAGAAAATGTCCAACA
The DNA here is from genome assembly GCA_037957365.1 of Torreya grandis. Classification (NCBI taxonomy): domain Eukaryota; kingdom Viridiplantae; phylum Streptophyta; class Pinopsida; order Cupressales; family Taxaceae; genus Torreya; species Torreya grandis. The sequence continues at coordinate 1,388,961 of JARHVA010001513.1, forward strand.
TTTAAATGTGCATGTATCATGGATCTAATGTATCCTTGTATAACACTCAAATATCTATAAAACATGTGTATAAAAAAATAATACTATAATATCTACTAACATAAAATAAACATGCATGCCAAGAAACTAGTAAACATGTGTATGTTGAATAATTTTTTGTATTTTTTATTAATTTGAATGTTTTTGTATTTTTTTAAAATATTTAGTTTTTATTTTATTTTTGATTTATTTTGATCAATGTGCATCGAATGGATCATGTTTGATAGGATTGAAACATTGAGTGAAAAAAGTTCATAGCATGCTCCTTCTCTCCTTGCTTAGTAGAATTGACATCACCATCTTGTAGTATATGAACTAATCTTCCCTTGTGGGAAAATGAAATACCTTGTTGATTTGGATCTATTTTAACTTCCATTTGGTATAGCCAAAATTTGCCAAATGTAAAATTGTGTTGATATGTATAAGGGTTGGCCCAAACTTCCATTTGGACAACACATGGACCACAAATAATTGGAAATATTATGTAGCCCAATGAGTCTTTCCAACTTCCCTTATTATGTAGGTCTTTAATATTATAGCCAAGTTGTGACAAACGTCTTTCATTACAATATGGTTATTTTTCCATATGATCAATATGGTTATGATGAATATAAACTCCCCTCATTAATAATGTTGTTGTTAAATCCTTTTGGCGATGATGTTTTTTGCTTGGTGTATTTGGAAGTGGTTGCAAAGTATGTCCATCTAATATTGGTCTCATATTAAGTAACTTTTGCAAAAGTGTCCTATAAAAATTTGGAATGCCACATATTTGTTCATTATATTCACTTGGCAATTCATGCCCATTGTATGTATTTTTGACAAAGCTTTTGTACTTTGCAAATGTACTTAATTATTTGTTATATTTAAGTAGAAAACAAGCATATCTATGCACATCCATATATAAGTAGCTAAATGAATTGTAACATTTATGTAGTGCCCTTCGTTTGAGTGGAAAAGTAATACCTCTACTAAATAAGAATTGTAGTTCCATATATAAGTGATTAAATGAAGTTTAATGATCCATTATAAGATCAATCTCAGAAAAACCCTAAAGTGCTAATAAGTAATAACATAAATGCATATCCTTTGCCACATTATGGGCACCCATTAGATGTGATCATTGACACATTTACATGCACTATACCTTTTATGGTTTAGAGACCTATAACATTCAATGAGAGTAAAATTGTGGATGATGATTCAAATATTCACTCATTGTTTATTAGAGCATATCTTAATCATCAACCTATAAACAATTTTATGATTGATAATGGTTAGTAAGAACGTATGTAAAATTATGTTACACATTTGAAATATACGCATGATGATTTATACCCTTTGACCAAAACAATCAAAGCATTCAATGAGACATCACAACAAATTATTGGTGAGATTGATTTACCTTTACAATTGGTTCAGCACATGTGGGTCACTACCTCTTTTGTTATACCAAACACTAAAATCTTTAATATGTTATTATAATGACCTTGAATACATTAGCTCTGCACAATACTTCCACAATGCATGGGTGTATTAAAAACATTCATACCAATAGGATAATTACAATTCCTAGAATTCTGTATAAACATCCACTTGAACAAAAAAAATATATTCCAAGATCGCTAATCATAAAACCTGCTAAGATTAATCATGCACAAAAGGGTAAACATTAACAAGCAGCAACCCCCTTTTCTAAGCAATTGATATTTGAGAAACCGTTGCAATAGAGATGCACAATGCACTCCACAAAGTCCTCATCTACACCTCCTACATGATCCACCCAATTGCTAAGAGCAAATAAACATGTTCCAATCACAACTATGCCAAAGAAACCACAAAGCACTAAATAATAGATTCCAAGAACCACTACTTCTATTAGCTCTTTATGACCACAAAAGTTCTATGAGACATGCATTGTACCACAAATTCTACAATTCCAAATATGACACCTATACATGCCCCTTAGCACTATCACCAATATGATGTACCATATTTTGAATTCGAAGCTTTCTATGAACATCCTTTAGTTGAGATCATAAAATAGACTTTTTCAAATCAAATATTTCAAAAATCCAAAACTATTCAACGTACACATGTTTACTAACTCCTTGACATCTATGTTGTTTACTTCATGTTAGTAAATAGCAAATCATTTATTTTCTATATACACATGCTTTCACACATATAGTGTAATAAGACATACATTACATCCATGATACATATGCATGCAAAATGGACCTTTTCTCTTCTCACATAACACACCACATTGAGGGCATCTGATTTCTATTTTATCATGATCAATACAAGTTACATTGTTTTATAATCACTTTTCCATTTTTTTGTTGAGCATAGATATAAATACTTACACATGCCTATACTCATACTTATATTATACAATGTGTACTTGATATGCTATGTTATCAGACATTTTTTAAAAACACATATATGCAAGAACTAGTATGATATGCTTATGTTAATTGTTTATATTTCATTTATTCACATTGTCACTTTCTTGGATGTACTTGTTTGCTATTGTCTTACTTGTAGAACATTTAAATATGTTCCTTGCATGTGAGCTCATTTGCCACTAATTGTTTTTTTTTTTGTAGACATTTAAATATGTCCTCATTTCAAGTGTGCGGCATTTAAACATGCTGCTTGTTTGCAATCTCTTTATACCCATTTTGTGTGGCATTGAGTGCTTTTGTGTATGTGTTTGATTGTTTGTTGAACTTTTATTGTTATTTTCTAAACATTATTACAATCCATATCATGCATCTTAAAGCTTTTTGTGATCATATGTTGTGAATTTCATTGATATATCTATTTAAACATGTTACTCCTATATGCTACATGATTTATACACGTATAATGTACTTATCCTTTTAAGATAAAATGACTACTGGATTCCATTCCCCTCACCTCAAAAAAGGGCATAGTAATGAGAGCATGTCATAAAGACATGACTCCACACAATATAATTTGATATTGTTTATACGATTCAAATATATAGTTGGGTCAACATCCTCTACATATTGCACAAATTTTGATATATTGGAAACAAAAAAAATTAAATTTGTTACAAATATCATACACAATTATAAAACAAAAATTACATTTTGAAAAATAACTCAGCTTGAAACACATTAGAGGTACATATGTCATGCAAGAACGCCAAAAATTGCAAATAAAATTCAAAAGATTCTACCAAGAAGCATTGTTTTGAGTCTTTCCCATATATAGCAATTGACTCCTTTGAATAGTGTGGTTGAGATTATATGCCCTCAACAACCTTAGCACTACTTCCCTTTTTACAAGTTGAGTTGGTCATACCACTCTACTTTATTATACTCACTTGAATTGTGAAATTAAGATTCAATGGTTTCAATGGTCATATCACAACTCACCAAGGGACAACAAAGTTGTATTTACACACAAGTGTACTCCTTCCTTATTCTCTTTACTCTTTAAAACATTTCAATTATTCAATTTTAAATTACATGCACTAATCTATATTATAACATGTTTCTAATTACAAGTTATACACCAGCAACAAATTCACCAAGATGTGTTGCACACATTCAAATACACATTTCTTTTAACTTAGTAATTTCATCTTCCTTGCTCTCTTTACTCTTCAAAACATTTCAATTATTCAGTTTTAAATTACATGCACTAATCTATACTATAACATGTTTCTAATTACAAGTTATACACCAACAACAAATTCACCAAAGTGTGTTGCACACACTCAAATACACATTTATTTCCTTTAACTTAGTAATTTCATCCTTATGCATTACTAAATTTGAGAGATGTAGATACTAAAATTTAATTATATATAGCATCTCCATCTTATACACTTGGCAAATATCAATTAAAGCTCTACCCTTCAGTTCTAGACCCACCTACTCCCAAAAGACTCGCATTCCCCATCTCATTGTGCCTAATTGTTTATATTATAGACCAACTATATCATTTTGATGACACGGATCACATGTACACTACAAAAAGCTTAAAACAAAATTTATATCTTACATTATCAATTCCAAACCTTCATCAATTTTCTACCATGTCAAAGACTTGCATTTTGCAAAGAGACATTAGCATTAACGCTAATCTATACCTCAAATCATATCCAAATTGCAAATCGTTCAAAAGATATGTATCAGTTTATTTGTGTTATTTAACTCTTATGTGTAACATTTTCAAAAAGTGTGGTATAAATACATATCAAGGTCTACTCATTATCTATCTAGCAAATACCGAGCAAGCACCTATTCAAACTTAATCAATTGCACAATTGAATTCCACTACCATATTTTTATATCAATCATAGTAGCAATCATATTACAAGCTTGAACCATTCAAATAATAACGCACGAACAATAGTTATCAAGTTACAAGTTACATCATTGTATGCCCTTGCATATAGCATATTGCACCCTTGTACACACATAAGCCCACACTTAGAAGACAACTATATATATCTAAGGCCCTCTTCAAAGAATTGGCTATGTACGTAGTGTTCATTTACAAAAGAGTCCTTAAAGTCAACTTAACCTTGTGAGCCCACTAACTCATTTTTGTCAAGATAATCTAACCTAGAGTGAAGAACTAAGATTTGAACTTTACACAATCATACAAAGCATGTGCACGCAATCTAAATACATCAACAAAAAAGCAACAAAAAATCCAACAAAAGGGATTGTTTTGCACTACAATGAATATTCCATACAAAACAAAAACATCAACACAACTCCACAAATAATATTTCTAAAATCTAACAACCAAAATCTAAGCATCAGTATGACTACTTCCACCTTTGTACATCTCAAATCTACCTACACATCTACAAACAAGCTCAATATTCACTCTTCTTCATGTTGCAATTATCAAAATATCAATTGGCATTGTACTTTATGTATTTAGTAATTTTTCAAATTCAATATATTGTGTTATCTATATTAATTTAATTGGTCTCCTTTAGAATCATTTTATTCATCCATTTGATTAAAGCTAATTTACCCCTTTAACCCACCCACATCTTAAAAAGAGTTGGATCCAACGAATACCCAAATTGTGGCACCATTTCAAAAGCACTATGGTTCGCCACTTCACTCCATAAACAATTCACCTCAAAAATGCCCTCTATTTTTGCCATTTACTACATATTAACCACAAGCATATATAGAAAAGAGGCTACATAACCTTGTAAGTAGACAAGATTATGTGATGCATTAAACAATCAAAAGACAAAAATCAATAATCTTTAGAGTTTTTTTCACTTCTAAGTGTAAGAGACGCTTGTGGATAAAGTCCAATCCAATGAAGAAATAATAAGAAAAATGACAACCAAATAAAAGCACTATGCACAATACTATATCAATGAATTCTAAGAGATTGTTGTTCCAATAAACATCATAACGTATACCAAGAAATATTGTGACATTTTACAATGGAAACCAGTATCTATTGAGAACAATTGAAAACATAGATTTAAAACTTGGACTCAACAAAATTCAAAAGCCCAAAATTTTGACTCAAGCTCAAGACTCGAAAAACTAAAACTATATATAATTTCACAAAATGAATTTGAATAACATGCACAATATTGTTAGAAAAGCATAACAAATGAGTTTAGAGAACACATAGCAAGGAAAATTGTTAAAACATTCTTCAAATCCATAGCCATGAAAATAATCCAAAAATACATTTTGAAATAAAACAAAAAAAATGTTGATTGGCAAGTTTCCTACATGGACAAAAGGTCGCAATGATATATTTCAACATGATATCATTATTGCCCTACCCCAGTTGAAAGCATCATGTTCTAATATGAAGAAATTTAGTGTGCCCCCATATTACCACATTCTTCATGCACATGGGGAGAATGTGATGCAAAATACTGCAAACACATCCATTGGTTGAGTTGGGAAACATGGCTATTACACTATATTCCAAGCAATTTGTCATCTAGAAAAATCTATAAAAAAAATCCAAGAAAGTTATGCACATTTGCAATTTTGTAGCCAAAGAAAGAATGAATAGATATTACTAAATAAATTTGTCCATTGACTGTGCTAGAGAAAAATGCCCTCTTCTAGAGGAACTTTTAAGGTAAATTTTGCCAAGTGCTTCAAAACAAAACACAAGCCAAGTGGTTGGTAGTTGCATTATCGAGGATGGTGAAGGCACCCTATCAATGACTTACTTATATGCTTGACCTTGGTAGAGTTGCCCATCGGAATCTAAAGTTCAAGAACTCTTGCACTCACAAAACTTCGCAACCCAAAAAAAAATATTAGACTCAACTCGACAAAACACAACAAATTTTGAAATTTGCTTTTGAATGGGCTAGCAATGGCAACAATAAACTCTCTAAATTATTTGGATGGCTTTGGCATTGACAACAATGACCAACAAAAGGGATTGGCAAGCTCGAGCAAAAAGCTATTGATCTATCATGAAAGATACAAGGATGAAGTTTCAAGAAGGGCTTCAACAAAAGGAGCTCAACTTCGATTCACAACTAGAACTCTCTTCCCGTCCCATCAAAGTTGCCATCAATTCCAAAGGTGAAGGGCACAATCTTTCAATGACCTTCAAGGGGGCAATCTTTTCTTCGTCCTCTTTGGGGGAGCAACTCAAGGAAAGCCCAAACCTCATTTTTGTGGATTGCCCTAATTCTTCAAACCATTTTCACAACTACAATGATTTATGTAGCATGCCATTTGTGCTTTGCAATTGGTGAATCACCTCTCATTGAAGAATCTTTTTGCAATTGATGTTGGTGCAATTAAGGGCGGGACTGTTGTGGATCATGTTGATAAAGCTTCTCCCCCTATTGGATCAAATATCAATACTTCGAATTCCTCTTCAAGTTTGAAGCAAATTTCTTTTAGGGATGTCTATATCTCCTCCATCGATCTTCCAACTTTTTTTCTTGAGGAGATTATCCATGAAGCTAAACTTGACATAAGGAGTAAAGCTATCATTTGCAAACTTTTGGGCAAGCGGATTTCCTTAAGTGCTTTTGAGATTTAGGCACATGAGGCTTGGTCTAACATCCATGCTCCGAAATTTTGCTGCTTGGAAATGGTTTCTTTGTGGTGTCATTCAATTGAAAGGTGGACTAGAATTTTGTTCAAGACAAGGGCCCTTGGTTCATTGAAAAGCATGGGCTATATCTCTATCCATGGTCCCCTTTTTTGGACCCCTCCTCAACAATCATTTCAAAAGCTCTTGTTTGGGTACGGCTCTACGACATACCACTAGTAAAGAGGAATCCTAGTTTGATTCAACTTCTTGTTGGGGTTTTAGGTGATTTCATTCATGTTGACAAGGTTTCAAAATGCCCAACCAAGTAGTTTTGTGGAAGTTGGGGTTTTAGGTGATTTCATTCATGTTGACAAGGTTTCAAAATGCCCAACCAAGTAGTTTTGTGCAAGTGTGTGTTTTGATTGACCTATCCAAACCCTTACACCATTCCATTAAAATTTTGTCATCAAGAGGTGTATGGACTCAATTCGTAAATTGAGGGGCTGTCATTCAAGTGCTTTAGGTGCAATCAACTCAATCACAAAGTCTCAAGTTGCAATGTGAAGAAACATTCAGTGGCCATTTTTGTTCAATTGCATAAATGGATTAAGGACCTTGGTCAAGCTCCTTCCTCTAACCTTGCTCTTGTTTCTTCTTCCCTCAATTTGGGTGAAATTCTTGTCTTGCAAGACAAGACCCCTCGATTTATTGTTTTAGGATTTTCAATGGATGCCCCTACGTGCTCTCAGCAAGCTTTGTCTTCTACATCCTCTAATAGTCCTAGACACAAAATATTGGAGGACTCAAGTGAGGTGGCTTCTTGGAGATGCAACAAATGTTTTTGAATAGCAAGGTTGAGGGGCTTCTACAATCCCATGAGCAACAACAATATAGAATCAATTCTCTTAAAACCATGGATATCCCCTTTCTTACAAATTCTGAAGAGGAATTGGCAAGTAGAGAAGTGATCACCATCTCTCAAAGCAATTGCTTGCTTTCTAAGCCAAATTTGTTGGAAAATTGTCAATGATGTCATGGAAGTGTCCAAGTGAGTGGATAAAGTATCTTGTTAGTCTAAGTAACAATGACAAAATGTGCAATGTGCTTGTCCTAGTATGCTTGAAGTAGGCTTGGTTGATCTTTTGTTTTGGCATGGTTAGAGATGAATCTAAAGTATTGAGCATATGCAAAAAGTCCCATAAGAAGTTTTCTATTGAATGCTTGTGTACTTGAGTGGATTTCATCTAGTTGATCATAATTTTCATCTAGACATGTTGGGCCCAGTGGCAAAAAATTTGAGTAGATAGTTTTGATGATATCATAATTGCCACGTGTGGATGAGTCATGGAGAGTTGATCATATGGTTGTGATCACATTAGTCCCAAGTTGCTATGCTCCAAGTCTCAAGTCATGCAATGAAGTGCAACCAAAGATATGTGTGTGCAAAGTTGAGCTCCCAAGCAATTTGACTAGGTTTTCCCATACTTAACCAAATTTGCAATATGGCAAAAAACATTGAGTAAGCATTTTAATAAAGTCATATTTTGCACGTGTGGCAGTTTCAAGAAAAGTCAATCATATGAGTTTGTTTAGTTTTGTGCCTAATTGATATGCACTAAATTTCAAGTCATGCAATGAAACACATCAAAAGATATGCATGTGCAAAGTTGGCCTTTGAGGCACATTGCAATGGTTCCCATACTTAGCCAAATTTGCACGAATTTAAAGTTCAGGACCAAATGAAGATCCAATGGTGCACATTAATTCACGATCTTGATCCAACAATGCATGTAAAAGTCAATATGTCAAAGATTGCACGTGCAAATAACAAGTGTCACAAGCTCACTAGTCTGGCAATAGATCAACAATGAGCAAGTGTTCGTACAAATAGAGATCAACAGTGCACATTGAGCGAGATGATTTTAAAGTGTCCAATGTTTATCACAAATAAAAACCAAGCCACATAAAAAAAATCAACAATGCGAAGTCAATATTGCCAAATTGCACGAGATGAAATCAATTATTTGAAGTTTAATGTTTGGGCATTGACACACTATGAGTTAAAACTCGAAGATCAATGATGCGCGATCAATTTAAGCAACTAGGACACAAGATGATAGCATAGTATTTGAGGTTTAATTGTGACCGTTTGTATTTGAATATTTGAATTTAACAAAGAAAAAAACCAATGCTTTGTATTTTGGCTATATCTTTTGATCCAAAACAAATTTGCTCATGGTGTAAAAAGCGAATTTGTGAAAGACTCCAAAGTGCATCTGACAATATAGATTTGAAAATATGAAAGTGTGTACAATCAAAGGTATGAAGATTCAAAGTTGACTATGTTTTCTTGTATGCTCTGCAAATAACCTGAGAAGGATAATTAAGCTTGTTTTGATGTTTCGATATCTCATGATGAATTAGCCATTGGGAAGTGTTGTAGACTCCATGAGGATGTTTTGTGTGCATTATGAAGGTTTGACCAAATCATATCCAATATGAAAATAGGTTTAAAAACTGTGTTCGCTCATAATGGTTGTTGTACAAAATGTTGTTTGAGCAAATTGTGCTTAAGCAAAAGGAAATTGTAATGGTTGTTGGCACTTAAGGATGACCTATAAATCATGTGGCATGGGTCCATGAATTAGAAAGTGTTCATGGGTTCTTAGTTTGCTCAAAGAAGTGTCAAAGAGGTGAATGAGTCATCATAAAACCTAAAAAGGTGACTTAGGCTTATTTGAAAGAGAGTTGTGCTTAAGTAAGACCCATGTAAGATGTCTTAAAGGTGAAGGCATGTGTTGTGGCCAACAAAGAAGATTGTGGACTTGATAATGCATGAATGCTCTATAAATAGCAAAACCAAATGGTTTCTAGACTTTAAAATTGCCTTGTATGTGTGGAGTATGTGTTGAAGCAAAGAAAAGAAGATAAGTAGTGTACCTATTGGATGAGTTGATTTGCAAAGCAGTTTGTTGACCAAGTGTATGACTTACAAGTCATATTTCTTATGACAAAAAAGTGTTCATGCAAATTTGCAGTTTGAAGATATGCAAAATGGTCTGAGTGTGCATATGAAGACAATTTGAGTGAAGGAAAGAGTTTGTGGCATGCCTATGTGAGAGGCCTATATGAAATAAAAAGAGAGTTTGTACAAAGGTTAGATAATCAAAGATCCATCAAGTGTTGAACACATCAGTTCTAAGGTGGAGGTGTTCACTTCAAAAGAGGGTCTAAAGGACTTGATCTTCCTTAGTGGCAATTGTTCCCTGTGAAATAGGTGGTTCCACTAAAGGCCTTTGGTCAGGAGGACTTGATCAAGGTTTCTAATCTAAAGGACTTGACTAGTCTCTTGTTTGTAATCTCTTATAAGACAAGTAATCCATGTGTTGCAAGCTTGAAAGTGGGTTTTATTCCCCATGGGGGTTTCCCACATGAGGTATGTGTTGTCTGTTTGATCTTGTGTAGGCATTGAATGAATAAGCTCTCTTGTTAATGTTGCTTGATCAAGTTGATATATACTAATTGTTCAATAATTTGAAAAGATTGGATTTGAAATTGAAATATCTAAGCTCATTGATTCAACCCCCCCTCTTGATGATTTTACCTCTAACAAAATTGTGGCTCCACAAAGCACAAGGAAGACAAAAGCTGAAAAACTGCAAATAGATGCAATGAACTCGTTGGATGATGGCTCTCAATGGACCATGGAGGACCTTCTTTCCCATAGGGGAAGAAGGTTAGCAACATAGTACCTATGATAGTCTTTTGTCTTCAATTTTGTAGGTGCCATCCCTATGTTCATATTATCCTTGTGGTCTTTGATTGATCAATAGTTGATTTGATCCTTGTGGGTTTCTAAGGTGGCTTCCAAGTAGTTTTTGCCTCCTGTGGTTCTAAAAGGTTTTAATCCCTTTGGCTCTTTTAGCAATTTGTTCAATTTTTTTGAATTATCTTGCTGCCTTTTTATTCTCTTTATTTTTTATACAAGTGAGGGACCCTCTAACCCTCAATATCTAACCAAAAAAAAAAAAGCCACGAGTACAAATTTATAAAATAAACTTGAATTACATGCAAAACGTTGTTAAAAAAACATAAGAAATGAATATAGAGAACCCCTTGGTATATTTTCTATTAGTTTTAAGCCAAAAAAAATTACAATGCTCATCAATGCACCATAATATCATCATTCATGTGATGATCATCATCATAAAAAATTACAAATCCATAAAATATTTTCCAAATTTCTTTACCCCCTCCAACTCCTCATACTCATCAATTGCATCCTAGAAGTGGAATGTAAAGATTCCTCCTCTTGAACAAAATCATCCACAAACAATTCATCCTCCCCACGCCCTCCTAATTCAAATTTGAGTTACTAGTAAACAATCATATCTGTTTTAGGCTTTTGGCGGAGCAAAAAATAGCATAAAACTAAATGCAAAAGTGAAAAAGACATTTTTGACTGGTGACTCTTATTATTTGTCAGCAGGCAAGTTTTTAGTACAAACTTGCAAGTCTGTACTAAAAACTTGCTTGGCAAGTTACTCATGAGTTGATCAGCATACTTTCTGAAATGCAAGTTTCTGCACTTCTCAGCAAGAAGTATCAAGTTCTAATGCTATTTGCAGGCTTAAAAGAAGGATTTAATCAAGGGCCTTAAGGTAGCCAATAAGATACAAATATGGGATCCAAATGTCAGAAGGCAATTTAACAAACAAAATTACTGATATGAAGAAAAGAGAATACTGAAATCTGATCAAAAAGGCCATAGTTTTTTGCCAAGCATTTCTCCAGGATCAAATTTTACCACTGTCGAAGAAGCAGAAATAAGCTGGCCAATTTTAGATACAAATATAAGATCCAAACGTCAGAAGGCAATTTGACAAACAAAATTACTGATATGAAGAACAGAGAATACTGAAATATGATTTAAAATGATTGATCAAAAAGACCATAGTTTTTTGCCAAGCATTTCTCAGATCAAATTTAACACTGTCACAGAATCAGAAATAAGCTGGCCAATTTTAGAAAAACCAAACTTGAAGACATTGAAGATTATGAAAATTGGATGCATAATGATAAGCTAAGGTGACTTTTTCATTTTTGGGTTTTAATTACATCCTGCTCAAATTTTTGCTTATTTCAAATCAATGAGATGTCACACAAGAAAAGGAATGGCAGCATTACAATAATAGACAAAGACATCTGAGGCCCTGATAATAAAGCTCTATTACAATCATCATGCCTTTTGGGCCTGGATGGTATTGCATGCAGACCATTATAATTATACCTTCTGAAACTGGATTTACTTAAACAGAGAGATTGCATGCAAAATGTGACCGTCATTCTTCCACGTAGGTTTAATTGATCCCAATCTGGCAAAATAGCATTGGATATCAAGAGCTTTGGTAGAGGGTAAGAAAGTAAATAACAAAGAGAATGTCTGCCAGTGCACTCTCTCAAAGGCTATGCAAGGAAAATGGTGAAGAAGATTAGACACTGAGGAAAACAGAATACATGGTTTTAGAGAAGCAGAGAACCCACTGCAGTGAGGAACACTCACAAAGGGGATTAAGCCTCCTCTCACCCAACAAAATCAAGACTCACATCTTTTCATCTAGCAATATTGCATTATTATCAAAGTGGTAAGTACACAACAATCAACATAAGCAATTGCAGTAAATAGGCATACACAAATTAAAAATAATTTTGCTTAAAATACTAGTTTATTGCATATTAATCAAAGCAATGCTAAACATGTAACAGATAAGCAAAAACAAAAAGAAACTGTAATGCTATAGAATATGCAATGTCACACTACAAGAAACTATAGATATTGCCTCACCAAGTACTCACAATGGTAGTTACAAGTGTCATAATGTGGGACTTACCTTTACCCGCCTTCCATAAAGAACAGTATGAAGAGTTTTCAAATTTTCATCAGCTCTACTCCGCTTGGATACTTTAAATGCCACTGAAAATTAAAAAGATAGTGTTAATGTACAACCCAAACATACAAGACACAATTTTAAACAAATCACTAGCAGATTTTAAGGACTTCTCATGATATTCCATATAAACAAGCCAACTACATCTATTAAAAACACACACCTATTGAAATGCTAGACATTAAAGTTAAACCTTTTTTCAAATAGAATAATACAAATAGATCAATCCACAATACGATAAACACTGTCACAAAGAACTCACAAAATCAAATAAATCCAAAAATGCCAAAACTACTTCAAACTTGACACATTGCTTAAACAATTCTACTTGATCTGAAGTATTTTATACTCCTCCAGCCAACCATCTTACCCCCTAATCGTCAACAAGTAATTAAAATGATAACTCTTGAAAAAAGTGTCATAATTAAATGCAACATGATACAATTTGAAGAAACCTAATGTATAAGAACTCCTAAATAGTAAAGTTGCACGTGTAAGTGCATCCTTTCATAGCATTTCTCTAAGGAACAGTGCCCAACAAATCAAACCATAATTTGGAGAACCAGACTTGGCTCAGACTCGCCAAGGGTGCTTTAGACTCAGACTCAGGCTTGGCAAAGAATCAGTAAGACTCAACAAATTAAAAAACTGTTAATATTTATTTTTTTATAAATAAACTTGAATCTCATATAGTTCAAAATAAAATTATTAAAACACACAATAAAACTATTATCTCCCAAGCTTTTAACTGTAACTAAAGATTAATAGTAATAATCTAACAATATATACTAACTTTAAAGCTTTAAAATACAGATTTTTCATTATTAATTTGAACTTTAAAACATACATCTTCTAATATTTCCAATTCTGTGTCACAGACTGAATTTAAAGTCAGCAAGACTTTCTTTAATATAAACAATAGGTTTTCTAAATTTAATCCATGACTAACCTTTTTACCTCTCCAACAAATCAGAAAGCATTCAGATAATATTTTATGACCTGTGTCCAGAGCATGCAGCTGAGTCCCATGAGACAAGGCTGCAAAGCCCGCTTCTCCCAGCTCAGCTTGCAACACTACAAATCTAGCAGAGGCTCACAAGGTCTCTAAACCATGAATCAAACACTCTACAGTATCCCAAAACTCTCTTTTTGACAAGAATTTACTCATTACAAAAAATAGAGACAAGAAGAAAAACGTCCTACACATCCTACATATTTTCGGCCTTTATTACTGCTTCTTATCTCTTGGACCAATTATGCATCTTACACATTTAAAATTCATTTCATATTCTATATATCCTGCAGTAACAGTTTTTATACCAAAAAAAACACCTGAACTTCCATGACATAGGTGAAAGCAAAAAGCTAATGACATCAAGTGGGTTGTAGTCCAATGGTGAGGATGATGGTGTAAAAGGTGTTGACTAGCCATGCACCAATGTACAAATCCCAGAAGATACCAACAAAGGGATGAGGGCAGGATCATGCCCCAGGCACATTCGGCAGAATGTTGATACCCCAGTCCTTGGCACCAAGCCAAAGAAACATTCTGTACACCTAATCTGTGTAAAAGCAGGGCTTCAATCAAAAAAAAAGCTACTGACCAAGACAGAGCAGATGATTTGAAACTTTACTCTCAATTTAGTTATTTGTGAACAAGTTACTAATCTGTGTAAAAGCAGGGCTTCAATCAAAAAAAAAGCTACTGACCAAGACAGAGCAGATAATTTGAAACTTTACTCTCAATTTAGTTATTTGTGAACAAGTTACTAATTCTGTGTAGTCAATACAATGTTTCTGATGATTGGGGGATGGATTTCCAATTCAATAAACAACACCAAAACAGAGAAATTCCATAACATCTCAGACAAAGCAAGAACACTTGCAGAAGTTCCAACAAAATAGGTTGGAAGTTTCCAGCATTTAAAATATTTTCCCCATCTGTTCCTAACCTACAAGATTTTTTACTTTTGCCCTATCTATTCCTAACAAATCCACCCCATTTGCATAACCTAAGTCAATAAACCCAACTTGTCAGACCCGCAATTAGAGGAACAGCTAAAGAGAGAGATGAGAACAGAAATGACATTACTGAGAAACAACTAGGAGAACAAAGGCATCAGACCAAATGGAAAACTGTAACATCTGGGCATTTGAATTTATGAATAATGATAACAAATTCCTAATTTTCAAATCTGTGATGATAACCATTTTAACACAATATAAATGAATCACTAGCATGGTTATTTTTCATTTTCAGGTGTTTACCATATTCAGGAAACATGTAGTGTTTACAGCAGGCAATAAGAGACTTAGGATCCAGAATCTAATTTTAATTCCCTTGTTTACAACTTGATTTATAATTTTCTTGATTTTTGCATGGATGTTTCACTTGTTTGCTATTCAATATAGCTTGCCTGTTCTCTATAAACTCCTTGGAAGTTCTTAAAGTATTTCACCGAACTAGAAACATAAACATTTTTACTTTCAAATAATCAATTTTTCATATTTGGCACATCACCAAACAGATTCCATGTGAATCTATCATGCATAATCATACAAGAACCAAGTTGAATTGCTAGTAATGCTTTACATTATATAATGAAAACAATAACAACATGAATGCATAATGGACGGCTGCTTTAAGGTAGGAACATAAAGTAGACATGCATTGAGCATATTTCTTACAGGATCGGAAATTGTAAGTGAGCTTTGTAACAAACTATGGTCACTACGAGCAACAAAATGAGGGCATTCAGCATAAATGGATACAAGCCTAAAAATTCATCGTCTCCACTTAAAGAAATGAATCTAGCAGTTGGGTAGTCACAACTTGAAACCCAAAACAAACCAAATTGATAACTCATTTTTTCTCGGAATTGTCATCAATGAGCAAGTACACAGAAAGGCACAAAGAATCCAAACATATAGCAAGAATAGCAACAACCAAAAATAATTGCAAATTGCATGCTTACATGTAAGCAAAACAACACAAAAAAGCGAGAGATGTAAGTTTCTTCTAATACGTTTTTTTAAGCATAAAAAACAACTTCGCACAAATTCAAACCAAAGAAGTACTGAAAAAACAGAGAGGAATAAACTTATAACTGAATCTGGATAATTACGACTTTTCTGATCTGCATTTATAATAACGCTTCGTAACCCATCATCAGGACTGTGGGAGCATAGAGACTTACCATTTGGAATATCTCTAAGCGGTGTGCCCTTGCCCTGCAGAAAAAAACATTGAAGCCAAAATGAGAAAAGAATATGGGATTGCCAAAAGCAAGTTGTTTGTTTTGGAACTAGGTCTGACCTTTTCAATAGTGAACTCTTTGATGGTTTCCTTTTCAGAAGAAGCAACAAACCGCTCAATAGTCTTCCTTTCTCTAGATGGACGATCAGTCATAGACGCAGGCGGCGTTGAGGCGTCCTTGGTCTTCCTCTTCCTCGACTCCTTAGCCGTACTTCCTTCTTCACTTTTCTCTTCCTTCAAAGGACTTCTTAAAACGCGCGTTTTGCCTCGCTTCTTCTTCGGCGTCTCAACTTTCACTTCATTCTTGACGGTCTCTTCACCGGGACTCTTGACAGCTTCTGTGTTGTTTTCTCTATCTTTCCCTTCTTTCTTGTCAGAAGATTTTTCAGCTTCCGCTTCGATTTCTGTTTCCTCCTTTATAATATCAGCTTCTTCGTGCTCAGTGGCCGTAGCTTCTTCCATGACCTCGTCTTCGGGGGCTTTCCCGTTAGCACAAGACTCCATCATAATTACAGGAGACTCCGCTCCTGCCTCTGCCATATCTATCACAACTGCTACTCCTTGACACCTACGTCCCAGGTACGAATCTCCAAATATAAATAAACCCTTGTTAAACTAAAACCCTGAATGTTCCAAGAAAACCAAAAAAAATTATCAGTAAAACTCCGGGAGTATCACAACGCGCACTTCACATCCTTCTCCGCCTACGTATCCTGAGCTATCTAACAGTGCATTTTAAAGCTCAAACGCGCTGCGACAGGAAAACCAGAACCGGGGTCCGATAAATATTTCGGGGCAATTGAACAGTAAAGCCAGTGAGAGCTTCAGATCACCGAAAACGAAGAAATCACGGTACAAGGGCTTGGAAAATAAACCCTCTTTGTCTTCCTCCCCTGTAAAACCTTGAGCTTCTGCTTGCACGCCTTCTTTTTCCCTCCTTTTGCCTAAAAGCGAGGTTTCGGGTATTATATCGGACTTGAAGCGCGGATTTAAATGCAGTTAAATGAGAGCGGGCAGAAACTGTGTGTTTGAAATTCAATCTATTTTACTCGTTAATATTGATTACAAGGATGGAAGACATGTATGGTCAACAAGGAGCTCGTTCAGATGTTCACCGCCGTCAGATTCCTCATCCGACGGACCCTATGGTTCCACGCGAGAGCTGCAGCGCGCCCTTTTCTGGGACTATCTAGGATCGACGGTGCAAAAGCCTTTTCGAAATGGACGGTAGATACTTGGATCGATGACGTGGAATGCGAGAAGATTCCGGTACATATGATTGTGTGTTTTCTTGGCCGATGGACCGGACCGCGCCGATTTGGTTTTTTATTTTCCTGTTTTCGTGCCTCTACTGGAACTTAAGTCCCGATTTGGTAGTTAGTTTGTATTTTTAATTTTTACCCTCTGGAGCAACTACACGATTATTCTTGACCCCAATTTTATTTTGTTGACACATATCTTGGTGCTCATAAGAACCCCTCTCAATAACACACCCTCACCCCTCTCATCTAAATTGTAGATTTGTCATTGAAATCGTATCAAAAAAAAATTGAATCAACGTTTAAGAGAATAGAATGGATCTTAAATTGTTAATTCATCCTTTTATTTAAAGATGTTAGTAATTTTATGTTCTGATGTTGTATTGTTGGTAAAGATAATTATCAAATGAAGTAATTTTAAAATTATTTATTGTTAATTGGGATATTAATGGTTTTATTTTTCGTTTGATTAAATTATGTATTTTTATTGATCAAAATTTATTATTTTTTTAATAGTGAATTGTTAATAAAAATTATTAAAGATATTATTTAATTATATTTTAATTGTTGAAAATTGTAGAGAAAATGTAGAGTGTGTTGATATCATGAAAAGTGTTTGTAAATTTTGTTGGCAATGAAAATAAAATGATATCTGAGGTCCCACGATCAACAAAATTTAGTGGTTGATATATTTGCAATAAAAATAAATATGTAAGACGGGCTCTAATAACATCGCATCTTTCATTTTCAATTCCATTAATTTTTATTCAAACTTTTGTCGAACACTTGCCCCTGCCAAAACTAAATCTAAAATGTCTTGGAATTTCTTGAAAGCTCTTTGCATATGATTTAATTTGAGAGAAATTAGTGGTCAATGGCTTCGTGTTGCTATGCTTGGGAAAATGATGCATTCGTAAGCACCAGGGCGCTTATGATGGGAGGGCACAGTGAAGAAATATTCAATAACCATGGGCAACACTACTATTAGCAGGTACCTTTAATTTGAAAACGAATGCAAATTATATATTATGTTTCATATAATTAATTGCCACATAATGTAACCAATTTAAACTTAGTGTGAATATTGACAGTATGTCCACAATAGCTTACTACAAAATGGTTTTGGCCTTGATATTTTTGCCAAGCTTCATCAAAGCTACATGTACCCTCCTTTTGCATGCATCTATACGTTTACTCTAAATTTTAGAGATTTATACTATGCCCCCGTACTCAAATTTTATTTTTTATTTTTTGTATTTACAAGACTCCTATAACAGTGAAAAAATAATATGACATACCCAAAATGATGATATCAAATTCTTCATTCTTTTTACAAAGACTTCTCTGGAACTATAAGAAGGGTATATGGTTGAGACTGTATTTGATGGCTATAAGCTCAATATTCATCCATACACGATTTTGCCTAGGGAGAATGAGATCATTTTGTCAAATTCTTTCAACAATAGTTTGTTTAAAATCAGTCTATCGCTCTTGACAAGTAAACAAATGTGCCTTTCATTTTTTTTGTGAGATTTATGGAGTAGAGACTGTCCCATTATAAATTGATGACTATAATATTTTTGGGTATGGGTAAATCTTGAATGAGGTTATATTGTAGTGGCTTTTTTTGCATAAATCTTGGGTTAGGTATTATTATAGTATTTTTTTCCTAGTCATTACACTTTGATGTGGTGATGGGCATTTCAACCTGGGTCATGCTCTTATAAGTGTCCTCATCACCATTACACCCTAATCCGTTGAAAGGCAATTACCATATTGACATCATTTCCATATCTACAATTTGTAATGTTTATGGATGAGATAACTTCTTAGGCTTTGAAAATGTTTTCAATGTATATCTTAAGTAGGCTTAATAGTGAAGGCCTTTGTACTCCATAGAATAGTCACATCTTTAAATCTAGTGGGGATAGAGTATGTACGCTCAATATAAATGGTATATAAGGTAAATGAGAAAGCAATTCTATTTGTGAGCTATCACAAGGATTCTCCTATACAAAGTTGTTGTCTTCCTTGGTAGCGACCTAAAACCTACCTTTACCTAATAGATGGGCAACTCATATACCTCACATCTCATTTCATGTATTTTTAATTTTGGGATTCCAATACTGAAATCCCATCCCAATACCCAAATCCTAATTATGGAGTTTCTCCTTTTGATAATCTCTTAAATTGGTAATTCTTAATGCCTTTTTTGTTAATGTGTTGTGGGTTTAATTCCTAACCATAGTACAAGTAGTTGCTTATCTATCTCTAAGGAGGGGGCTTGCCAAAATTGTCTTGGTAGGTGTTGTTGAGTAAAAATAGTAGCCTTTTGCCATGAAATGGTTCCATGTGTAGTTGATCCAAAACTCATAAGTTTTAATTGACAGATATTAAGAACATGAAAATAACATAGTAATAATGAATTCTCTGATAAGAGATGTTTTATTACTCAAAATTGCAATACCACTATATGTTTATCTTTAGGAAGAGATGTTTGATTTCCCTTTCAGGTTACATCTTCATGTATACACATTTTGAAAGTAGGAGGATGTGGAAGGTCACCAATCTCAAGGGAGATTAAGCGATTCGACTTCCATGATTTAAAACATTATAGAATTTGAAGAATTACTATTTTTAGAAACTTATATTTTTAGACTACACTACTAAAATTGAAATTTAAGGCACTTCCATTGGGTTTTTGGGGTTCAAAATCCATTAAGTGGATCTCAATGCCATCTCACTATGTTCTCCTCATTCTTAGCTTTCCAACGGTTCAAATGGTGAGTCAATTGGAGTTACGGTGCAAAAGTTATGGCTCTTGGAAGTTCCATCATCAATTGGGGTAGAACCATCACCCGAATTGTCACCTGAATTGTTGCTCGGATCATTCCTCCCTCCTTGAGAAGCAATGGTCCCCATTGCATCAATATTCCTCATCAAGTGTGGTAGTTGTGTCTTAATTTGATTCTCTGTGAGCCACTCACTTTGGTGGCTAAGCTGGCCCCTTTTGACCACCCGATAAAGCATAATAGAGCGTCCTCTTGTTGTCTTCATCCAGGTGTCTACAATATGATCCTCCTCCACTGGAGAAAAACTCTGTGGATCAAGCTCATTAATGTCTATTTGTTTTGCTACGATTGAAGTGTCTAATAGAGGTGGATGATATGGTTTAAGGAGCTCCACATTGAATATTGGATGTAGACCAAGTTAGGCTGGTAGGTTCAACTCAAAAGCATTTTCTCCAATTTTTCTAGTGATGGTGTTGGGACCATATCATAGAGGTCAAATTTTTATGTGTGGGTCTACAAGTCATTCTTTCTAAAGCCACAACCAAACCTTGTCACCCATAACAAAATGGTGTGTAATCCTATATTTGTCATGGTGTTGTTTATACTTTTGATTCATCTTCTCCAAGATGTCATGAACTTGATGTTGGATGTGTTGCATTTGTTCAATGAACTTTGTTGCTTTTGTTGTCTCAGATCCTCCATGAGATGTGTATTCCATGGTGGAGAATGGAACGGCTATATCAATTAGTGCCATGGGTTAGAACCTAAAGCATACTTAGAATGGTCTATGCTTAGTTGAGTTGTGCAGGGCCTGATTGTATCCATGTATGAAAAGAAGCCCATCATCCCATGTACGTGGATGTTTGGAGTGATACATCTGAATCATGTGAACAATCAAGTGGTTCACCACCTCTGTCTGACCATCAGTCTGTGGATGGAAGGTTGTGGACTTCATCAGCTTGGTATCCATCATCTTCCATAGAGTGGACCAGAAGATGCTCAGGATCCTGCTATCTCAATCTGAGACAATGGACTTGGGGAGACCAAAATGGAGCCATTCATGACTAAAATATAATTGAGCAGTTTCTTCAATAGATATATTTTTCTTACAAGCAATCATGATAGCCATTTTTTAAAAATGATCAACTACAACAAAAATACAGTCTTTGCCATGTTTTGAAGTGGGCAAACATGAGAGAAAATCCATTGAGACAGATTCCCAAGGCTTGGTTGGTTCTGGCAATGGCATGTACAATCCTTGCTTCTTATTTGTTGGCTTGGCTATTGCACATGGGGTGCAAGATTTGAGATACCTTTCCACATCCTTTCGCATATGGGGCTAGTAGAAGTGTTTTTGAAGAACTGTGACTATCTTTTCTACACCAAAGTGTCCAGCTATCCTACTGAAATGTGCTTCCCATATCATCTTCTATTGCTCTACAACTATAACACAGATGTGCCCCATATGACAAAGGACATTATCTTGCAAATAGAAATAAAAAACATGTATACCTTTTTGAATCACCCGATATGTATCAGCAAATGTAAGATATGCTTCATATAGAGCACCCCAAGTGGCAGTCTCGTGTTCACACAGGTCAAGAACTATTGTGAGTGTAGTAATTGGTGGGTAGCTCAAATAATCTAAGACCATATTTGAGCTCTCCTTTTGTGTTTGATTAGCATATGGAATTGCTACAAATATGTGGCCCACTTTTGGTGCCTCTCATTTCACAGTTTGCTCTGTGTCTAAATGAATTCTAATGGTCTGTGGTCAGTGTGGATGACCGCCTCTTTCCCCAAGATGTAGTGTTTCCATTGTTTGTAGGCTTGCACAATGGCATAAAACTCCTTATCATACGTTAGATATTTCTTGACTGTATCAGTGAAGGTTTCATTGTGATATGCAATAGGATGGCCATGTTGCATGATGACGCTCCCATGGCATATTTAGATGCATCTGTCATCAACTCAAAAGGTTGATGTAAATCTGGCAAGGCAAGAACAGGGGTTGAGCAAAGTCTGTTCTTCAAATTCTCAAATGCCCTTTGTTATATTTCACCCCACTGAAATGTAGCTTTAGCTCCTCCTTTAGTCACTTGGGTTAGTGACCAAGCAACATGTGAAAATCCAATAACAAACCTATGATAGAAATTTACAAGACCTAAGAAGCTGTAAAGCTCTATGAGGGTCCTTGGTGTAGGTCATTCTTGAATAACCTGAATCTTTTCTAGATCAACATGGACCCCTTCCTCATTCACAATGTACCTGAGGTACTGAATTGTTCTCATCTTGAGTGTGCATTTATCGAGATTTGAATACAACTTGTGCTCTTGAAGAGTTTGAAGCACCTTACAAACATGTTGCAAATGTTCCTCCCATGTTTTGTTGTAGATGAGTATGTCATCCAGGTAGACAACCATGAATGAGTTAATGAAGGGTCACAGGATGTCATCCATCATCCTCATGAAGGTTGCAGGTGCATTAGTTAAGCCAAAAGGCATAACTAACCATTTGAAGAGCCCCTCCTTAGATTTGAATGTAGTCTTCTAGACATCGGTGGGATCGACGGGAATTTAGTGATAGCTATATTTGAGATCAATTTTGGTGAAGAACTTCACACCATGGAGTTGGTCCAATAGGTCATCAATCCTGGGGAAGGGGTAGCGATTCTTCACAGTGATTTTATTCAAAGCTCGATAATCAATGCAAAGCCTCCATGTTCCATCTTTATTTGGTGTCAGGACATTTGGGTTGCCATAGGGTGAATATCTTGGCCTGATGTGACCCTTTTGGATCAATTCTTGAATCTATCTTTTTATCTCATCATTCTCCAAAACTGATATGTGATACACAAAATTGTTAGGCAAAGGTGATCCTGAGATCAAATCAATATAATGCTTTACCTGGCAATGTAGTGGAACTCCTATGGGTGACTTGAATAAGTCATCATATTCTCCTGTGATTTGTCCCATCTGCTTCTGTTGTTGTGTTGATTGTGTAGTCAGGACTGTAACATCGACCTTCTTGGATTTTTATGGTTTGAACACCATGAGAACGAATTGCTTTGTCTTCTCCACCAATCTCTTACATTGCTTGACACTGATCAGGGAGACAGATGTGAGAGGTGGTACCTTTGGTACCCTGTAGCACTACATTTCAAGAGTGAGGGTGATTCTTTGGGTTCATGATTCATAGATGACATGTCGATCATACATGAATGACTGACCAAGGAGTACATCACAAAGATCTAGATTGACCACATCACATAAGACTTCATCTTAGAAAGGTTTTATTACATATGAAAGAAGACACTGATGGGTGACACAAAGGTCTCTCCCTGGGCTCAACCATCCAATACTGTATGGCTTTGGGTGTGGCTTCATGGATAAATTTAGACATTTCACAACTTTAGTAGAGATTAAATTCTTTTGACTCCCACTATCAAGAATTAAATGCAGAGGCTTACCTTTTACGCATAATTTGAAGTGAAACAATATTTCCTTATCATCTGGCCTTTCCTTATAGTTATGTGATGAAGCGATGATGGTGTCAGGCTCAGCATCTACAATCTCTTCTTCATCCTCTTCAACTGTAGGTTGTGTATGAGACAGAGTAGTAGATGTCGAGTATTGTGACTCAAAAAGCAGTGACTTGATGGCTCAACATTCTTCTTTGGAGTGAGTTCCAGTTTTATGGTAATCACACCATTTTCTAGCCTTCCCCTTATGGGGTTTTTTATCTTGAAACTCCTTTTGCTTCCAATTTTGGCCTCATGCTTGACCTTCCTTGTCACTTTTCCATTTTGAAGGCTGACTCTTCGTATTCTTTCTTCCATGCTTCTACTCAATCTTCACTGCGAACTTGTATGCCTCATCGAGGGTTTCCAAATTGAAGAGTTTTATTTCCCCTCGTATGTACCATTGTATTCCACCATGATATTTGAGAGTATTATGTTTCTCACTTTCTTAGATGCCCAATCTTGTAGACAAAGAATGAAAAATGTTTGTGTAATCTTAAACAGATTGGTCCTTACCTTGGCAAAGTTGTTGCCACTGTATGTACAGATCATCATATGCTCCAATTGGATAGTATTCTTCCTTTACCGCTTCTACAAAATCATCCCAAGTAGGTTCTACCTCAAGGCCAATGTCATATGTACTGAAACTCTTTTTATACATTTTCCACCAATTTTTCATGGGCAATGATGCTTTCAAAAGAGCAAAAGCGATCTTTTCTCCATCGATGAATTTAGTTATAGAGAAGTAGGAAGACAATTGATCCAACTAATTTTCTACTACATCAGCATTGATTTTGCCTTCAAATGTAGGAATATCAAAATTCACCTAAACCGTGAAGGGTGTTGGGGCACTAAAAAGATGTCCATGGATGAGGAGCCAGGAAGTGCAGATGAGGAGCCAAAATTTCCCATCGAGAGTTATTGGAGAATTTGGAAAAATTATTGTAGCATCTGTGCTTGTTTCCATTAGAAGGCTTCATTCACCATTTCCTTGAAAGGATTGAATGTCTCAATGTTGTCTGCCATTGAATTCATTTGGAGTGAATAGGTGGATAGTTTGGAAGCTCTGTTGTTTTCCACCCAAGCTTCTTGTAGCCTGACCTCATCCTCAAGATCATACACTCTCAAGAAAAATTGCTCTAATACCACTGATCCAAAACTCAGAAGTTTTAATTAATAGATATTTCAAGAACATGAAAATAACACAGTAACAATGAATTCTCTAAGAAGAGATGTTTTATTACTTAAAATTGCAATACCAATATATGCTTATCTCTGGGAAGAGATGTCTGATTTCCCTTTTGGGTTACATATTAATTTATACACATTTTTAAAGCATGGGGAGGATGTGGAAGGTCACCAATCTCGAGGGAGATTAAGTGGTTTGACTTCCATGATTTAAAACAATACAAAATTCAAGGAATTACTATTTTTAGAAACTTACTATTTTTTTACTGCACTACTAAAATTGAAATCTAGGGCACTTACATTGGGTTTTTGGGGGTCAAAATCCATTGATAAAATCTCTATTCCATCTCTCTATGTTCTCCTCATTCTTAGCTTTCCAACAGTTCAAATGGTGAATCAATTGGAGCTACGGTGCAAGAGTTATGGCTCCTGAAAGTTCTATCATCAATTGGGGTAGGACTGTCACCCAAATTGTCACCTGAATTAATCCTTGGATCAATAGTTTACTGAGTCAAGACCATGTGATAATTATGGGCACTTACCACGAAGATGGCCCAGGTTGAAGTTGATAACATGGTTTCTATTAGTTCCATCTATGATAATTAGGACATATGAAATCCTTGTGCAGGCGTATTGTATACATTTCTTTCCTATCCTTTAAAATTTAATGCAAGTGTAATTTACTAAGCCAAGACCATGTGATAATATGGGTACTTACCATGAATATGGCCTAGGTTTAGGTTTATAACATGGTTTTTATCAACTCCATCTATGAGAATTTAGAACATATGAAATTCCCATGTAGATGCATTGTATGCATTTATTTCTTGTCCTTTAAAATTTAAGGCATGAAGATGGATGGTAGAAAGTTCTATAAAACCAACAAAGATACAAAGGGAAAAATCAAGAAGTTCCCATCTTAGGGGGAGGTTCTCACTCCTTTTTAGCATGGCTATCTTAGAGACTCCATCCCCTATCCCTTTAATTTGGTGGTCAAACAAGTCATCACATTATATGGCAAGTACAACTTTGTTCAAGTTTTTCATTATGTTTTTCTTAACTTATTCAAACACCAATTCTTGGTCAATATCCCCCATTACATTTTTTGCTCATTGGAAATCTTGGTTTTAGAGACAAAAAAGGGGAAGGAAGATTCATATTACACCAAGATGTGATTCTATTTTTGTGGAAGTATGCGAAAATAGAGAAGATGATTCTACCTCAGCTACCTTATATGGAAGAAATTAAGCACCTAAACACTAAAGAACTCCCCAAGTAGCTTCGTAGATCATAGAGAAAGTTGTTGCAAAAAGAAGTTGGGAGAGAGTCTGACAAATCTAAAGGCAAATAGGTTAGCATAGAGGATGTTCACATTAGGACTTTTAATGATGGTCTGGAAGAGGCTATTGAAGGTCTTACTCTCCTGAAGGTTTTGGAAGCCCTCACCATCAACAGGGAGAAGGACCATGCCAACAACAAAAGAAAAGTCAGGGATGTTGAGGGCAAGATTGCTTTTGATAAGGAGAAAAATAATCTCAAAGCTATATGGGAAGAAAATGATCTTCACATAAATTTCTTGAGATGGTTCAATAAAGACCATCATTTGATAAAAGAATCCATAAAAAAGGAGCAGATTTCAAAGAAATGACCATTAGCAATCTTGATTTCCAGGAATTTGTTACCCACATGAAGGCACTGGAAGAGAGGATCAACAAATTAGAAGAGGAGAATTTGGATCTCAAATAAAATCTTTGAGCACTGGTTAACCATAGCAAGGCCTGAGTTAGCAATTTCCTTGCCAGTATGGGTATACTCATGCAACTTCTTAAGAAGAATTATGAGGATGAAGGTTTAAGCAAGAAAACCAAAAGATGGAAATAAATGTCAAATAGCAAAAAGCAAGAGATTAACACCATGGAACAAACTCTGATAGAAATGTTGATCAATAGGGATGCTACCCTTACAGGGTAAGATTATCTGGTTTATGTCTTATGTGCTTTATGTTAGTTGTAGGCTCTTGTTGTCCTTATTATGATGTTATCGCGAGTTGGTTGTGATCCAACCTTTATTCTACTTTTAGTTTATTATGTAGTCCTTTCTCATTCATTCTAGTTCTTATGGCCTGGACTATGACTTTTATAATCAAGGGTAGAGTGCCTTTCAAAAAAATCCTCTTCACCCTTAATAAAATAATAATAATGCAAGCAAAGATACTCAAAATTTGTGTAGTTCTTTATTTTTAAGATCTCAAAATGTATTTAATGTGGTGGCTACATTCTGATCCATCCTTTGGAATTCAATACAAGCAAAAATACTAGGAATTTATGCAATTTTTTTTTGTAAAAACTTGAAATATCTTTAATGTGGTGACTACATTCAGAACATCATTGTATCCCTGTTGGACTTGATCCACAGTCACTTTCACTGTAATATAAGCAAAATCCTTGTTGTTTGTTCCTTTGACACCCACATACAATATCAGGGTAGTGTTAGCTAAATTTGGCCATTATTTTAACCTTTTAGGGATTTACTATGTAAATTTTATGTTTGATTAAAGGGACGAGTAGTCTAAATCGGTGAAATATTATGCATAAAATAACCACTGATTTGTTTCAGATTTTGACTTCCTTTGACTTCATAAAAATAATAATAAATATGTACAAATAAAGACTTATCTAGAAAACACCTAACATAGAAGATTTGAGTGTTGAAAATTAAGATACGAATAGGTATGAGTATCATCAACTGAATCCCTGTGTTAGATTCTCTCTTGGATAATAGTGCCACACTCAGACAATATTGTCATGTGTCTCTAGTGTCTTGAAAATGGTGCTAGTGTTCTCTGTGCATGATTATTTCTAAATTATGGGTGCATTTGCACCTATGTTTTGGGGTTATGTTCCTACATGCACAAAGTCTGAAAATTTGTATTGTGCTTGTAATAGGTGATTTATGATGCAAACCTTAATACTCCTTATAAATAAGGCATGAGCTAAAAATATGTGTTCTTTAGTAGGATAGGATGGACATCCTCAACACCCCACTGTGAAGAGAATTTCTTACATACCAATACTTCGAGAAGGGATCAAGCCTGATGTAGTTCTCTACACCTAAGTGTTGGTGTAAGTGCAAGTGATGATAGAATGATAATGGTCTTGATTGCCTTGAGTGTGCTTGAGATTATAAATCTGGAATATCTAGGCTTAGGGCAAATGTAGATGGTAGTATGCAAAAGTAGGGCATAATAGGGATCAATAACCTTGATTTTGCTCAACTTATTTCATGTTTGAATAGGTCCTTTTCATATATTTTCCATCTAGTGGATAGAGATCTAAAAATCATTTATTTATAGTGTTTTGTAGCTTGTGTGGATAATAAAATATGCTTAGGCCAATCTTGGGAAGGTTTAACTTTTGAAAATATATTTGTTCAGGAGTGTTAGGACAAAGGACATTAGCACCATGTTGGGGACACTAGTACCATGTGACTCTAGTGTCCTTAATGTGGTGATACTGTCCATTTGGTAGGCTATTGGGTATGAAGATCTGAGAATGAAGGTATGAGACTGTGTTTTAGCTGATTAGGGATGCTTGTGGTCTGCACAAAGGCTAGAAAAGTGTGATAAAAGGCTCCAATATAGGTTTAGGGTTAAACTAGGAATATGTTGTCTTAAGTAGCACTATTAGCACTCAAATACTACTTTTAGATCATTACATAGACTTACCTAGGAAGTGAAGCCTATGTAGTTGAGTTTAAGTATGTGAAATTAGGTCTACATTTATGAAGCGTGATCCAAAGCATGACCTGCAATGAAACATGCATAAATCAGTCCTTACTTAAGAGATATCAAAAGCAAAAGACTGTGATGAATAAATAAGTAAATGAGTAAAGTTGAATAAAGAGATGGGAAAGAGGGAAAAAATGATTACACCTCGTTAGGTACATGAACCAATAAATGAACTTGGTGACAACCTCTGTGTGTGTATATGTACATAGTGATCAAATTGTTGAATAACTTGGACTGATCTAATAGGTTGCTTGATCATCATGTGTAGATGGTTCAAGAAATCGATCTGATTTTGACTCCATCATTGCCCACCCCTGCTTGGTGGATCATGACCTGTGAATGACTTGGATTAGATGGAAAGAGTGTCTAACCCTCTCATATGGGTGGCTCAAGACCTCAAGTAGGTTATGACTCCATCATTTCCTACTTGTGTGTAGTAGATACATCTAAAACTAAACTACATAAAGTGCTAGAAATATCTAACTGGGTATATATAACTCTGTATTCAGTTTCATAGACACTCAAATATATTAGGTGGCTCTCAGCCACTCAAGATAGCCAACCACTATAGATGAAGTAAGGCATGAAATTCATTACAACCTAGAATATGATGTAAAGTGTATACAATGTAGAGAATAACATGAGTTTTCCATTCCATCTAATCAATCTATGTGTAAATAAGCATATGAAAACAATGTACCATGCACATGCCCCTGATTTGATATCTGAGTATACCATTTTTGGACTGAGTTGTAATAACTGTATCTGAGTATTTGAACTAAATATGGGAATGATCATGTCTTGCATGATGCCCCAATAAGAGAAACTAATATGAATCTGAGTTGAACTAGTGTGAATCTGATCAAAATCTGAGCATGATTTTCAAACTTGTAATTGTATATGTGCAAACTTGTATTGTACATGGTGTATTATTATGGCTAATTTGAACTGCCCTAAAATTGGGGCTACTAAATAGTAATGTCATGTCTTGGATAGTAGTGCCATGTGGCACTAGTGTCCCTATATGGGTACTAATGTCTGTCTAGTCTAAAATCTAAGTCACTGAACTGCTTTATGAGTCCCTATTTTTCATGTGTTTTGCCTATGTCTAATTTTCTAAAACTAAGCCTATGTGTTGAAATATGTTTTCTGAATGCAATGTAAGAGCCTAAGTTCTGTTAGAAACCCCTATAAATTCCCCCTCTTTTGAGGGTAGTTATTGAACCTGTGCAAAAAATGTCCTTAAAAGAAATAACTATGCAAAATTGTGTTAGCCAGAGCATATATGATAACTGCGGAATAGTCCAATAGAATTTGTAAACATAACATCAAAATGAAAGAGAATCTAAGCACAAGTATGTAATGTAAGATGTACATTGTGTCTAACATTGCATAAGGGTGTCAAGATAAATTTGAGCAATTTATGTAACAACAAATATGAGTAGCTACCTAGGGGGATGGGGCATGATGTCCATCACAACTCCTGAGTAGGAAGGGTAGATGCATGAGGTCCCTCATGTCATCGAGAACTAGTGCGTAATAAGAAAAGACAAGTGTCATGGCCATGACACATAAAAGAAAGCATACATACAAAACACACGAGGCACATAAAATAGGCCAAGGGCCCACAATACAAGGGACTTGGGCACATGTCACTAAATCTGAGAAAAAAAGACATATAAGGACATGTTCAAATGTTTACATAAATAATCAAGAAAGCACACACAAGGGACATGGGCACGTGTCCAAGGCATACATAAATAGAAGTGGCGTAGAGCTAAAGAACAATGACATATTCAAATGTCCTTGACTAGAAGAAGCATAGAGAATATAATGAAGTCTAAACTAGGAAAGCTAGAAATGAAAGCATGCATGAATGTAGTACAAATCTATGTAAGAGCTAGGATGTACATATGTTGAGTCTAAAATAGTGATAGTCAGTAAAAAGTATGTGTATGGATAGCAACGATCAATATCAAGATATATCGATGTGAAAATTGGAATGTATATAATGTAAGGATAGAACCTAGTAATAGAAACTCTGTATAAAATGCCCCCGAGTGGGTGAATGTGTCAAATTAATAACCATGAATCGATGTATATTCCCCTAACAAGTAGATGATAGCAAGTCTGGTTCAATGTAGTGGACCTGAGTCTTGTAAGTAATCTGTAAGTGACAAGTATAACTACCCTACT
Organism: Torreya grandis; assembly: GCA_037957365.1. Lineage (NCBI taxonomy): Eukaryota > Viridiplantae > Streptophyta > Pinopsida > Cupressales > Taxaceae > Torreya > Torreya grandis. Next base: position 1,419,990 of record JARHVA010001513.1, read on the forward strand.
GGGTTTGACTTAGAAATACATTATTTTTTTATTTAACCAATATATACTTTAAATAGATTACACCATGAGAATATAATCAAAAATCATATAAGAGACTCTAAGTGTGATAACTATAAATAAGCACGTGAAATCTATCAGTCATTGATCACCATCAACATATGAAACACATCATAATACACACATAGAAGTAATTACAAATAGCCAACCACTGCTGGTACAATATACAACCCTTGTTGTTAGAACAAAATAAATAAGTAATTACAGCTCATCATGATAATGTTTCCAATAATATATATAATAAAATACAATTTCCATAAATAAGATACATGTCTCCCTATAGCATGAGTTCCTGAGACTCTCTAGTATCTTTGGTAATCTCAAGTATCGTCTCAAAAGTAGTACTATTGTGGTGAGGGAGAGCATCATCCAAGTATTTTTCCACACCAACCATGGACAAATGATCGCCCACACTAATCCCATCAGGGAATGTCCCTCCCTTCATGTATGAGTAGATAGTGATAGCACATGAATCCATAGAGACAAACAAGTACCCGTATGATGTATGATTTTTAAAACTAAACATGTAGTGTATCATAGAAAGCCTGTTCTACTGTAAGATATCACATAAACATGTAAATCATACTCATAAAATGATAATGTCTCACTAAACATACTTTAGACAAAGTTTTCAATAACAATAAATAATAGCGATTTATAGATCAGTCAAATTTCATACACACCACTTGATCAGATTACCTTCATCTGACATTATGATGCTAGTAAGTTAGTGAAGTCCATCTCACTCCTTACTCAATATCAGTAATTCGAGATTGGTCAACATAATTTAACCAAAATATTCATACAATTTACATCTTGTTGGCAATCATATCACATAACATGTTAATCATAGGATAACCTAAGTGCATACATTTATTCCATCAAGCATATGAATGAATCCCACATTATTATAAATCCCATACTAAAAATAATGATTACAGTTTATACCACTTGGGTAAAATACACATTTAACTATAGATTCTAATTACCATAATTAGTTTTCAAATATTCTACACCCTATGATAACCCATGTTATCATAGTCTAGTGTTCTAAAACATAATTACTAATTTTCCACAATCAGTCATAATAAAGTAGTCAAAAATACATGAAAACTTAAGCTTTTATTCAAACAACTAGATATTACAAAGGAAGTCATAGTTCCCATAAAACACATAATATTTTATCCTAGCATTCATTATAATCATAGGAGTTGTATGCATGCATACATAAAGTCCTACTATATGAATGAAAATATAGATATGCTAATCTTAATCTAAACTAAAATTCAACTATGTTAGAGCAACAAACAAAGAAAACAAAACTCAAACTTCACACTTTAAGTGCTCAATATTTTTTCATTATGATATGTATCCGATTTGCTCTTTCAAATATATGGTGCTCACTCCTCCAATTCAAGATGGAATGGGCAACATTTTGGTGCAAATGATCTTTGGATGCTTTGGTTTACCTTTTAATTTGCCTTTGATTTGATAGCACTTTGTTAGCTCAAGTTTTTATGTTTTGAAAATGATGGTTTGCAAGTTTATTTATAGATGATTGGAGAAGGATCAAATAGTGGAAAATTAATTGATTTATTCAAATCAATTGAATAATTAACGATTGAGAATAAGTCTTTTTCCACGAGGATGGTGACTAATTCAAGAGATTGAGAGCAAAAGGGAGTCAGTTGGATGAGTCACAAAGAATGAATTAAATGGGTTGACAAGTCAAGGGGTGACTCACAAGGAAGTTGAGAATGTCAAGGAATTGATTGTGTGAGTCAACAAGTGAGGGAGATAAAGGTGGTAGCATGTCTAGGTAAGGTGAAAATTATAGAATTATTTATTTGAAACAAACATTTAAGTGTGCATACAATAATTATTTATTTATGCAGTTTGGAGGGAAATTAGTGTTAATTTAAAATTGAATTTAATAGACAGAAAATTAGTGCATTTCGACACTAAATAAAATTTAGGTGTCTACATTTGTCCCTCTTTGAAATAAAGTTGTGAAGCAATATTGTTTTGAAGAATAGTAGAAGTAAAACATTAATGATAGAAAAAAATTGCCCTAAATGAATGAAAATGAGTGTGATGATGCTCCCTTGAGGGTTTGTATGAGAAAACAAGCAAACGCTCGATATTGATGAAAAGAAGAAATGGTTAAAATGATATGGATGAAGTATAAATCAATTTGCATTTGAATCGATGTCAATTTTGCAAGATGTTGATTACATAAAAATGTTTCCCCTAGTGAATTAAAACTAGAGTAGGGATTTAAAAAAACAAATTTTTAACCATTCGTAGCTTGCATGCTTATTGTTGTTGATAATGATGCAGGGGTCAATTGAGCAAGTGTGGAAATTATATATCCCATTAATAATAAACTATGGATCTATAAATTGAAAAAAGATATTGAATTTGCAAATGATTGTGTTTATTTTAAGTTGAGAGATTGTTGCAAGATTTTGAAAATAAATTCAAAATGAATTGATTTAATGTTTCTAAAAATTTAAAAAAATAGATGAAGAGTGATTTGAATAAGGGATGGAAATGAGAAAACTGTCATCAATAATATTAATACTTATCTCAATACAAATGTTTGCAAAATTGTAGAGGGTACGTGTAAAATTATTTATCCCTGACTGTTTAATGCTAGAGAAGATTCAAGAAAAAATACATTTTCCACTTTATAGACTACATGCTCGGATTATGCTTAGACTCAGGGGTATCTCAAGCATATGTGGGAATGATATATCCCAACAATGGTAAGCCACATGCCTAAAAAATATAGATTGTCTGATTTGTGATAAATATTTACAAAATTGATATTTGTAAGCATTAATAAGGAAATATAACACTTTGATTAAATGACAGTAGAAAATGTGGATGAAATGGCTTGGATGGATGATGGTGGAGGTGATGGTCGAACTGACCCTAAAGACCCCATGTCTCTAAGTGTTGCCTACATAATCCACCATGGACAAAGTCCAAGTGGGGATATCAGGCTAGATGTAGTTCTCCCAGTGCGAGAGGGAAATGATGATGTAATATAAGATTGACCCATGGGTGCTATTAATAAAGTTAAATTAATGATCACACATTGATGGATTGATGAAGAAAGGATGGATATTGTGTTTTTTTGGTCCCAATCGACAAGTGCAGGAGATTGAAATGAAAGATTAGGAAATGGTTTTGGATGATTGATATGCAAACATTAACAAACAAATAAAGCAACTATTAGTGTAGGTTTTTATTTTTCCCTATTATTTAATTAGGGAATATTATATATTTATGCATACATGGAGTTTTCATACATTCGTGGGATAGGCTAGCTTATGTGGAGATGTGTGTCATAGGTGTCATAAGAATGTCATAAGTAACTCCTTTGACTGACTATTCTGGGTATGGGAGTTACTTCTCTATTCTTAGCACCTTGTCAGCACCTTTTTTGGAAGAGTTACAGTCTATTCTTGGGGTGTTTTGACCACCATTTGTGGAGGAGTTACTTACGAGCTCTCCTATATGTATTCTTCATTATGGCCATCTCATGTTAATCGAATATTGGGTTTTGCTTCTATTTGTCTTTTGCAAATTATCTCTTTCAGTGTTTTCACTTTGCTTTAGCTTCTTTGTGGTGTGCACCAACTTCGTCTCCTATGATCACTTGACCATTGCATTCGCGTTATTCGGACCCTAGCAACAACTCCGATATGGTATCAGAGCCACCCCGGTAATCGTGTCTCTGGTTATGCTATTAATTTATTTTGAAAACATGAGGAGTGGAGTTCTCTTTATGTTCTTTTTCTTATTTCCAGAGCTAATCTGAAAAAGCCTTTCAATATCATTTCTTGTGTTGCATTTATCTTTCCTGTGGACTGCCTTTGTGGTATTGTTTTCTGTTGGTTTGGTTGTGGTTCTCGTTATTTGTCAGGACAAATCTATTTGTTGGTTACCAAAGAGGTTTCAACGGCTCATTTCCAGAGTTTCTCAGCTGTGTGAAGGATCTCTACGGCTCTTCCAACAACCTGTAGACCAATAGAAAAATTAGATCACGTTTGTTGCTCTCTGGTGGAAGTTGGTGCCCCATAATTTCTGTTTCAGCGCTGAAATGGAGTAAAAAGGCACTTTGACCAGTTGCAAACCCTTGGAAAGAGTTTTTTTGGCCTCTACATGCAGCCTCAGATCTGTGGGAGGCATTTTTTAAGGCTCTGACTGAAAAAACATCCCTTCAACGACATTTTTGTATCGGGAGTCATTAAAACCCTGCGTGTTCTCAATTTGCAAGTCTCTGGTAGCTGCTCACAACCTTCCTCAACCTCCCAGCAAACGTCCTAATTTATCTTAGCCTTGCATTTCTCCTTTGGCAATGCCCAATATCAAAAAAACTGCCAACAAAAGAAGTTAGGGTTTGGGCGCTTCATTTTTGGCGCTTCTCAAATCCAACGCAATTTGACTTTATGCTATTTATTTCTCATTTGAATTATCTTTATATTCTAAGATTAGATTTTATGGTTTTATGAATTAAGTTATTTTTGAGAAAATAGCATTGAAGGCAATTTAAAGGTTTTTTAAAAACTTGTATCTTCGCTTGACGAAGACAAAGTTGAGGCCTAGATTGGCAGGGTGCTGAATCCCCCTCAAAAGATTAAACCACTTCATTCTTCGCTTCGTGCCAAGTCTTACAAGTGGTTGGAAGGCCACTTTCTCTCTCAAAACAGAGATTTTTTTAATGTTTTAGTGCTGTTTTTTTGCAAAATTACTAGTTTACGGGAAATTAAAACTTTAAACTCTTGCAAACGATAGCTCGGATTCGAGTTCCATCTTTTGCAAAAGTGCTTAGTTTTCAATTTTCTACAACTTAAGCTAGATAATTGTCAAAAATGCACTACTTTATAAAGTGCCAAAAAATTGGGTCTCCCGGGACGCATTTTTCGCTGAGTCCAACATCCTGTTTGCTTAAAGTCTTGCACTGATTGCTCTAAGACGCATTCTCAGCTGAGCCCGATGTCTTTTGAGTGTGCACTTACATATTTGGGGGGGATCAACATTTCAGGGGGGTGTGATTGCTTTTCAACACTTGCAATCTTTGCTTTCATTCTCCTTTCTGCATAATTTCACAACTTGCAATCAACACAACTTCACCTAAATTCAACTTAAAATGGATTATTTTCAACTTAAACTCCTAACACCCTTCAACTATCATGAATGGAAGGTTAAAATGTCAATCATTCTTAAAAGTAAAGGGTTGTATAGGATCACCATGGGTACTAAAGTAGAACCCAACACTGATGCTAAAAAGGTCAAGTGGTGCAATCGTAGTGATGAAGCCTTTGGATTATTGAGCTTGTTCATGTCTCCAAAACTTCTCTTCCATTTAGAAACCTCCAAGACTCCCAAAGACATATGGGACACTCTATAAACTTTATTTGGGAAGCTTGATGAGATGAGAGGTCATGAGCTCGAAAACGAACTCATAAGTCTAAGTCCTAGCAACTTTGACACCCTATAGGACTTCTTCACTAAGTTTAAGGCCCTTAGATTGCAATTGAAAGAATGCGGGATAGATAAAAAAGATGATCAACTCATCCTTTTTATTCTCACAAAGTTAGGTCCAAGCTATTCAGTCTTTGTCTCCACTTTCCATGCCACAAAAAGTGCCCTTGGCACTACATGGAAAATGCCTTCTTTGGATTCATTCATTGCCGACTTGACTAGGGAGCAAGATAAGCTAATTAAAATGGGAACAATGAAATCTACTCAACTCCAAGCTTTGATAGCTAGAAATGGTAAGGATAAGACTTCAACAAAGGAGAAGAAGAAAAAGAACAAGGCCCAGGAGAAGAAGAAAGAAAACAACACTGAGTCTTCCTCCTCCAATGTTAAACCTAAGAAGGAGAAGGTTAAGTGTGCCTATTTTAAGAAGACAGGGCATGATGAACACAAATGCATGAAGAAACAAATAGATCACCTAACTCATCTTCTAGAGAAGCACAACATAGGTGTTCCTGAGTCCATCAAGCAGAATTCATCTACCCAAGATTCTACTAAGGAAAAAGGCAAGGGTAAGGAGAAAGAAAAGGGCAAGGCCCTTGTAGCTACAGTAGCTTCTACATCTTCATGGGTCATTGACTCGGGTGCTTCTCACCACATGGGCTCTTCCCTAGTTGAGTTTTCATCTTTAGAGCCTTGTAACATGACTTCAATTAGTTTGGGTGATGACACATCAGTTTCTGTTACAGGGAGAGGGTCAGTTGAAATGGAAGGAGGAACATTCAATAATGTTATAAGTGTTCCTTCTCTTTCAACCAATCTCCTATCAGTGTACCAAATCACTCACATTGGTTGGGGCATGAGAGTTGAGTTTTCACCAGATTCAATGGCTATCAGGGAGTTGCATAGTGATACTACAGTGGCAGTGGGTAGGGCAGATCACAAAGCAAGGTTATACACCTCACATTTTGCACCTAATTCTTCTCCAACACCATTGTTGACTCATTCAGATGGAGTTAGTAAATTATGGCATGAGCGGTTTAGCCACCTTAACTATCGCTACCTTGAGCAACTTTGCAAACATGACATGGTCATTGGCTTGCCTCATGTCCAAATCTCAAAAGGACTTTGCGAGGGGTGCTCCCTTGGGAAGCATCTCGAAGCAAAATTTGACAAAGGCAAAGCTTGGAGGGCTTCACAACCTTTGGAGTTAGTCCACAATGATGTATCGGGACCCTTTCCCAAACCATCTTTCACAAGGGCCAAGTACATCCTCACTTTCATTGATGATTTCTCTAGGTACACTTGGATATATTTTCTCAAATAAAAGTCTAAAGTGTTTGAAATTTTTTTAAACTTCAAGGCTCTTGTTGAGAAACAGAGTGAGAAATCCATCAAGGTTCTTCGAACTGATAATAGAGGGGAGTATGTCAGCAACAGGTTTGAGCAATTTTGCACCACAGAGGGGATTGATTTGTAGCGCACAGTCACTTACAGTCCTTCATAGAATGGAGTTGCAGAACACAAAAATAGGTTCTTGAAAGAGATGGGTAGCTGTATGATTCACTCCAAATCCTTAGCACCACAGTACTGGGTCGAAGCCATCAATTATGCTTGCTACATTCAAAACAGGGTTCCTCACAAAGCTTTAAAAGGGATAACACCCTTTGAAGCTTGGCATAAAAGGAAACCTAATGTTGAGCACCTTAGGGTTTTCGAATCCCCAGCCATGGCCTACATACCGAAGAAGAAATGCAAAGCTATGGAATGTCAGTCCAAGCCTTACATCTTTGTAGGATATCTGGATGGTGTTAAGGGGTATGACCTTCTAGATCCGACCACTCATGAGTTGTTCATTGAGAGAAGTGTCCACTTTCAGGAGAGTCTTAGAGACTCAACACTTAGCACTTCTTCTCTCTCATCAGATCTACTTCTTCATGATGATTCCTTAGATTTAGATCAGCCACAATAGTTTCATGAGCCAGAGACATCTTCTTTTTCTTTGAGTTCAGACAGCGAGGATAGTGATGTAGAGTCATCCACCTCTAGTCAGTCAGAGGATGAGGAGTTAGCACCCGACTCACCCACTTTTGGGCCACTTTGGGCCGAACAAACACTTGAGAGTGCTGGCACTTGGGCAGGAGATCCCGCAGATGACAGACGTACTAGGGGTCATTTTTAGAGAGATCCACATGCCTTCTTTGCCTCAGTTTTGGATCCACAGACTTTTCGACAAGCATCGGGAGTACCTAAGTGGGATAGTGTTATGGAGGAAGAATATTCTTCCTTAATCAAAAATCACACTTGGGACTTGACTTCACTTCCTGAGGGAAGGAAGATGGTTCAATGTAGGTGGATATATTGGACCAAGTTTGCAGCAGATGGTTCGGTTGATAAGTATAAGGCACGATTGGTCGCCAAGGGTTTCTCACAGGTGGCAGGCATTGACTACTCAGAGACCTTTGCACCTGTTGCAAAGATGACTTCTATCTGACTCACTTTGGCTATTGTCATATCACATGGTTGGGATGTGCACCAAATGGATGTGAAGAGTGCCTTCCTTCACATAGACCTAGAAGAGGAGATCTACATGGAGTAGCCGCCAAGATTTGTTCAGGATTCTTCCTTAGTATATAGACTTAGGAAATCTATCTATGGCCTCAAATAGGCCCCTCGAGCTTGGTATGCCAAGATGGATTCCTTCCTTCTCACAGTGGGTTTCACTAGGTGCCATTCTGACCCCAATGTCTACTTCTTGCGGCAAGATGATTCACTCCTGATTTTGGTTCTATATGTTGATGACCTTTTGATCACCAGGAGTTCTTCATTGACTATTGCAGTGGTGAAGGCATCTCTCCATGATAGATTTGACATGACACACTTAGGTTTATTGCACTACTTCTTTGGCATCAAGATCTCGTAGTCAAATTCAGGGATTTGTCTTGTACAGCCTAAGTATGCTCTTGACTTATTGGCTCAATTTCACATGGCTAATTACAAGCCATCTCTGACTCCCTTTCTATCAGGAGTTAAGCTTGAGGCTGACTATTCTTCACCATTGGTTGATACCACTCGGTATCGACAACTTGTTGGTAGTCTCATCTACTTGACTCACACCAGGCCTGACGTATCATATGCAGTGGGACTTGTCTCCAGATTTATGCAGGAACCTCATGAGCTGCATTGGAAAGCAACTAAGAGGATCTTGCATTACATACAGGGTTCACATAGATACGGGATTCATTACAGATTTGGCATAGAGGTTGACTTGGTTGGATATACAGATTCAGACTAGGCTGGCGATTCATAGACTCGCAAGTCTACTTCTAGTTATAGTTTCTCTCTAGGTTTTGGTCCTATCAGTTGGTCTAGCAAGAAGCAAAATGATATTACTATATCATCCATAGGGGCAGAGTATAGGGGAGCTGTTAATGTAGCTACTGAGGCTATTTGGCTTCAGGGGATTCTTTTTGTGTTTGTCATTCCCATTCGGCAGCCCACCATCATTTTTTGTGACAACCAGAGTACCATTCAGATTTGCAGGAATCCGGTTCAGCACCAGTGGACCAAGCACATAGAGATTCACATGCATTTCATTTGGGAGCTTATTCATAGTCAGGTCATTGACTCGATATTTTGCCAATCTTTGGAGCAGGTTGCAGACATCTTCACCAAACCTTTCACCGAGAGCAAGTTATATTCATCTACAAGCTCTTCTTGGGGTGCGGTCCACATATGTAGCAGCATCATCTTCACGGGGGGGGACAAGCCTCTTCATTTCTTTTGTCTCTCTTTTGGAGGGGGAGTTTTTTCTTATGGGTTTTCTCCTTTTCTCTATCTTATGGGAGATTGCATTTGTACATGGGTACCTCATCGGGCCTAGTTATCGGGACCCATTTTATATTTTCACACTGCCCACCTAAGCTGCGCTCATGGGGGGGTGTTAGTGTAGGTTTTTATTTTTCCCTATTATTTAATTAGGGAATATTATATATTTGTGCATACATGGAGTTTTCCTACATTCGTGGGATAGGCTAGCTTATGTAGAGATGTGTGTCATAGATGTGTCATAGGTGTCATAAGAATGTCATAAGTAACTCCTTTGACCGGCTATCTTGGGTATGGGAGTTACTTCTCTATTCTTATCACCTTGTCACCACCTTTTATGGAGGAGTTACAATCAATTCTTGGGGTGCTTTGACCACCATTTGTGGAGGAGTTACTTACGAGCTCTCCTATATGTATTCTTCATTATGGCCATCTCATGTTAATTGAATATTGGGTTTTGCTCCTATTTGTCTTTTGCAAATTATCTCTTTCAGTGTTTTCACTTTGCTTTAGCTTCTTTGTGGTGTGCACCAGCTTCATCTCATGTGATCACTTGACCATTGCATTCGCGTTATTCAGACCCTGGCAACAACTCCGATAGAAACTACATGGATTAATGATGATGGATCAAATGATTCAACAACATGGATGAGATAAGGATGGTTAAATGAGAGAGATGACACACATGAGATGGTTTGATAACTGCCTTGTGTTTTATTTTATTCTTGCATTGGATTTCCAACAATAATTCCAATTGAGTAATAGTTAAGCAACCTAATTTTTGATATTGCACATGACAATATGCACCAATGGTATATAAAAATCATGATGACTATCATGTGATATGTGAAAGGACTAATAGATTCACAAGGACAAAACTTAGTGCATCATGATATGAAAGATCATAATAACACCATTAGTAATGCTCTTAGTGATCTAGACACAAGAAATAACAATAAAGATAAGATAAAAATAAATGTTTGCAACAATGAAAATGATGTAAGTAAAACAAACATGAAAGTAAACAAGCACTTCAAAAGTAAGGGAACACCCAGGATGTAAAAGATAGTAAATGACTATAAAAAAAAGGAAGTAAATGACTATACAAAAAAAGTAAGCAAATGACTTTTGAATGTTCTTGGCTAGAGTAGAACCCTTTGGCATATGCGATTTTTGACAATGTTGAACTATCTGATGAATAATACATATAAGGTATGAGTAGGGTACGTAACTAAGGCCAAGGGATTTTTTGTTTGTTTTCTGGATTTTTTTTTTGTATTTTGTTGGATTTTCTAATGTTTTGGAAATTTTTTTCTAGGGTTTTTATGTTTTTGGTTTTTTTTTGGATTTACAGGTGTATATACAAGGAATACCAGCAAAGGGAAAACCATATTCTAGCACCGAAGAGTGAGTGGTGGGGGATGGAAGAATATACATTATATATGGAGTATGGATGAATAGGAATGGATTAGATTTAAGACGACAACTCTAGGGAACACATGAGGTGAGAACCAAATATCTAGTCATCAAAATAACATTGTAAGGATACACTAAGATATTTATAAGAACATGTCTCAAGATGCTTCCACTTCCTTATCAAGGTCAAAATGGGAAGAAGGATCATTTTATGTTGAAAGGACTGGATGGGTTTTGATGTGTTTGGGGTTAAATGGATAAGGTTAGGTTTGCATAGGTAAGGGTATTCATGGATGGTATATGATGGATGAGGATGAGTTTAGGATGGATTAGATAGGCGTAGGATGGTTAAGTATGCTTTATGATAACTTAGGATAAGTAAGGATGATTTAGGGTAAAAGGATGGAATTAAAAATGTTGTAAGATGGATAAGGATGAAGGGATGATTTATAATACATAGTATTGAAATGGAATGAGCTTGCCCCCAAGTGTAGGGTACTTGTAGACAATTGATTATTTTATGCATGATGCTAAAATTCAGTTTTCATCAGGGTACTTATTGTCTACAAATCTTGCACCCTAGAAGGGGGTGTTCAGTCCTCTTCTAGATTTAGGTAACATTGGGACATTTCCATACATGTGGGTGTGCCTATAGGGGAAAGGAACCCTAGATTTAAAGGGCTAGATCCTTGAATTTGTCTCTACAAAAAATCTCTATCTACGCCAGCTTGATTGAAAAGAAAAGGGTTAGAAATTACATGAGGGAAACCTTTTTTAAGAATGGTGATGCACCAAGGTTTTTCCAAGTTCTAGAGATTCTAACATGAATATTTTAGTAAAGAGGTGAGATGCATGAAACAATAAGAGAATGAACTGAAAGGCACATTTCACATTTAATAACAATTAAAATTCTTACAGTAGTTCCATACACTTAAACACACTCTAGATGACTTGTTAGATCAAGAACTTTGCTCAAATATGAAGGACAAATGATATAAGCATGAAACCATCACTTGTTGTCAATATATGTCACTTGCACACTCAGATAATGTTCAAAACTTGAAAGGGAAAAAGACTACACTAATGCTAAAAGGCAGGATATCATTCCAGTAGGGCTTCACCATACTCTGTGCGTATGATTTTTTACTAGCCAAGGGGTTGTATATATAGTAAGAAAGAAGAGAGAGAGGAAAGCCTTTGGCACCAAGGACATGAATCAATTTGTTTGAAGTCACTATCTTTAGTTGTAACTGTCTTTACAAAGGATGTTGGCTTGGGCCATTTGGTTGATCCATGTCATCACAAGTTGTTACACATTTGGACCTGCTCTCTCAAAGATGCTTTTCCAAAGTTTACATCAACAAAATAAGGATATTCTTGGTTGAGTCATGGCATCAAAATGGTTATTACAAGGGAGTCCACCTATTTCAGATTTATCTATTTCATTTTATTTGGCTTTGTCCTTCTTTGATTGGTCCTCAAGGAATGACTCAGATCTTGTTCGATCAATGGTGATGCAAGCTCTCTTATTGTTTTGACAGATGAAAGATGCAATTCCTTAGATCTCCATGAATCCTCTTGTGTTTAAACACCAATGGTTAGCTCACTGGCCCAAAATTTGATGTTTGTGCAACTATCATTTTACCTGGCCATTTCCTTTGGGCATCATTCCTTTTCTCCTCGAAACCATCCTCTCTTCAACAATCCTTATACGAACTATTTATTTTGGACAAAAAGTCTGAAATAATTTTCCTGTGAGCACTTTCCATCAGACATTCTACTTTAGGCTTTTTGTTTATGTCTTGTCGGAAGGATTGTTCTGGACAAAAAGTCCACAACAATTCCTTTAGACTTCTTGCAAAGGTCACTTCCTTTTGGAATGATCCCTTCAAGCTTGAAAGTGTCCCTTCAAAAAAGTTTCAAAGGGCACTTTGGAAGGAAAGCGACCCTTCAAAACTTTTTGAAGGGCTCTTGGAAGAAAAAGTGTCCATTTGGAACTTTTTTAAAGGGCACTTTGGAAGGAAAGTGACCCTTTGGAACTTTTCGAAGGGTACTTGGAAGAGCAAGTGTCCCTTCAAAACTTTTTGAAGGGCACTTTGGAGGAAAGTGGCCCTTCGAAAAATTTCTAAAGGGCACTTTGGAAGGAAAGTGACCCTTCGAAACTTTCTAAAGGGCACTTGGAAGAGAAATTATCCCTTCAAAACTTACCAAAGGGCACTTTGAAGGAAAGTGGCCCTTCAAAAAAGTTTCGGAGGGCACTTTGGAAGGAAAGTGACCCTTCGAAACTTTCTGAAGGGCACTTTGGATGAAAGTGGCCCTTCAAAAAAGTTTTGAATGGCACTTTGGAAGGAAAGTGACCCTTCAAAACTTTTTGAAGGGAACTTTGGAGGAAAGTGGCCCTTTAAAACTTTTTTAAAGGGCACTTTGGAGAAAAGTGGCCCTTAGAAAAAATTCCAAAGGGCACTTTGGAGAGAGAAAAGACCCTTTGGAAAAGTTCTGAAGGGTAATTTGAAGAGAGAGAGAGACCCTTTAAAAAAGTTCTGAAGGGCAAACTTTAAAGGGAAAAGACAAAGGAAGAGAATTCTTTCGAACTTTTTGTCTGAGACAAAAATGTTGAAATAAAGGATTCCTTTGGGAAAAGCCAAAGAGAGAATTCTTTTATACTTTTTGTTTGAGACAAAAAGTTCGAGACAAAAAGGCCGAAACAAAGTAACCTTTCCAAAAGAGATAACACTTAGGCAAAAAGGGTGAAAAACACTTGAACAAGGTTGAAACAAAGCTTTTGAAGAAGAGAAAACAACTAGTTTCTTTCATGAGTCCTTCACAATTGAATTGAAAATAGACAAGAGATGTTGAACTTAGCCAAAGGAAATTTTAAAACAAGGGTAACAAATTTGGCTAACAATACTTGCCGAAGGTTCCATAGAAATGGTTTTCACATTTGAATGAATTTATTTCTCTTTCTCTTTTTGATTTTTATTTGATTTTTTTAAAAATATTTTTGGCATCTAAATTATAAAAGGGTTCAAGATGCATGATGCTTACCACTATTGATATTTTAGGTATACGCTCTAGATATGTCTTTAGTAACTTCATTGTTTTTTAAGTTGGCTTTTTCCAAATTTACCAGGATATGGTCATATCCCCTTCCAAATAGGATGAAGTGAAAAGTGTGTTGGATGAAGGATGTATGTTGAGTGCATGAAGGATTTGGAGGGATGGAATTATATTTGGGATGAGTATATGGGTCATGATGTAAAGGGTGAATGGGATGAACAATCTCACATTCAACAAGACTGGGAGTAATTACAAGTTGGATGATTTAGGAATTCAATGCTTCTTTAATGACATCTTCAATTTGTGATGGGGATCCATCTTAAAACTATGCTAATGCAGAGGATATATTAATTTTCTCAGCTATTTGTGCCTTATAAAGGTTTTCACCAAAGGATTCTTCTTGATTGTTTTTATTGGGATTTAGATTTGGATTGTCCAATAATGCCTCAAGGGGTGTGGATTTTAGATTTGGATTACCATATTTATTTTGATTGAGGTACATTTGTTGTTCCTTAGAATATGTAGATATTTCTTGATGATCTTCTAGCAAGAGAACAACTAGGAAGTCTATAGTTAGTTTATTATCATGGAATGGAGTTGATTATAAGTAAGATCATTGGTCCCAATCAAAATGTGTAGGATACTGATGTGTAATATGGAAGGTAGGAATGACAATGTTTATGAAAGGAGTGATGGCAACAAAGTCCTCATAGAGACTATCAATGTATCATGTTTTCATTATGGATGAAGTTACCTTAGAAACCACAAAAGTATCACTAACATCTTTACATTGACTTTCAAATGATTTGTAGTTGATGTTATGGGGTCTAGCATTTATTTCAAAATGGACGAGTTCGATAATTACTTGCTCATGGATTAGTTTATCTATTAGTACCCCTATCACTTGGGGTGCATGTTGTGGGATGATGGGAGATTAAATAAGAGATAAGGATTTGGGTGTTTGGCCATTGGGTGATAAGCTATGTTGGTTTATGGAGGGTTTGTCCAAGATAGGATCTTTGTCAAAAATGGGATCTTTGTTAAAAATAGGATCTTGATCAAAGATAGGATCTTAATTAAAGATAGGTTTTTGGTCAAAGATAGGTTCTTCAATAAAGATAGGCTCTTCATAAAAAATGGATGGTAAAACATGATTGTCAAAGGTAGGTTGATCTACTATGGATTGGCTAAAAAGGGATGTGTCAAAAATGGGATCTTGAGAAATGGATGGAAGGTTATGACCTTGACTTGTAAGAGGTGTGGCTCGATTAGGCTCAGGAAATACATCTTGGCATATCCCCAAGCTATGATTTTCAGACATGGATATGCTTGGATCTACCTTGATGTACCCTTTGCTAATCAAATCTTGGATATAATGCTTTAGTCTCATACAACAGTTTATAGAATGGCCTTCAATTTTATGATAATCACAATATTCATTAGGTTTATACCACTCAGGTTTTGGGACATTTGGCTCAAAGTATCTGGGGTTTAGAAATATGATTAAATTTACAATGACCAATTTTCGAAAGAATACATCATAAAGTTCCCCTAAAGGAGTGAATTTTTTATTAATAGGCATGGTAATATTTTTGATAGGTTAGGATTTTTTAAGTTCTTATAACTTTGGTGGTGGAGTGACACTGGATGGTAGAGGTGCTAGAATTATATTCGCTTTGTTAGTGTGACAGGGTATGTTAGAATCAAGGCTATAACTAGTGGAAGGGAGACTTGGTTGATTTTGCAAAATAATTTTACTAGTGATAAGGTGATGTTGATGTGGAATGTTTGGGGATTCCCTAGCTAGAGAGGTAGCTTGATATTGGAAGGATGGATTTGTGAAGGTTGATGGACTTAAATATGCTAGGTTTTTAAACAAATGTGAATTTGATGTAGTGTGGTTCAAGTTTGGGAATGGGTTGGATGCATAACCAAAAGGTTGATTTTGATGAATTTGGAATGGTTGGTTTTGAAGGGTGTAAAAGTTGAAAGCTTGGTTTGGATGGAATGTAGTTGGATTGGATTGAATGAGAATTTGATTTGTGAATGAATTTTGGTTCAAATACATATTTTAAAGTTGTGGTGAAGGTGAATCAAAAGTTTGATTAAGATTGATGCTATGGTTGGAACTAGATGCAATATCAAATGATTGATTTTGATTATTATAGAAAGGTTGATTTGGAAAACATGAGTGACTAATCAAGTTTGGATTTTATTGATGGATGGATGAGGATAAATACATATCCAAACTCAGATTTGGATTTGTTGGGTGATTGATTTGACATTGATTCGAATATGTGTTTGAATCAATGTTGGTTGGATAGAACTATGGTTTATAATATGGACTATTAGGATTGTGATTCAGGACAAAATTAGTCAAGGGATTGTTCTACATAGCTATACTTCTTGCAATGGGTAATGTTACTAAGGAAAGGTTTGACTCAATAATGAAAAAGACTTGAAATCAGATTCTAGGAAAATACCAAAATGACTAAAAGTTTGATAACAACAAACAATTTTTGTTTTGTTTTAAGGAATTAATTTTCACACAAGGGTTTTCAGTATGTGGAAATCACAAGGAAACAACAAATAAGTTATATTCTAAACAATCAATTAATTTGCATGAAAATGTGAAAAATATAGGATGGGGGTTTTTAACAACTTTTGGACCTTCCAGTATCACTGACTCGTTCGTACTCTCATCTATGACCTAGTATCTCAAGGCACTAACCATGAAGGGTCCTATTGTTCCCATGGCCCACTGAGTTCAATTTCAAGGATGTGTGGAAGGTAACTTTTCAGTGCTAACTGTTAACCAATGCACTAAAGTCAAATGAAAAAGGGTTATCTTAGGCTTAAGGTTTATATAAGCTTATGTAGGGGAGAAAACTATAGAATAAATCGATATGCAAATGCACACTATTGGATCTTATCCCAAAGTGCCCAACATTGCCATAAGGGTTTTGGTGTGTTGACAATTAGCAATGTTAGATTTTGAGTTAGTTGTTGAAACCCTGGGTATTAGAGCATGAAAGCCCCTCAAGTCACAGTGTGCTTAAAACACACAACCACTTAGGCAATTGAAATAACTGGGTATTAATTTATATACCCCATCGGTAAATGAGATTTCGCCTACTATGTGGTGGTGAAATCCATTATTAATAGAGCCCTTAACAAAATAAAAATAAAGAGTTGATACTTGTTTTTGATTTCTAAGTATCATCACCAGTATGATGCCAAGGAAAAAGTATACACAAGGTCAACTAGGTAACAAAAAAGTTACAAGATTATTTTTGAATTCCAAGTATCATCACCAATTTGATGCTAAGTAAAGAGCATACACAATCTTGCTATTGAGCTATTTTAGTTAATTCTAGCTCTGGCACTGAAGTTTATCCTAACAAGCTAGCACAATGGCCCTATCACATGAGATTTACGTCTCATGTGCTCACTCGAAGCGTGCAATAAAAGATCGGTTCTCGAAGGTTTTGTAACATAGTAATATATGTTTGTACATATCTTTCTCTTTATGCAGTTGCAAACAAAGATTATTTAATAGCACACATATACTACTATGATCCTTCTAGTTCCAAATGCAATTATTATTATTACTACATGGATCACCATCATTATCTAGCATTAGTGACTTAGAAAAGAAAAGGATACCAAAGTTAGGAGACTAAGAAGTAACTCATATCCAAGTCTAGTACTTAGTGTATTCCATCATTCAAGACACAACTTGGCAAAATCTGATATCCCATATTAGATGTTTAATGAACTAAAAGGTAAAGTTTCATCATCTATTCTCCAAAAGATCATCCTTGCAAAAGATTACAATAGGGGTATTTAAACTTGTTTTGCCCTGACCAACTATTACAATCATTAATGTTATGAGTGAATGGTACACAGACTCTCAAGAGACTAAGAGTCATGACACTTACAATAAGTTAATCCTAAAGACTCGGGTCCCTGCACCCCTAGATCCTCACTCTATGCTATATACTAGTGGCCATGTGTTTTATTCCTTATGGGATGGTATAAAACCTCTAATCAATAAGGCCAAAATTTCCCATATGGATCACTCTTCTAACTTCTCCCACTTCTCACATGCTCTCTTAGTCTTCCACTTTCATTTTGAGTCTAATGTTCTCAATTTCTCCATGAATTGTTATCCTTTGACTGGGTCCTCTCACGTTGGTCCCTTTTGTATCATTATCCTATCATGCCAGTGTCCTCTTGCACCCAATATGTTTCACATCATGGTACTTTTGCACCTGATAGTCATGCACCATGGTCTTCTAATGCCATAATCCTTCCATGCCATTCTGATTCCATGCCAAAATAGGACAATACTTAGTCAAAATTTTTGGGCCAACATCACCCCACATTATGCCCTTAGTCCATCCCAGACTAAGTTGTGCTAGCATCTTCCAAAAATTTGAGCCCCTTTTGCTTGAGTTCCTTTTTCAAACTGTCCCAATGGGATAATGCATTGAGGATCTTCGTAGTTATTCCTTCAATGGCCTCTTTTGATGCTTTTAACTCCTCAAGTTGGGTTGACATCTCATTGGTCTTTTTCACCTGTTCGTCCAGGGCTATGCTAACATCCTTCTGGATGTCTTCTAGTGTGGAAACCTCTGTATCAACCTATCCTTAGAGGGCTACAAAACTTACATTTAGTTATTGATGATGGTTATTAATGGCATCCTCCATCATTTCCATGTCTCTAAATGCTTTCACACACTTGACATGGTCTGTTATTAAGAGTGTAGCATCAGTTGATTGCTGGCTTAAGACCTTTTCAACTTGAAGCTGAGACTCTAAGACTTTATTAGGGCATACCATGCATGCAAAAATACCATCCAAAATGGGGATAAATTCACCAACTTTCTCTAAGGCACGCTTGCAGATGTCAACAGCCATGGTGAATTGTTCAACAATTTCTATCCCCTCATTTCTTAGCATGGGTCTCTCCTTGTATTTCTTGAGTAGTAGTTCAACCAGGGTCTGTAACTTTCTAATGACATCTCCATCTAGAGGTACATCATCTGTAAGTGTTGGATCTTCCTTCAAAATTATTTTATAAAGGGTTCAAACCCTTAATTTTACCTCTATAGCCTTTTGGAGCATTTGTTTCATGGAGGCCACTTCCTCAACGAACACTTATTTCTTTGCAAGCACTTTATTATACATGTTTACAACCTAGGCATGTTTTTTCTCTATTGTGCATGCATCAGAATCTGATAAAATGCTCTAGTGCATTATTTCCATGCCAAGTTTAAAAAATGTAGTGCTTGCTATTAGTGGGGTGATCTTTTATGGATGAACCCTCATTGATTTTGATAGTGCTGGAGCATGCAGACTTGAAGAGATGCTATCCAGTGAGAGCTCAAACTCACACTCCTCATTGTACATCTCAAATAAGAAGGACACTTGCTTCTTGGTTTTAGGAGTCTCTTCCTTGCGATGGAAATATGGCCAAAGATAGTCTTCTATCCTCTACACCAAATTAGTAGTGTTCGTACATAGTGGTCATCATTCTTTCATCTTCCTACCCTTCTGACTCGACTAATTCCTTTCCCTTATTGGGTTTTCGTTGAAGCTTTTCCTCCTCATGGCCACCAGTGGCCATCTCACTATCTTCTTCACCATCCTCATTATACCCTATTTTAGCATCAAGCAGGGAATCACCGGATGCAACCTTCTCCTACATCATGAAGAGAGTTCTCTTAGAATCTAATCCTAACCTATGGATCTGCACCTAAGGAGACTCTTGTTGGGGTGGTTGTCTTAGAGACTATTATGGGGCAAATCATGTGGTAGTGGTATCATGAGGAGATGGTGGTGGGGGTGAAGGAGGTGGAGGTGGAGAAGGTGGAGGTAGAGAAGGTGGAGGAGAAAGGGGAGGAGTAGGTTGAGGGGATGAAGGGTTGGGGATAGATGAGTGCAAAGGCGTAGAGTGAGATGGGGATGGAAAAGTGTGGGGAAGGGATGGAGATGGATGAGGTGGTGAAGATGAAGGGCAAGGTGGAGGTGGAGGAGGCATAAAGAGATGGGAAGAAATGGGTTTGGAGGGTTGCACCTTTGTCATCCTTTACCTCTTTTGAGGGGCTTGTCGCTCACTTAAACTTGTACCCACATCTAATCACTTCTTATCCTTTAGCTATGATGCTTGAGGGATCCTTCTTTGAGGTCTCCATCCTATGGGTTTTTATGGGGGCAAAGTATGTAGAATAGCCTATGAGGTTACTCCTCGATCAAAGTTTGCTTGACCTATATGTCAATCAAGTCCGTCTTTAACCTTTCCACATAAGCCTTCTTACCCAGATATACATAAAGTTTATGTAGGTTGTGAAGCTCCACATCAATCCTCTTTACCTATAAAATGATAGGCTACACATCATATATCTGATTGACAAAGTATATAAAGTACTGCATAGAGAAGGCATATGGTAGTTTGAGCCATGTTGAAAACTTTTCAGATGGATTCATGCAGATCCATGTGAGGGAGAAATGTTACTTTATAGTGAACTATGCCTGATCTATAGCTAGGGGGGCTAGTCCTTTATAATATACCACTTATTTTCAAATGCCACCTGCATCCCATCAAACCAATACCTTGTCTTTATCCTATATGAGGAGGTGATATGGTGGGGGCAAGTATATGCCTTGTAGCACTCGGTAGGGGACTTATGAGTGGGAGGGTACACCCACTTCAATGCACCCAAACTATAGTCTAGTACTCTGAGCTCATCAAAGACCATCAATAGGAGGATTACTCCCTAAGGGAACCTGTACTTGGGCATTTGATGTTCCCTCTCTACATCTTCAATTATTATATGAACAAAGTACAGGGCCTAATTATACTTTAATTATCAGACTTGGTGAGAAAAATAAAGGTGTGCCATGTCCACCTCCTTCCAGTGATCAGTCCCTCAGATCTTGGTGGAAATGATCCATGCCATGACTTAGAGAATAGGATCTTGTAAGTTCTTAATGTGCATCATGTGCCCCTACTTTTTATACATTAGCATTGTGTAGTCTTTTGTATCTCCTTCATGTCAGCCACTTTATCAACCACACTCAACCTAAACATTGTAGTCCCATGACTTTGCTAATTCTCTTGGGGGTGATCTTCATGTTGCACCCAACAAAGTAGATATAGTCCTTATGGTCATGTGAGAGGAGGAACTGTACTAGCTCTGTAGGTTTACTAAAATAAGGAAACTTAAAGAGTTTGAAGAGTCTTATGGTGTCTATCTAGTTCTTAATTGTTAAATCATAGACCACTTGATTTCTTGTATTGGTGGTCTTGACCTAGTAATCATTTTGAAGCTCAACCTCATTTCCTAGTTGGTAGTGGTTGTAATAAAAAATTATGGCTATCGAGATTTTGTAGACCCAATTATCCACATGTAATACCAAATCTGGGTGTTGCATCTCTTCTATTAATAGGGAAGGAGGTGGAGATGCTTGGGCCTTCTATGTCACTGATGTTTGTGCCTGCTTTCTTTTCTTTACCATTTTTTGCCTTTCTACTTCTGCACATTTTCTCACTTCTCCTTTTGTGCTCTATACTTATTCTCCTAGGCACTACTCTTGTTCCTCTGGAGTCTCTTCCCTAATGAGAACCCAGTTGCCTCCGCTCACCTCTTCTTCTTTTGGTATAGTTGGTAAATTTTCAAGTCTCTTGGCCTTTTTCTTAGGCCATATTACCCTTCAAGAAGCCTAAAAGTTAATGTGCAACTATCCTATGTTCTCAAATGAATATGTGGCTACAGATAATTTACTTCAACTTTTTGAGCTTAAACACTTCGTTAATGGTAGACTTACAACTTGCAACTTCAAAAATTACTACTTCTTTCCACCAATCTGGGCTTAAAATCTCTCTCCTCAACTGGGTAACAACCTACATGTCTCACCAAGGATATAAAAACTTTTCTCTATTCAAGATTTGATTAGTTTAACTTTAGTGTGGTCGCTTTGCTCTTCAACTCTGGTTTATCACTCATTCTTAGCTATGGTAATTCAAGAATCAATGTAATATAAAGCATAAAATGACTATAACCTTCCTATTTATAGGCTCTACATGGGGTGTACCCTCATTAATTCCTTCTTTTCACTATCGCTTCATAGCATAAATGCATATATTTTAACAGTCGTCATATTTCAAACCTTACCTTATGCAATTAATGCCTTAACAATTTTATCTCATCATGCCTTTGGCACACTTCTTGCCATAACTAACCTCATCACATTAATGGCACATCCCTTCTCGTGTCTTTTCTAGAAGTCGGTGACAACTGTATCCCACCCTTTCGGTGTGGTGGAAGACATCTATTACGTTTTAAAATTTCTAACATATGACAGGAACCTTGCCCCATAGTGCTTTAAATGATTCACGTGCCCTTAATAAATTTCATGCCTTTATGACTTGAGCACCCATATATCTCACATGCCCAGCTATCTTGCATGCTTTTTATTTTTACCCTTTCATGTGACTTCTTACCCCACATTAAAATGGTTTATGGTCCTCCATGAAAACAACAACATAAAAACAAAATTGCAATAAAGAAAAAGTATGTTCAACAAAGGCAATGCTTTTATTGAAAGTAGTAAATCCTAATCTAATATCATAAGCCTTAGGGATTACATAACTCCAACTATTCTAAAGTGAAATATGGTAGAAGCCGATTTCTATTATAGTGCCCTAGGAGAAACTGACCATCCATTCTTTTTAATCGACATGCCTCAGTAGGTCGAATGCTATGCATTATAAATAAACCATCCCAATAGATGTGAAGCTTTCTATGGTGGTGCACGAACTTAGAGTCACACAACAAGACCTTCATCCTTGGAAAAAATACTTTATTATTGATATGGAGATCATGCCATGCCTTCTGCTTGCTTTTCGTTACATCCTAGATCCAATGAGCGAGGAACTAGGTCTCATCTAATTTCATTAAAATATCCAAGCCTGCTTTCAAGGATGCCTCATCATCTAGTTGTCCTATGTGCATAATATGGAGAGATGGCACTAGGAACTCTAATGGCATCATTGCTTCCTTGACATACACCAAATTAAACAATGTGCTTTTGTTGAGGTGCTTGTAGGTAGTTTGGTAGGCCCATAGTACTGTAGACACTCGATCATTCTAGTCAGTGCATCTAAAATTGTAGGTCTTTGTTAATATGGTACCTAGGATGTTGAAAGCCTCAGTAGTTCCATTGGCTTACGGGTGATATGGTATTGTCTTATGGGTGATCATGAACTCGACCAACAAAATATGAATCATTTCATTCAAAAAAGTGTGTACCATGATCACTGGTGAAACTGAGGGGGCACCCAAACTGAGTTATTATGTTCTCCCAAATGAATCACATAGTAGCAGTAATAGTAAAATCCTTTGTTAGTGCTACTTCATCCTAATGTATAAGGTAATCGATTGTTGCAATGATGTATCATGAACCCATTCATCATCTTCCTAGAGTGATGTCCCCCACAAAATCAATAGCCCACGTTTTAAAAGGTTCCTAAGAAGGGATGGGTTGTAAAGGCATAACGTCTCTCCTATTAGGTTTACCTACATGTTGGTAGATGTCACATTGCCTAAAATATGCATTAGCTTTTTGGAATAGAGTTGGCCACCAAAGCCTAACTTGTAAAACGTTGTGTGTTGTAGCCTCTCTAGCATAATGTCTACTTGTTATACCTTTGTGAACTTCACGAAGTACCTCAGGGTGATCATGTTACATTACATAATGGTGAAACACCTCATCATAGTCTATTTTGTAAAGATCACCTACTATGAGATGAAAGGGTATGGTGTGAACCATAAGTTGCTTTTTCTCCTATGAGGTGAGAGACTCAGGTGTGGAGCCAGTGTTTAAAAATGTTATAATATCTTCCAATTCTTCATGTACCCATGTCACTTAGAAGAGTTGTACATTAGGAAGATCATCTTGTTTGGCATGTGGGGGTTCTCTATTCTCAATTTGAGATAGGTGGTCAGGTCCACAATTAGCCTTCCCAAATTTCACCACTACAAAAAATTGGAATTCTTAAAATAGCACAATCCAGTAGTAAATCCTCCCATGCAACACTAGTTTGTTAACTAGGTACTTTAAATCCTCATGATTAATATAGAAAATAAATGGGGTGGATAAAAGGTACTATCAAAACTTGTGTAGGTCATAAACCATTGACAAGGCTTTGCATTTTGTGGTAGTATAGTTTTGTTCAACAAGTGTGAGCTTCCTATTAGCAATGTAAATGGGGAGATCTAGATGACCGTCACCTTGTTATGTAAGGATTGCACCAACAACCATGCCAAATGCATCTACATGGACATGAAATGGATTTGTCTAATTAGGGAACTGTAGAATAGGAGTAGTGACCAACTTTTACTTGAGTGCTTTAAAGGCTTCTTTATAAGAACTAGTCCATATGAACTACTCATTGTGCTTTAAAAGTTCTTCCAGGGGTGTGACAATCTTGGCATAACCATGAATGAACTTTTTAAAAAAACCTATGTGTCTTAGGAAGGCATGCACCTCACACTGAGTCTTGGGCATTGACAAGAGAAGAATCACATATACCTTCGTTGGGTCTACCAGGAGTCCTTCCTTACAAATAATATGCCCTAGGAGCATACCAAAAGGTGTCACAAACAAGCACTTCTTCAAGTTTAAGGATATTTGCAATACCCAGTAGCACTGAAACATGAGTATGAGATTAGCACAATGGTCCTTGACCAAACCTTATACCATCTAATCATCCAAATAGACTTAGATGAATTTGTGAATGAAGTCCTTAAAGGCCTCAACCGTTATGCACGAGAACACTGCTGGAGCATTTTTCAGTCTAAAGGGCATAACAGTATATGTAAATAACCCCCATTCGATAGTGAATGTTGTCTTAGGGTGGTCTACCTCAGCTATTTGGAATTGATGATACCCTGAGAATCCATCTATAAAGGATTATACTTCACAACCAGTAACACCTTCAAAGATTTTTTTTGTGAATGACATTGGAAAGGGATCTGTCATACAAGATGCATTAAGCACTTATTAGTCTATATAAATCTGGATGCATCCATCCTTTTGATAATAATCACCATGGGATTGACCCAATCGTATTTGGAAATAGGAGTGATTAATATTGCGTGGAGCATACTATCAATCTCCTCTTTAACGTGCACCCAAAGATTAGGGTTTATCCTGTATGGTCTTTTTTTCACTAGTTGAGTATTGTCGACTAGCTTGATGTGTATTTTCTCTAAAGATGGGTGGAATCCCTTCATTTATCTATAGTTCCTTATAAAAACATCTTGATATTCTTTTAGAAATTCAAACAAAATTGTAATCTATGTATTAGTCTAGTAGTTTCTATTGTGGCCATATTTGGTTCTTATTCAGTGCCAATGTTGTGTTGAATAGTCTGAATAGGCCCATGATAAGGGTTTTCCATTTGAGGTCTTATGTCCTGAATAGTTCATGTACTAGTGCTTGTAGAAACATCTAAATGGGTGGTCAAGGGATCAAGTGAATAAATCCCTCACCTTTGTTTACTTGGAAGACAAGCTTTTGCTTTCCTAAGTGAATCTCTTCATGTCGTTCTTCATCATGAATTGGTATAGGTACAGGAACTAGATATGTTGAAGGCTTAATGAACAAGTGTAAAGGTTCCTTAAGTTCTTGATGGATATTCTGTAGTTGATCTTCTATGAGGCTTGAGTCTTTGAGAACTGCTTCATGCATGGCCTGGAGCATGAGGCGTAAGTCCATCCTTGGTGATGAATAGGAGAGTATAAGGTCATGTTTCCCTTTAATAACTGATAGAACTTATTTCACATGTGTCACTCTTCATGAATATACCAAGCCTATGCCCATGTGCATAAGGTCCCATAGAATGCATTCACCCATAGGTACTCTGGTAAGTATGTTTCCTCATTTCTTTATAGTGTCTCACAAGCTTCAATGTGAGGTTCAGGTGCTTGCATGCCACTATAGCTAATTGTCCTCTAACCTTATTTTTGTAATGAAATTTGTGATGTAGATCAAAATGTACTTGATCCTAGTATAAAAAGTTCTCTTTATGGGTATGCCACTATTTTGCAGTGCTGTTATCAAAAAGGTGATCCAATGACCTCATATAGTCATTTTCAATGTCATAGAACTCTTTGAGATGCTAGACAAAGTCACGTACATCCATTTATCCTTGGAACCATGGGGATTCATCAAGTCTTTCCATTGGTGGTCCTATCAGTGTCCCTATTATTACTAAACCTATGAGGCAAACAAATTTGTGACGTTTATGGAGTGGGCATAGGAGGTTCTCATGACTATTGATGGTGCTACATACTCTCCCAGTGAGATCATAGTCATCATGTGGCCCACATTTACAAGCATTACTTGTAGTGTCAAAAATAAATTGGGTATCTATCCATCATAAAACACCATCTAGGGTTGGATCATGTTACTCATCATTCTAGTTAGTGACATTTATATATATGGTTTATGTCTTCATCAACATTATTGGGTTCTATGTAAGGAGGTCCTTGTGTTTGATCTAATGGTATAACCACATGTTGATTAGTGTTCTCAAAGCTAATATAGTGCTTTTTAAGGCTCAAATCTGCATTGCTCTCATAGCACCAAGGTCTTCCCATTAGATTTGGGTAATCATCAACTTCAGCTAACTCTAGTACCTCAAAATCTGCTTTCAATGGTACTCCAAGTATGTCGATCATGACATTATTGAGGACTCCAATAGGGTGAGCATGAGTCTTAATCACCATAAATAAGACATGAGGTAAAGGCTGTTACATTGGACTAGACATTTTATGCTAAACATCCTTGGTGAGGACATTAAATTTTGCACCAGTATCCACTAAAATGTCTGTGATAACCCATCTATCGATGACAATTTTAACCAATATTTCTCTATTTTCTAGGGGAGTAGATGAACTAGGAGTGTCTTGACACTGAGTATGATTTAAGCTGCAGTCTTCACTTTGTCAAATTATGTCAGGGTGAACTTCATTTGGTAGTCAGGCTTGAATCTTAAGCTAGATGCTAAGCTATGGGACAATATTCGCATCCAACATCTGCTTACATAGTTTGTGGAAGTCATCCCATACTACAAGTTGAAGTTCAACTTCCCTTTGCATAATAACACATTATGTTATGTCCTTATCTTTGAGAAACTAAATCTTGCCCTAAAGTTCTCGTATGAGTTCCATCGTATATTAGAGGACATCCTTTTCCTACTAAACATCAGGGTAATTTCTAGGTTGTGGTTCTTCCTGTTGTACCTTCTTAATTGGATTAGTTGTCTGCTAGGTTTATCCCCCACTATGAGTGGTAATGTTAACTTGTTAAACTATAGGGATGGTTGGTCATACACACCATTATGGTTTATCAATTTGTATCATACTGGTGCCCTTTTCATTTTGCTCCTTGGTGATAGTTGCATATAGATCAGGGCACTCTTCCAATCGATGGTCCTTTTTGTAAAAAGCACATATCAGGTACTTGGGGCAATCCCTTTGATAGTAGTCTAGAAATACACATTTTTAAAAGGTTCTAGGTGAGAACCAACCACCTCCTCATCCTTGTCCTCTCCCTCATCCATGGTAGCCATCGCTATCTTTAGTTTTAATGACTGAGGTTTGGCACATGCCACTTGGTTGAGCTTTATGGATAATGCTGATCAATTGGTAGTCATTGGTGTCATGAGTGTAGGCATCATAAATTTTATGATACTCAAACACCTTAGTGTCCATTACCCATTGAAAAAGAGGATAATAATGTTCCTCATGTTCCTCATGGCAAATTTCACATGTTTTTTTAAGTACCATGTGGATGTTATTGTGTAGGCAATTACTCTGTGTATGTCCTTCAAATTTGTAGTTTGTGCACCAAATGCCTCTTCGTATTTCATGTACATTATTGGATATTAATTTTTCTAATTGTGATGCCATTAAGGATATCTAGGCCTTCATAAATGGACTAATCCCAATGTCAATGCTTCCAACCACTTCAGTGTAGAGAGCAACTTCTAAGGCCTTACACGAGCTAGTGAAGGTCCATTCTGATAGGGTTCACCGAAAAGGTAGTAAAAGTCCTCCCACAAACCATTATGCATGTTGGATATAATTAATTTTGAAGGATAGTTTAGACAATAAGGTTTTAAACCTTACATCATACTCACGTACACTTTTTGTAAGTCTTTGAAATTATGATACCATCTAAGAGCGTAGTTTTAGATTAAGGTAAAAACAGGTTTTGAAGGGACCCCAAAACCCTTTAAAAGAATCAAAAAAGATAAAGCATTACCAAGCACTAGGAAAAGCCTTCCTAAAACCTACTAAATAGTAGCATCAAAAAGAGGTTATATAAGGACAACATCAAAATCCAGGTTATATTCAACCCCCTAATTTTCCAAGTAATGATTTAATATCTATTTTTTAGGGGTAAAATCCAGAATAATTGCCTGCCTGCCATCAACAATATTCTGCATACTTACTAGCTCTCTGGTTTTCCTAGTGGATCTTCTTCCAGGTTTGTCTGGAGAACCAACATCCGGTTTCACCATAAAAAGCTGTTCATCTCTTTTTTCAGATTTATCCAGAGTAGAAGCAAGATGTTTCACCTTAGTTTGCTGGTCTTTTTTTGTTGCTTCTAGTTTCTACCCCCTTAGTATTGGTCTTTTTTTTAGCCCTTTTTCTTTGGTTTAGAATATGCTTTAAGTTTTCTCCATTATCATTCACAAGAAGCTCATCCAAAGGGAAATCATTATCAACCTAAATCTCCCTGGATTGAGAAGTAAGAAAAACTCCCTCCTCTAATTTATTTCCAGCTTCAGCCCAGAATTCACCTTCCTCTAGCACAGTTTTGTCATCTACATCTCTCCATCGGTCTTCTTCCTTTGATAGAAAACGATTTGTTTTGATAGATCAGTCAAATCATCTATTCTTTGTACTGGTATTATAGTATCTGATTGCATCCCATGTCCTTCTTCCTCAGAATTTTCTTTCTCAAAAGAAAGTTCTTTATCCGCCTCAATATGTTGAGCTTTAGGATCTTCAAAAGAAGGCTCTTTTTCTGCCTCAGCATGTAGAGCTTTAGAATCTTCATTATTCTTTTGTTCTTGTCGATGATCTTCTTTGAGTTTCCATACTTTCTTATGTTGAACCTTGGTCTTTCTCCCATCCAAAACACTACTAGGATGATTTTTACTTTTGGACGGACAGTATTTGACCAAATGCCCCTGTTTCTTACAAGCATAACAAGAATTGGGCAAGTCTTCAAAAACAATCCCTTGAGTTTTTTTGCCCAGCTTGGATATTAGATCCACTTTTTCTGGGAGATGATTCAGAACTGCCACTTTAACATAAAGTCTGGCACTTTGAAGTTTGGATCTAGTAGCCATAGCATTATCCAATGCCACAAGTTCACCAAAAGAATT
Source organism: Torreya grandis (assembly GCA_037957365.1). Lineage (NCBI taxonomy): Eukaryota > Viridiplantae > Streptophyta > Pinopsida > Cupressales > Taxaceae > Torreya > Torreya grandis. The sequence goes on from JARHVA010001513.1 coordinate 1,449,313, forward strand.
GGCAATACCTTTAAAAATGTCCTCATGCCAAAACTCTAAAGGGAGGCCAGGAAGTCTAACCCATATGGGAGTGGTTAAGAAAAAAGAATCTGAGAGATCCATGTTAGGCTCCCATTTTTTAATAGTGAGAGAACATTTACCAAAAGACCACGGTCCTCCACACAGAACCATATTCATGTCTTCCTTACAGTTGAAGATAAACGAGAAGAAACCATTCAACATTGGTGCCATATCTACCTCTCCTCGAATAACCCATTTCCTTTTAACCATTTTTGTAAGAGATTCTAGATCTGGTCTTGCTCCTAAAAATTTACCCACTAGAGTGAAATCCATGGAAGACAAAAAAATCTATTAAAGGATTTGGAATAAAAACTTGAAACTCACCTTTCTCCCAATAAGACCTAGCAGTCACCGGTGGGAAAAGAGATTTTCCATTGGATTTCTTGCCAAATAGAGATGACCATGTTCTTTGTTCTAAATACCCTACCTTCAATGCTTCTGAGGATTTTTCCATATTAAGATCAACATTATCTTTCTCCTTTTCAAGCTCCTGCCCCAACACAACAGAAGGAGAATCCAATTGGGAGACACGGATCCCACAAAAAGGATCAAATCTGCTCGAAGATTTTCCATTATTTACATCTGCCAAAAATTTTGACCCAACATTTTTCTCTATACCTCCTGCATTTCCTCCAGGGTCTGTACCTCCTGCCTGATTCTCCACAATCAATTTTTTACATACCTACAAACCAGTGGTTTCCAAGATAGAAAAAGTGCCTTCCTCCTGCCACCCATTGATTTCAAATTTTGGATACACGCCCAGTGCACCCATATCATTGTGATGAAACATTGTGGATGCGTGCCCAGCACGCCCAACGATTTCAATTTTTTTTTTACTCCAGCGCACCCAACAAATTTTTCTAAGAGCATAGTTACAAACTATGTGGCTTTACATTTAGAAGATGTGATACCTCATGACCTCCAAATCAGTTTACACATATGAACATGTTCAGTTGCATTATCCACCCCTTAGTATTTAGGTAAGTGTAATGTCATCTCATAGTAGACGATGGTTGATTGAGGTGTTTGGTTAGGGTGATTATTGGGAACCTCCAAACCTAGTTCCTTGGGGAGGGAATCCACTTCCTCGGGTGCCACCACCTATCCCTCCTCTAATGCCTCTAGTAACAGTGCTTAGTGTAGAACCTGGTTGGTTAACTAAAATTGGACCTATATTTTGTCCTTAAAGACCAGGTCCACTAGGTATCCCAAGTTATGCCATAAAATTCTCTTGAAGAGGGAAAGATAGTGTTAAATCTAAATGAGCCTCAACTGATTCAGTTTCAATATTCCTTATCAATTTAACTTTTGAATCTGAACTATCTCTATCCCAATTTCGAATGGGTACTCCATCTAACTCAAAGGCACGAGTGTGCACAATGTTGGGGGAGCTAGGTTGGTTCAAACTTGGTTTCTTGGTTCCTACCATCCAACTTATTTCTCCTTTGTAAGATAGAAGTGACATAGAATGTGGTTTGAAAGTGATGGGGTCCTCACATATTTTCACTTCCTTGTGGCTCCTAACAACACTCCTTAAGTTCTCTCAGTCTCTTCTTGCACCGCTAACTCCCATGATCCTTTGCCAAGATTCATCATACTTCTACTTTTATTGTGCACCCTAGTTGGCTACCATTTTAAACCCATAATCTATAATCAACCTCTACTCTCCCCTTCTAAATGTGTGGCTCATACACAAGAGGATTTATCCATCCATTGGTATGGTTTCCACTCCAAGGTCAACAATTAATTTCTTAATTTTGAAATAAAAAAGCATTAGATAGTGACCCTGTAGCACTCAAAGGAATTAAAATTTGGCTTCTTTAGTAAATGAACATGTGGTCACAACATACTCTAGAATATAGTTATTCTAAACTCCTCTCCATCAAAAGTTGACTTCTCGCATCTATGGGACTCCAAGTTGTGCTAGAGCCCTTTGTCATTCTAGTGTCCAAGACCACCTCCTTCCAAGATTATTTGATCATCCTTGAGCATATGCTAGTAGAAAAACATGTAAAAGAACTGGGAGCTCTAAAAAGAATGTTCCATACAAGGGACTATAGAGATTCTACTCCACCTATCATCATGTAAAGATTCTTGGTCTAAGATACAGAACTAAAAACTTATCTTCAATATTGATAATCCATTCTTCTGTATTTTGTAGCATAATACGCTCAAACATTTTCCCTCGACTGTGCTTCAAGTAATTTGGGTCTTGGTAACAAAACCAAAATATTGGGCTATTTTAGTTAATTCTAGTTTTAGTGTTGAAGTTTATCCCAATAAGCTAGTGCACTGACCCTATCACGTAAGATTTAGGTCTCACACACTCACTCAAAGTGTGCAACAAAAAATCAGTTCCCAAAGGTTTAGTAACATAATAATATATGTTTGTACATATCTTTTTCTTTATGAAATTCCAAACAAGGATTATTAACAACACAAATATACTACTATGATTCTTCTAGTTCCAGATGTAATTATTATTATTACTACATAGATCACCATCATTATCTAGCATTAGTGACTTAAAAAAGAAAAGGATGCCAAAGTCAAGTAGCTCATATCCAAGTCTAGCACTTAGTGTATTCCATCATTCAAGACACAACTTGGTAAAATATAATATCTCATATTAGATGCTTAATAAACCAAAAGGTAAAGCTTCATCAATTCTCCAAAAGATCATCCTTGTAAAAGATTACAACAGGGGTATTTATATTTGTTTTGCCCTGACCAAGTGTTACAATAATTAATGTTATAAGTGAATGGTGCATGGACTCTCAATAGATTGAGAGTCATGGCACTTACAATAAGTTCTTAAAGACCCAGGTCCCTGCACCCCTAGATACTTGTTCTATGCTATATACTGGTGGCCATGTGTTCTATTCTTTGTAGGTTGGTGTAAAACCTCTGATCAATAAGGTCAAAGTGTCCCATATGAATCACACTTCTAACTACTCTTGCTTCCCACACACTCCCCTAGTCTTTCACTTTCATTCTGAGTCCAATATTCTTGGGTTCTCCATGACTTGTTATCCTTTAAATGGGTCATCTCACGTTGGTCCTTTCTACATCATTATCCTCTCGCACCATTGTCTTCTTTCACCCAATAAGTTTTTCACCATGGTGCTTCTATGCTTGGTAGTCACGTGCCATGGTTTTTTCATGCCATGGTCTTTCTGTGCCAAAATAGGACAATACCTAGCCAAAATTATGGGGCCAACATTAACAATTAAACAAGAAGCTATAAATAAAAAGTAAATTTTCTCCAAAGAAATTTAAGTGTGATCTAATTACTAAGAGTGTAAAATATTGAAAATGAAAAATGATAGTGAAAACAAACAAAAAAATTGATTAGATTTTTTGCTTTTTGCAATTATCTTTAACCAACATTCTATAAAAAAGTAGTTAAAAAGTTTAAACTTGCATTGTATTTAAAACAATCTGCAAAAGGTTAGAGAAAGCCAATAAAAATAAAGAGAAAACAACTCTTTTAGAATGATCTCACATATACACAATCAAAGAAAAAAGGTGAAATTATTAGTTAGTCAAAAAGATAAAACCAAACAAAAGAAAGTAAATATGATACAAATTTGATGAATTGAATTAATTAAAGTATACAAAAGTTAAATATTTTTACATGGTTGCATTTTTCACTCTGATACATTCATTTTGGCAAAAATAAGAGCTCAAACAGAGTCTTGAGTCAAAAGTTATGGCCTCCAAAATGTGGCCACTCAAAATGCAAATGAATTCGCTGCACACTTTGACAAATTTGTTGCTCACAAAACCTAGTAACGAATTTGTAACACTTAGCAGCAAAATTGTAAAAGTTAGTGGCAAAAATGTAAAACATAGTGGCAAAAAAGTTAAACACAATGGTGAAATTGTTAAACACAGTGGTGAAATTGTTAAACACAGTAGCAAAATCATTAATAAAATTTTAATAGTGAATTCACAAAAACTAGGAACGATTTTGCAAATGTCAGAAGCGATTTTGCACAAGGCAGAGGTGATTTCACTGTAGGAAATGGCAATTTCACTGGAAGTTAAAGCAATTTCATTATTTATTGATGAAAACATTGTTAATAGTGATAAAATTGTTGTTATCCTATAAACAAAACAAAAAACACATAAACGTAAGAAAGAAAGGACATTTTCACTTTTATGTTCTATAATTTTACTGTTAAAGCTCCCAAATTTGTTGTTATGTAGAGAAGCGTACATAGCCAAACATAAAACTAGTGACAACAACTTGTAGTCCATACTGGCACTAAAAGAAGCAAGATTAAATACAAAAATACATGCATAAACTACAAAAATTATAAGAGAACTATTATCTAAGTGCAAAAGAAGATGATAAGAAGATTTGAAAAATACGTGGGTAGGTCCCATCGAGTGTGCCAAAAATGTATGAATGAAAGTCTAGAGATACAAATATTAATCTAAACTAAAATTCAACTATGTTGAAGCAACAAACAAATAAAATAAAGGACAAAATTCATGATTTAAGTGCTCAATATTTCTACATTGCGATATGTATATGATTTTCTCTTTCAAATATGTGGAGCTCACTCCTCCAATGTAAGATATAATGGGTAGCATTTTGGTGCAAATGATCTTTGGATGCTTTGATTCACCTTTGATTCGATAACACTTCATTAGCTCAAGTTTGGATTTTTTGAAAATGATGGTTTGTGAGTTTATTAGATGCTTAGAGAGGGATTAAATGGTGGAGAATTAATTGATTTATTCAAATCAATTGAATAATCAACAATTGAGAATAACTCCTCATCAATGAGAATGATGACTAATTCAAGAGGTTTAAAGTAAAAGGGAGTTAGTTGGATTAGTCACAAAGAATGAATTAAATGAGTTGACAAGTCAAGGGGTGACTCACAAGGAAGTTGAAAATGTTGATAAATTGGTTTTGTGAGTCAACAAGCAAGAGAGATAAAGGTGGTAGCATGTTTGGGTAAGGTGGAAATTCCAAAATTATTTATTTAAAACAAAGATTTAAGTGTGCATAATTGTTTAATTAATAATTATTTAATTATGCATTTTGGAGGGAAATTAGTGTTAAGTTGAAATTGAATTTAATAGAGAGAAAATTAGTGCATTTTGACACTAAATGAAATTTAGGTGTCTACACCTAGTAACTATCATAAAATGTGTTGTTTAAAGAAATAATCAACTGCATGCATTTAGTTCATCTAACATATGGATGAGTTCTAAGTGTATCAATTTTAGTTTGCTACCACCCAGGTATGACATATATTTATACTGTAGTACTCTATGACATCCCATAATACCATAATTCATTATATATGAACACAACTATATACTTACACATAACCAAACTTACAATTTCAAGAATCAAATGACCCACAATCATAAATAATAATCAAACAAACATGAGATTATACCATCCAGGTATACCCTATGTTTAAACTGTGTATTATTATAATTTATAAGCACATATCATGATGCACTATTACATGCTATATATGTCTAAACATGTGTACATATTAACACTCTCATATAATGTACTGCACACAAGTATTCATTATATATACATATACATATACATATAAATATACATATACATATACATATACATATACATATACATATACATGTATGTATGTATATATATAAACTAACGGTCAGTCACGCTATTATCAAAGAGTCAGATAATTCATAACTAAGTTATTCCATAATCTTTTCATTTTAACAACTTAATTTCTTTTCTAAGAGACTATTTTTGCACAGTTATAGTTTTGGTCCCACAGACACCTTATGACTCATTTTAACCATCCATTTGATTGTAGGTTTAGTCATATGACCCAATACACCTATATATGTAATAAGTTATATGAACACCCAAATCCATTTATAAATGCATTTTCTACATGAATACCCTCATATGTATTAACTATAATCATATTATGTTTCACATAATAATGCTTACCAATATATAAATATGGTTGCAAAGTTCAACAGTTATTAGAACTTTGATCAATAACTTAATCATTATAACTTTCCCATTTAGAAAATACATTGACAATCTATTAAAGACATTAATACTCTTAGAATATTAATGAATAGATTATCATGGGCAACAAACTATTTGTACTCATATCAGATCGCCACACAATTCCTTATAACCATCTATGCATATTATCCTATGGATTTTGTTATAAGTTTGATTCCATCAACTTGTTGTGAATAACACTTACACACACTTAAAGACTCCGATACGTTGGATCTGGTAAGGATATCACTAAATAAGCAAATTGATATATAGGTATTTCATGTAATGGATGTCACACACATAAAAAGGAAATATTCTAAAATATTCAATGCTACATATATTACATAGCTCCTAGCTACCATAGATATTATATCATTAATTCTATATCATCTGCCTGATATAACATAACCATAGTATATCCCATATCATATTTGCTAAGTGAATTCATATTAGCTGATAATATAGACATATGGCTATGCTGCTTAACTGGGATCAAACTATGGACATACGAATGAGTGCCTAATCACTTCAATTAAGTATAATATAGTGGCACCCTATAATAGAATTGCATCTATATTTTACACTTCCATAACCAAAAGGATGCCTACCTATTAGTTTGCTTGATTTTACATAAATAAAGTGCCTATACCATTCACAAATAGCTATATAATTGGATCACTATCAGTGATACAATACTAGCATAAACCCATTTAACACATATAATATCTAAAGGAATAAATCGCTATGAGTAAGTAAGAACCAAGTTCATAAAATCTATCATAAATCTCTATGGTTTCTCTTAAAGAAATCCTTACATAAGTCCTGATTTATGTAATATAAGATAATAAAATCTATACAAGATGTTACATAAATTGCTATGGCATGTTGTTGTTTGGTTCTCATATGTATCTACCCAAAAGGATATATTTACTTACTAAATGACTGCATTGTTTTGTCATTGATTCATTAACTAAAAGGATCACTGTATTTTATTTCAATTTAACTTATATGTAGAATATGTATTTGCAATAATGAATACTAAGATCTTAAAATCTAACAATATTTAGGTCGCCTTGTTTATGAAATTACCACCAGAGGAGAGAATAAGTATTATAAATAATTAAACTAATAATATTTTACTTTTATTTATATGTCCGTATTTCATTATTAATTTAGATCACTTCATTTTCATGGTATTGGCTATATGTTATGTGTGTGTGTGTGTGTAAGAGTTTCCTTTTGCAGATCACCCCTCTACCGAGCGCTCAGATCGCTTGCTTTGCCCATTATGAGGTTGTTGTGTATATATATGCAGCCATCATTTAAACCAAATGAATATCTCTATGTATACAGTTAATGGTTATTAATTACTCATATATTTTAGAAATAATGAAGCAAACTTATTGATTAAACACTAAAACCAACTCCCCTCAAACAATTCTTCATGCACCTTTTTTCACTCAGGACATAATGTGTCGACTTATTCAAACAATATTTTATTGTAAAGGCATCGACCAAAATATCATATCTAATTATATTGATGGTATGTACATGATATAGAATTGTTTATCAGTATTTTAATTAGAATACCTGTAACTGATTATAGTTTCAAGTAAATAACAATGAATGATACTACCTAAATCAATTTTTAGACTTATGTTTGACTGAGTATATCACCCTATGATGCTACCTAATAGGGAGTATATACCATAGGTAAATGTATATACACTTAATAGTTTGTTACACAAGAAATTGGGCATATATAAATACATAAATGGTGCACAGATCTCTGCTATTTAACTAATTACATAGTCCAATTAACAAACATAATTTTAATGCTTTACCTATCTGGTAGAATATGATTGTGATCTTTTTGGTTTAGCTTCTCTCCAAAATCTCCTCCAACGCCTCCTCTTTGTAGATATTTTATGTAAATTTGCCTCTTTTCTTCAATATCCTCCTTTTTTTCTTATGTAATGCCCCTTCTTCTCCTTAATTTTTTTAATGCCCTTTTTTTCATATTTCATATTTTTTTAAGGGTATGGTCTTTTTTTTGAGAGCTTTTTATTTTGTTTTTCTTTCCTTTTTTTCTCATTATTTAATATATTTTATTCCTTTTTGGTTTTTCTTTTTTTAGACTAATTTATTTTATTCTTCTTTTCTATTTTTTCCACACAAATAACAATTTCCTAAATTTTATTTATTAACTATAAAAAATCCATAATTTATTGCTTTAATCAACATACCCAAATGCCATAGCAATTTAATGCTAACCTCATAAATCAATAATCTAAATTTAATTTAAATATGCAAACCATGTTTTATACTAGCATTTAATGACCAAACATGTTAATCATGCAAAACAAGTTCCATTAAACCATTTAGCCTATACTAACAAATCATGACAAATAACTATTTTATGCAAGTAGAAATAACCATATATGCAAACCATTTATTATGTATTATAACATGTGTTAGTTGTTGTGGTGTGTGTAGGGTTCTATTCGAATTCTCTATCATCCTCTGACATCTTGATCTACATCACCCTCTCTGATGATGATCTCCCTTTGTCACAGTTTGAAAGATTAGTTATCTTGCATCAACCTCATAATAAGTAGTTAGTTAGACCATATTAACATGATATAGATACATCATAAAATATAACTGAAATAAAAAATCAACATGTTCGTAATATAAAATTATACACTACAACTAACATATAGCAATATGATCATATAACCTAAGAAATATCTAATTGTCCTAGAACAATATATATCTCAAAGCTTAGTCTAAAATAACCCAAAACAAATTTGTTAGCTATTAGTATCCACAAGTAATCAAATACTTTGCTTAGCGAGGAATTGGGATATAACAAAAAGAACAAGTGAAGCATGTATGTATGATAAAACTGACTATACTAAGATATCTAGTATATATAGTGTCTAGAAAATATAAAAAATATAAATATAGTAATGCATGCAATCTATAAATTTTATGTTTTTGGAGTAATATTTGAATGCTTTTGTGTTTTGACATGTTATATTATTTTTGTATTTTTTGGATATAAGCTATGTGCAAGTAAATGAAAATAAATTATGTACAAGGAGAAAGAGAGAATAAAGTATGTACAAGTAAATACTAAAAATGTAAATGAAACAATATACAAGTAAAGTTTAATGTCTCTATAGACCCAAGAGCACATCCATGGGATGTGGATAATCAAATGATGGATCTGGTAGAAGATCATCTAGTGTCGGATACTGAATCAATCCAAACTCAAATAAGTCATCATCACCATGGTTATCATACCAATCTATATATATCAGTGGAGCCTTATCCTTGGCATGAGTCTAGAGTTTGTGCATCCAAATGGTGTGTTGCTCAACTATAAAAGATGTCTCTCACACTGTCTCAAGGTAAACCACATTAGACTGCAAAGTATCTATTTGAAACCTGTGGTTCTCATCTATGTCATTGTGTAATATTCAACCATGTGTCCATCATGAGTGAATGTCAAACATATGTTTGATTGATCAATTGTGGCATCCATCACCTGTAACCATGTATTACCAAGTGTAACTCGTAAATGAGTGTCCCTGCTCAAAATGAAGAATAATGTATTAGCCACCTTGGGGCCACATGTAATTGGTAGTGTAATATGTCCAATGGAATCCTAAAAGTATATAGCATGTTATAGATAACTTTCCTGATAACCAATATGGTGTAAAAATGCTAATGTATAAGTGTTAGGATTAAAATCATCATCAATAGCTACATGGGGAATGTATCTGTTTGCTAAAAAAATTTGTATAGTCAATGCATCATTTTGTGAATATATGTGTCGATGATGACTCTATTGTGGTGTTCATACATGTGAAGGAGCTTGTATTGATGATGGTGGTCGTGCCTATGGAGGTGGAGGTTGTATGATCTGGATAGTGCCCTTAACCTTAAATTTATTTAGTTTATGTTTTAATGTTGAGCATATGTGTGTATCATGTCTTGTGAGTCTATTAAAGTGGCAAAAGGGTTGACCTTCATGTGGTGATAAACTAATCTATGTTGTATTGTGGGTAACATCATCAATTCTCTAACAAGTAGTATATGTAAGATCTAGTGCAGTCTATCTTGTAAACTCCTTGCCTATATGACTAAATCGATACTAAATGGATTAAGGGATCTAGTGCTAACTATAGATGAGTATGGGAACCTATAGATATAGGATCCTAAAAAAGTTATGCTACTGGTGTAGGGGAGGTATAAGTGCCTTTGAATTATCTTTGTACTCTCTTAGGCCCATTGGTGTTAAAATTAATCCACATAAATAATCATCAATATCTGTAGGTGGTTTATCCTCCTTTGTAGTGGCCTGTGAATATGTGTCAGAATTATGAATTTAAACCTCTTCTAAATTAATGAGTAGTGGTAAACATGTTATAAGAATCTCATCATTTATCCTGGGTGAGGATGTTTGTACTGTGAGAGGTTGTTTTTCTATCATTGATGAGGGTAATTGTGTTGTAAAAAGTTATGGTGATGGTATAATAGTCTTGCTAGACACCCCACCTCATATGTATGTATTTTATTAATGGGAATCTTGTGAGGTGGGGATTTGATGAGAACACGAGGTGTGTTAGGAACCCCTTATCCAATGGAAGCACAATTGATTACTTTCTTATAAGCAATTAAACACGAAATTATACCAAAATGGTTAAGTAACTAGAAACTTGAGACAACAAAGAATTTGAGAGACAATACACACTCTTGTATTAAATACTACTAGAAGAAAATACAATAAGGAAGATGCCACTTCTTCCTCTACCTCAAAGGCTTGCCACACCTCAAGACCTTCTTCCCTCTCTCTCTTGCTCAACATAACCAACTCAACAACCTGAGTTATTATCCCTCCTTGAATACTTCAGCTGATCTCCTTGACCTTACACCTGTAGATCTCCTTGACCTTACTTCAATGCTTCAATGCTTTACTTGCTTGCTTAATTTTACAATACATGCCTCATGGGTCTTTAAATAGAATCCCATGCATACAAAAATAGAACTCTAATTACAATAATTAGACACGCATCTCGTGACTATAATTAGTCATTTAACAAGCAAACACTCGCTTCACTTAATTGACTGTTCGTCAACAACAGTTCTAGAACGCCACAGGCGACCGACGTCAGTCCCTGTTTGTCTGGTGCTGACCGACGTCGGTCGACTCCCTGTCGACGCCAGTTGCCTTCTACATTGGTCATGATCGATGTCAGTCATGCTACTGATGTCGGTACTTCTGGATCTTCAGCAACCTCCCTTCTTCATGTCTGCAACAGTTAAAGCTTTTAGCTCCACACCCTAACAAGGTGTCCCATCTGATGATGTACTCAGGCTAAGAGTCTCGATGAGTATGCAATATCTAAATGGTTGATTATTTGTTGGATATGTATATAGGTACTTACTATGTAAAAATTTGACACATATATGAAAAGTAGAAGCTACAAACTCCATAACATTTATCCAAGGTCTCCTGAGTAGAAAGTTATAGTAAAAATGATTTGGCATCACCAAAAAGTGTGAAGTTAAAGTTTTTGGTCCCATTATAATTTCTAATATAATTGAACCCAATGTTTGTCTAGGAATGCCATCAAACCCTAAAATATTCTTATATGTCTTTTGAATAGAGGCTACATCAACCCCCATGGGTTGTATAAATGTGAGGCTACATATATTTAAGTGTTGATCCACAGTGGATGAAAACTCGTTTAATAGTTGTATTATTGATTTGAGCTTGAATGAAAAGTGGAAAATTCTGATCAATTACTGAATGTTAAGGCAAGTACTCATTAGAAAAAGATATCACATCCTTTATAGTGTTCATAATAAATGCAAAATAAGATGGATCAGTATCACGAGGCACAAATGTATGCTTAAGTGTTTGAAAAGCAATATCTTTAAAAATTGTTGCATTTTGAAGTAATTCTAATATAGATATTTTGGTTGGTGTATTTCTCAACTGATCCACTATATCAAATTCTCTTTACTGATCTTTGGGTTCTTTTGTAGTGTGTTGGGGATAAAGAGGGATGGTAGGGTTACATTACTCCTGTATAGGTTGAGGAAACACCCTATTTCGCCTAGTGATAGCTTAGATTGTAGGATCTACTATTTATCATGGGTGAGTAGTAAAGGCAGGATGGGATCATAAATAATCAAGTGGTCTAGTAGGAGGTGGAATAAAAAGAGTCCTCTAAGTCTCTGTCATCTAGTAGTAGTTAGAGGTAACTCAAAGTGAGCCATATAACAATGATTTGCATAAAAATAAGACTCATGTGATTGAGGACCAATGTGTAAAATAAGATTAACTCTAACCAAATCCATAATAAGAGTAACATACATGTGTATTTTTCTACAAAAAGTTGGTAATATACATGCTAAGCAAAGTACAAGGATTTGTACCATGAAGTGAAAGATGGCCTCCATCATGATAATCATCATAATGAGCTATAAATTAACACTGAGTAAATGCTATAAATGTGAACCCTAGGGTAATCTAGTGTTAGGGTTTATGCAATGTTTGAAGTAAGTCAGGCTCACCAAATGTTTTAACCTTTTAGGGTTTTACTATGTAATTCCTATGTTTGATTAAATAGTTGAGTAGTCTAAATCAATTAAATAATATACATAAAATAACCACTAATTTGTTACAAATTTTGACTTACTTTGACTTTCTAAAAATAGGAATGAATATGTGAAAATAAAGACTTATCTAGAAAACACTTGACACAAAAGATTTGAGTGCTAAAAATTGAGATACAAATAGGTATAAGTATCATCAACCAGATCCCTATGTTAAATCCTCTCCTAGACATTAGTGCCATATGGATCTAATGTCCTAAAAATGGTGCTAATGTCCTCTATGTAGTATTGTTACTAAATTCTAGGTGCACCCGTGTTGTGTTTATGAGTTTTGTTCCTATGTGCATGGAGTTTAAAACTTTGTATTGTGCCTGTAATAGTTGATATATGATGTAAAACCTAATCCTCCTTGTAAGTAAGGCATTAGCTAAAAACGTGTCCTTATTAGTAGGATAGGATGGATATCCTCAATACCTTGTTGTGAAGAGAGTTGCCTACATACCAAAACTCCAAGGAGGGATCAAGCCTAATGTAATTCTCCCCACATAAGTGCTAGTGCAAATGTAAGTGGTGCTAGAATGATAGTGGTCTTGAATTCCTTGAGTGTGCTTGAGATTGAAAATATGGAAAATTTGGGCTTAGGGTAGTTATAGATGGTAGTATGTAGAAGTATGTCAGAATAGGGATCAATAACCTTGATTTTGCTCAAATTGTTGCATATTTGAATAGGTCTTTTACATCTATTTTCCATCTAGTGGATAAAAGTCTAAAAGTCATGTGTTTATAGTATTTTGTAGCTTGTGTGAATAATAAAATATGATTAGACCAACCTTAGGAGGGTTTAACTTTTGAAAATACATATGTTCATGAGAGTTAGGATAAAGGAAATTAATGCCATGTTGGGGACACTAGCATCATATGGCTCTAGTGTCCTTAATGTCGTGCTAATGTCTAGCTTGTAGGCTGCTAGGCATGAAGGGCCAAGATCTAGGAATGAAGGTTTGAAACTATTTTTAGCCAACTAAGGACACTTATGGTCCCCACAAAGGTTGGAAAAGTGTGATAAAAGGATCTACGATAGGTATAGGGCTAAGCTAGGAATATGTTGTCTCAAATAACACTCTTAGCACTCAAATACCACTTTTAGGTAATTATAACCACCATGACTGAGGGCAATTTTAAACTTTTCTTCTATACTTATTTAACTTTGTTGTCAGCCTTTGAGATTTTTGATCATGGTCTATTAGTTAGCCTATAATTCATACTTTATCACAAAAGGTGTCTTGTCAAGTGCTTGGTCATTTTAAGGTCTCTTGAAAGGTCTAACAGAGTGAGTCAAGGGCCTAGTATTACCATCATTCTCCTTCATGAAGGTCTTGTTTAGGTGTTTGAAGAGTTTAAGGTATATTAGCAAAGTTTAAGGTTACTTTTCAAAGATCAAGATCTGTTGAGCCATGATGGAACATTGTTATGTTGAATTTCTAATGAGTTATGATGTCTTATGGTGATAGTGATCTTTTATAGACAAGGTATAGCCAGGTGAAAACCTTATTATTTCATGTTTAGCAAAAGTTAACATAAATGTGGAGATATTAAGGTAATAGTTGACTTTATTGACTTGAAGGATCAAGTACATTTTGAAGCCACTAATTTTTTTCTAAGCTATGCCAAGTTTATTTCTCCCTCACACATGTCCACTTAGGTCAGTTCAACATGAAAAGGTGGTGGGACCGTCCAAAGATCAAGAAGATGAGATATAACGTAGAAATTCACTTGTCAAGGGATTACAAAGCATTTTTTCAATGTAGAGATGGTCAGTTCATGTCATAAATGGATGTTTTCATGTCTCACTAATGTTTTTAGGGTCAAATCAGGCTTTTGGCAGCATTAGCAGGTCCAAAGAAGCCAAAAAATGTTTCATCTCCTCCATCAACCTCTTTACAAACTAGTAAAGGCCATTTTCAAGTGTTAATTCCATGAAGAGGAAAGATAACTAGATTTAGTGTTTTTGGGGTTGGATAGGGGTCCTTATCAAATTTAAATTTTATGCATTTTTTTAAGGATTGAAGGGCTATGCTTTACGAATAATCATTAATGAGATAAGCAACCCAAAACCCTCCTAAACCCCACAGGCAGAGTTTTTTCTTGTTCCAACAAGTTTTTAGGTTAATTGATGCACATGGTTGATTTTTGGAGCTCATAAAGGGTATAAATTTCCCTCTCACATCATTTTCCATCATCATTTGGCATGTGTGAGCAACCAAAGTGACAAAAATGTTGTGTTTTTGTTGTTTTTAGAGGTGGCATGCAGGGTTTCAAGTTTTGGCATTATTTAGCATGGAAGAAGTTGTATTTGGAATGAAAAACTTTTAAAATACCTAAAAAAATATAATCTAGCCTCTTTAGGTTTCGAACAAGCATTGAGAAGGTTAGGTATCAAAGAAATAAGTAAATCATGTTGACTTTATATAAAACTGTCTGTAGGAAGTTATCAAAGATGCCTAGAAAATAAAGATTCATGGTGTTGGAGTAATCTTGGAGAATTGAAACTTCATTTATATCCATTTATCATTTTCTATTAGTGGTTATTATACCAAATAAGTGATCCAAATTATTCAAGTGATGATTTGATCAAGACCTTGTTGTAGGAGGTCTTAGACCTGTTAAAGCTAAAGAGAGTGATATTGCTGCTAAGTTTTGTTCCTTAAGAAACCAATAGGAACATTGGTTTATAATTGATATTAATGATATATATAACTTGTATTGACATCTAAATAATCAAGGAAATCACTTCATAAGTATCTCTAAAAGAAGATTGCAAGTGACGGTCCATTGATATGATTGGGTCAAACTCTCTTATAGGGATTCAATTGTAAACAAGTAAGGAAAGAAAGATATGAGAGAATCAATAAAGGTAATGATAACCTATAATAGGGAAAAATTCACTCTTATATATCCTATACTACTTCCAATTATACATTTAATGCATATATAGTCAAAATGAGCATTTGCAACCTTCCAAGGTAAAGGAGACGGTTGTAGGAACAAACATCATAGTGGTTTTGATTCACTAGTTCTGGTGAAGTATGTAGTGATACACTTCAGGGTAGAGGTAATAAACTCTAAGATTAAATTTACCAATGAACCAAATACCTAAAACCATCCTTGAGGTGAACTAGTAGGACACAAACCTAAAAAACATCGATTTAGTGTTTGCCAGCAAAAATTAAGTATTTAAAAGCATTTGAGGGATTCAAAAATGGTTTTTTGAACTTGAAAACTAATATAAAATTTCAAAGATATGATCAAAAGGCCTAAATTACCAAGGAAAGCATCATCAATTATCTAATTTGAGATAAATGCAAACCTATAGGTCTGTAAACTTATAGGTCTACATCCTCAAGTAAGAGAGATAAACCTTGCATGGTATGTGATGTTTAAAGACCAAATGAATGTGTTAAATCTAGGAGGGGATGTTAATAAAGTTTTTGGAAGGTATATAAAATAGTATCATTGAAGAAAAACCTTTTTTTGATCCTCAATAAACATTAAACCCAATGAAATTCTACAAGCCTGCTAAAGAGATGTTTTGTAGCATGTTTTCAAGATTTCAAGTGAGTATGCAATGATTTGCATTAGGATAGTGAATTGTATTGATAGAATAAGTGTGGAAGAGTCATGGATGAACCATTAAGGTGCTGAGGAAGATTTTAAGATGCATATAAATACCAAAGAGTACCTATAACCATGAACATAGTGTTTTTCATGCAAATAATTCATCCTTTTTGCTTGATGAAAGTTCATTAAGGTTGATCATGGACAAATGATGATTGAAGGAGTTGAAAGAAGATGTGTCAGACCTAATATAGGTCTTGGATTGGTTTTAAGTGCCCTGAAACTCTCCCTGTCTCTTTTTCTTACTCTTGGTCTACTTAGGCCTATGTTTTTCCAACATAGGGCTTGAAAACTTGTAATTCACATAACTTGAGTTCCAACCCATGGAATTGCCTCAAACTTTTACACTATACCTTATTTAATGTGATGAAGGATATTTTTGAGGTTCTGGGGTAGTAATGTATATATTTGTCTAGTTTATAGGACTATAGGCTTGCTTTGGGCCTAATTGAGAAAGGTGGGTGTTGAGAAAGTGGGTTTGCATTAGGAGTTGAGATCTAAAACTTTGGATGAAGTTTTAAAGAAATAAAGGGTACTCAAATCTGCTTTTATTTTTCCTATAAGCCCTGCATATCACTTAAACTAAGGATATTTGTAACAAAATAGGGCTACAAAGAATAGACCTCTAAGAGAGCAAATGCGAGAATGATGAAGGAAATTGCTAAACAAAAGTGGAAAGATGATGGGATGTGGATTTTCAAAAAGAGTCTGAGGTAGTTAGAATCTAAAAAGGTGACTTGGCATTTCCTAATCACTCTAAGGGGTAGTTTCAAGGACTCAAGGGTGAGTCATCAAGCCAAACATAACTCCTACACCACCATGAGAAGATAATTATCAATTGGAGTGTCCACATGTTGAAGAGGGACTTCAAAACTACCCTTTAGTGATTGATTCTTATTTTTAACTTGTTCATGATTGATTGGCAACCATTATTGGCTCTTAACACCTCTCCTCTCTCTCTCTTCTTCCTTCTCCTATATGTATGCCTAATTTTGGCATTGTAAGGGGTCCTTTTGATAGATATGGCATAGACCTATCTAAATTAACACTTTTTTCACTTCTAAAATGAATAGATATGAGTTCTAGCCTTCTCTTATGCTTATATCTAGTGTATACTTCATGCTAGTTGATGAATGTCAGTGATGGTATAATACTTTCTCTCATTTTTCCTATTATGTTTACCTCTTTGAAAGTGTTTGGTCATCTTTGTAAATCACATGGAGTGATTCTAAGTAGATTTGCATGGATTGAAAGTTGAAGCATTCATTAGTGTCTTTTAGACCTCTTGATTAGCCCTTTAGTCTATGCATCATGCTATACCCTCTACGTGAAACATTCATGTTTGGCGATCCCATTTGAGTTGTGTAATTAGATTCAGTTATAATTCAGGTTCTTAGTGCATAATAGGTAGGTGGAGGAGACAAATTTGGTGTATCACCTCCCTAGTTTAGTTTGCTTTCAGTTCTTTCTTCCTTTTCCTTTTTAAGTAGTAGTTTAGTAATGATTCTAGGTGAGAGCATTAAGGGAGGTAGCCCTATCTAGAGGTAATCTTTAGCTATAAGGTCACTTACAAACTTAAAGAGTTCCCATGATATCACTTAAGTGAGGAGGCTTGAACAACCTCTTAAAGGGTGCAACATTTGTTGATAATAGTTTTGGCATGCTTGATGGGGCTAGGATTGCATTCCATTAAAGAGTTCTTAATGTTTCTCTTCAATACATCAACGTTTGGAGGCATTAACACAAGCATAAATGGTGACTCCAAGTGAACCAAAATTGGTATAAGCAATCCCCAAGTGTCTAAAAATCAGAAACTAGTATGTATTCTCATCATTCTTTTGGTTAAGATACATACTCTATGCCTTCACATTCTTCATATCAGATTGATGGCATTCATGGCTTCACCCCAAGTAGCTCATAAATACTAGCATGTCAACCTTATAAAGGTTATTAATAGATGTATATTCCCTTTCCAATCCCAACTCAACCTCTTTGGCAACCGTCTTATCCATATAATCAATTTTGTCAAAGTCATATTGCTTCTACTCTGACCTACTTAGACTTCAAACAAACCCTTGTAAACCTTGAAATGAAAATGAGGGAGCTTGATAAAGAGAACAAAATTGGCCTGATTGTCCATAACCCTTATATTCATAATGATTATATTCAAATTATGAAGGATTTAGTGCATTCACTTAAGTTTAGGTGGGCATATATTGAGAGAAAGAATCAACATATGCCAGTTCATGAAGTGATAAAAATAAGAAGTTTGATTCAATGTCTAGAGAATATATTAGTGATTGAAGAGAGGTAAAAAATGTAATACAGTCAATCGTGTATGTTTTATCCTACTCAAAATCAACCTTATTTTACTTCAAATCTAGCCCAAGTTGCAATATGACATCAAGAAAGGCCCATACCAATGCAATCTCCACTCACTCTTTCTCTATAATCTCAAACCATTCCACCATGAATACCTTCTTGGACTAAGACCCCTGATTATATCATGCCAACCCTTAAAAAAAAGCCTTATCCCATGCCTATACAAAGTCAAGAAAAAGAGAAGTGTATAAAGGTCAAGTCAAGAGAACTCTCAAGTCCTTCACCTATCCTTCAAGTTACAGCTATCCATAAAGTTCAAGACACATCAAAGTTTGATAGAATGATTGAAGAGTGGAAGGAGAAGAATGAAACATACTCAACATAATTCCCTTCTCCATCTCTCCAGGAATACTACAATCAACCTAGCCCTCCCAAAATCCTAAGTTGGAAGGTGTGATCATAGGAATCCAAGAAGATAGGTTAGAATAGTGTTAGTTCAAGCAAAAAAACTCAAATAAACACACTAACACTTACATTCCTAGTCTATAACTTGGGGAGAGATTAGTAACAAGAGAAAAATGAAAGTACAACTAAAACATATAAGACACAAATCCTTTTCCTTCTTTGCGAGCTCCAATTCTTTGTTGAGTGGCTTGCTCAACATGTGTATCAAGAAGTCTTTGGCAATGAATCTTGTTGGCTTATTCTCTCCTTGGCACCATTGGCTTTGATGTGGCTTGTGATTGCTTGGCTTAATATTTTGGTATTCTAACACTATTGATATGAGTCTCATGACACAAATATTGCATAATAACTCTACAATATCCAAGCTTATATATGAAGAGGCATGACCTTGTATTTATAGCCTTAGAATTAACTCTCACCCAAGATGAGTTAGGGTTGAGTTAAGACTTGGAATGGGTTCAAACTAAACCTAGGTGAGTCAAATATAACCCCAATAAAGTTAATAGTTGTCAAGTAATTATGATTTATAATTACTAGACATGGCTCTTAAAATGAGATATTTTAGGATATTTTCAAATAGATTAACAACTCATAAAGACAATGATGAAAGGCTAGGATATTTTGAATTTTTAATTTTTTTTATAGATATTAATTAATTTCAAATGGGTAATTCAACTAGGCATTTAATCTAGTTAGCTTGTTGATTAATTCTGATTAGCCTTTTAGCATTTCTAAGATTTGATTTAAGTGTGCAAGTGTGCCACTTAATAGGTTCATAGGCCAAACTGATAGTTGTGATGCTACAAGATGATTAAGGATGAATCTATGAGAGAATATTATTGCATATGATATAATACCTCAATTAGGGATGTTTCAACATGATTATAATCTTTGACAAATGATGGATAAGAAAATTTAGGATTTTCAATGATTCTTAGGCTTAATTTGCAATAGTTTGTAGGAATCAATCTGAAGTCCGGTTAGAAGCCAGTTGTGACTAGTTTTAGGTGTCTACAAAAGGACACTCTATCAAGTTTCAAGTAAACGAATGAAGTCTCTTGCCGTCCCACCCCCTCCTCTTGTGAAGGAGAACAATTGCACAAAGGAAAAAATATGGGCATTTAGTTCAAAATGAAAACTTATCAAAACTAGGTGATGAGGTGGTTGTCCTTGAGAAGCAAAATCAATCAGTTACAAGTGTTTCTATCTAATTTTTGCTTTTTCTTAAGTGTGAAAAGAAGAAAATTGTGATGAAGGGTGTGGAAGAACCTATTAAAGTGCACACATTGAATACAAGTCATTGTGGAGAGCTCCTCTTTGGCTTGGGAGGATGACTTACAAATAAGAAAACACTAAAATAAACTTGTTTGTTAGATAAGTCGATGGGTGGATTGCCTCGCTGAGCTAGATCCTAGAAGCAAAAACTTTTTAGGAGGCTGTCAATCTACTTGTTTTAAACACTTAGTTGAGATGAAAACATAAATGTATTCTTGCATTAAATTACAACAAACTAAAATTTAAACTAGCAAACAACTGAATCTAATACAAGAGAATTAAATGCTTTACTAAGTTAACCAAAATAAAGCAACTAGTTCAGTTATCCTAATGCTAAAAATTGGTTAAGGCAAAATGGTGGTTTTAGTTCAGTTTATGACAAGGGTAAAAAGGAAATGATAAGGTTTTGATTGTGTTGGTAAATGTTTAAATGGGTAAATGATAGTCAAGAAACAAAAGATAAATGGTAAAAGGGGATTACGAGGTCAAGAGGTCAAGATGGAAAAGAGGCAAAAGGGGTAAATGGTCAAGGTGGTAAGAAGGAGATAAAGGGTGAATGGAAAAGGAAGTAAATGGATAAGAAGGTAGGTAGTTAAAGGGATTAAAAGAGAAGAGGTAAATGGGCTAAAGGTGTGAGGTCAAGGAAAGAAGAAGGCCAAGAAATGGAATACAAGAAAGCAAACAAATGTTACCTTGATGCTTGATGAAGATGTTGTTGTTGATGGAGCTAGAGGCAATTTTAGCAGAGCTTCGTTGCTTTGATATTTTCTCCTTGAAGATGATGATGACCTCCAAAATGATGACCTTCAAAAACTTCCAAAATTATGTTAAGAACCAAAGAATAACTTCCAACCTCTTTTTTTGGGTGAAAGAGAGAGGGGTATTTATAGCATTTATTGTGAAGAATCATTAAAATAGAGGGAAATAGTGAAATGTGGTGAATTTTTCCAAGTGGGTCTCATAAATAAGTCAAGGATGAGATTCGTGGGATTCCCATTTAGGTTGGTGAGTCTCCCACCTTGCACATGGGTCTAATTTTGAATGATAATCATACACATGGGTTTGAATGAGGCTTAAAGACTTTTCACCACCCTTTCTTGTCTTCATCCAAGCACTTAAAGAGGTGGCACACCAAATGTGGCACCATTTTCCATGTGGTTCATGAATAGTCAAAGATGAGGTTGGTGGGGATTCCCATTTGGGTTAAGGAGTCAAAAAATGGGTGTCCTTTATCTTTCCCAAAGCACTAAAGATGTATCTATCTTATTTTGAAGGCTACCTTCATATGTGAAGGCAAAATACATGTTTAATGATGGCCCCTTAAGGGGAAATTTTCCATTTTTCAAGGTAGGCCCTTGTGATGCTTAAATGAGGTCATTAGGCACTTTGGGAAAGGGTCGTAGGTGGGGTATGATGTCCCACATCAAGCCACCTCACTTCTAAGCCATATCACTTGCTATATCACCTTTCATGTCACTTTTTATGTCACTTGCCATGTCATCAGGAATAGTGATAGTGGGTCCCATAGTGAAAAGTGATAGTGAATAGTACTTTCAAATAGTATTTTTGAATAATATTATGCAACTAGAAGAGTAGTGGTTTGGTTAGGTTAAGAGGGGTTTGTTAGGGATTAAAATGGTTTAGGGGGTTTTAGGGGGTCTCAAGGCATTTAGTTATTAAAAACTGTAAGTGTGCAATTTTTTAGTGTCTACATTTTGCACTTTTTTGTTTTGTAGATTTAAATTAACAAGATACACTACAAAAATGAATTGCTTGGTTGAAGGTTAGGGTGCCTTGAGTATGGGTGGAGGTGTTCCCCCTCAAATTGAGAGTCGATGAAGAAAGGTCAAATTGGGTGCAGGTTTGATAAGTAGTTGGTGGGGAGGCACTAGGTGGTGCCACAAGGTAGCTGGGCATGTGAAATGTTAATGGGTGTACAAAATATGACTAAGTGTGATATTTAAGATTGCGAAAAGATTAAATCTACCAATGTTGGTAATAATAAGGTCAGGTCTAAGGATAAATGACAAGGTAATTGATCCCTAACATTGGTCATAACTAATCAGGTAAGTCTTATCAAGGATCCTAAATAGGGTCGATGTTATTCACAAGTATCCAAGGTAGGAAGTGCTCCCAAATAACAACATAAATGGTCTGGTTGTGTACGAGGTGGTGCAAATTCAAATGTTCAACATGGTAAAATTGGTCTATATGATCTAAAGGACCAAGGCAAGGTCATCACAAACTAGGCAATATATTGGGTCGAAAGGGGCCAATGTCAAGGTGGGCATGGGAAAGTGGGTTGTTTGGTTGGAATGGGGTGGCTGAGCAGACTCCATATGCCCTAGGCAACTGGACACTACATACATAGTTCTATGGACATAATGTCTAAAGTGAACTTCAGGCCTAATGTAGTTCTTCTGAGGTAAGGAGTGTTGGGCAATTTGGTTACCCCAATTTGAGATCATGCAATTAGGTTTGATTAAAGGATGTTGGAGAAAGGGAAGTTTCAAAGGGTGGAAAATATGGCTATCAAATAATTTTTTAATTGGTTTGGTAGAAATGGTGGATAAGATTACTTAAGATGTAATTAGATGATTATGTTGACTATGCAAAAGGAATTTGTAGCCATGGATAAGCAGGTTCAAGCATGAAATTTCTACCACCACTTTAAAGAAAAAAGAGGGAGAAATATGCTTTACCAAGATTTAGAAAATTTGGCACTACTCGAATTGTTGTGGTGATTCAACGGGTTCTTTCATCACCATGCAAATAAGCTAACATTATGCACACTTCATAATAATGTCATTAACAGTCTATGGAAGGGTATTATTTAATGATTTGGGGGAAGCAAAGTAATAGAGTGGGTAAGCGAGAATTGAAGATTTGAGCCCTTGACCTTTGAGCCAATGGGGCCCCATAATAAGTAAGCCTTGAGTTTTGAGGGAATTCAAAAAAAGACTCTGAGGGGTTTTTGGAATATGGATTGAGGTGAATAATAATAATATTAATTAAATGAGGGAACAAGTTGTGGATTTTGTGCATTAAAGCAAGGGTGTGGAGGACACAAGGAAGCAGACAAGGAGATGTATGTAGAAGTAGCACAACTGGTGACCACACTCTAAAGAGGTGGAGGTTGAATTGGAGAAAATATTGAAGATCCAATAAGGCATGAGGTTAAGGTAGAATAGGAGATGGATGAAGAGAAAACAATGAGGTCACAGATAAAGATGAAGGTGGAGAAGGATATGTTAGGTTGTGGAGCTAAAAGCTTCACCTGGATGCAAACATGGAGGCTGCTGAGTGTCACAATCATCGACGTCGGCAGGCCAACCGACGTCGGTCAGTGGTGGACAGATATCAACTGACATCGGTCAGGAGTCGACCAACATTGGTCACCTCCAGATGGATAGAGACCGACGTTGGTCCCCTGTGTGGTTTCAGAACTATTTGTTGCACGAACAGTTAGTTTGTTGAACCGATTGTTTGCATGTAAAGACTAATTTTAGTCTTGAGCCGCTTGTCTAATTATTGTTTGCATGGGATCTATATAATAGACCCATGGGGCTGTATTGTAAAATGGTAGAACCAGAAGAGTTCTTCAAATGGTAGAACTAGAAGAGTTCTTTCGATGGTAGAACCAGACGAGTTCTTCCATGGTGTGTAAGATCAGGTTGATCTGTAGGTTGTTGCAAGATCAGGGAGAAGATCTACATGGGTAAGCAAGGTTGGTTGATCTATAGGTGTGTGTGTGTGCAAGGTCAAAGGAGATTTGCAGGGTAGTATGATCAAAGGAGATTTGCAACACAATTGGGAGCAAGATCAGGTGAGATCTACTTGGAGTATGTTGCATACTTGTGTACTGGCAATATTGTTACTGACTGGTTGAGGTGAACAACAACTCTATGTTTGAGTTGTTTGTTGTGACTTGTATTAAGAGAAGAGAACTCTTGAGGGAAGATTACTAGTATGGCCACGAAGTGGATGAAAGAGTGTGATCTCTTTATTATAATTTCCTTCTAGAATGAGTTGAATACAATTGTGTGTTGCCTCTCATATTCTATGCTATTTCTAAATTCTAGTTACGTTTTACTTCTGGTTAAATTCCATGTTTAGTTGCTAATACAAAGGTAATCAAGTGTGCTCTTAATTCTGACAAGTTGTGTCAGAGCTTTGTGAACCCAGTTCCTATCAGGATAGAAGGAGCCAGGCATGGTCATATATATAAAAACAAAGGAAGGTCAGGAAGAATAAGGAATGTCATCAAGGGAGATGAAAAAGGAAATGAAATAGATAAAAGAGAAGAAAAATAAGAGGTAGAAGATGGGGGGTGAGGGATATACTAAATAATGATAGAGTGGAGACTTGAAAAAGATGGGGAGAGAAGTGTAACAATCATGAAGGGTGAGGGGAGGATGGCAAATATAGGAGGCCATGGAGGGTTTGAAAATAAGTCTAAAAATAAATCAAAGAGAAAATAGTTTGGCGATGAAAATGAAAAATAAGGTAATAAATGGAAGAAAGGAAATAGATGTAAAAAGGAGTGAAATGAGGACATAAAAAGGATGATAGGAGAGTGGAGAAGCAAGTGGTATCTTGACCAAGTAAGCATGGATGATAGGTAAAGAAGTAAAGCAGATGGTGGTTTTAGAGATGAGAATAGGATGGAAAATGGGAAAGGGGTTAAGATAAATAAAGGGAAATGAAGGATGGGTGAATAAGAAGCTAAAGAGATAAGGTCTGCATCAATCAGCTTGTTAGAAGAGGTTGACAAGCTAAAAAGGGGTGAGGTGGTGAAGAAATAGGGGAACACAAGGAAAGGGCATGAGATGAAAATAAGGGATGAATATTAGGGATGATAAGAAGAAAAAGGAAAAATTGAAGTAGGGATACAAAGCATGTATACTCACACAGATGCAAAAGACAAGTGAGTACTGAGATGGAAAGAGGAAAAGGGGAACATAGAAGGCAAAAGGCAAGAACTGAGAAGAATAAAAGAGGAAATTATGGAAGGCTTCTCAAAGGATAAATACCTAGGTAGAAACTAGTTGAGGAGGAAAAAAAGAAGACAAAAAAGATGAAAGGATGGAAAAAAAGCAAACAAGAAGGATGTAAAATGGGAATAGTGGGAAGAGTGGTGAAATGGTAGAGAGTGGTGGTACACATAAAGAAAAAGTGCAACAATAGAAGAAATAGAAATCTTGCAAGATGCACAATATGATGTGGAATTGGTGAGGAAAAGAGAGTGATAAAGAGGGTATGACAAATAGCCAAGGGAAGGGGAGATGATGAGGATGGTGAAAGAAGTTGAAGGGGATAAAGGACAAGGTTGGTAATAAGTGGAAAGAGGGGCCAAAAGTGTGAAAAGTGGGTGAGGGAGTGAGCTATGAAGTATGCACGAGGAAAGGTGATGGGGACATTAGCGAGGCAAAGCAGGTGGTGGCTTTATGGGAGATAAGAGGGGCTAATGAAGAAGGTTGTCAACCCTTGTGTTAAAAGAGTTTGATGAGCTGGAAAAATGGTTTAAAAAGATTGACAAGCTAAAGGGAGGGAGGTGGTGAGGATATAGGCAGAGAAGTGGAGGAAGAGATTTTAGGTGAGAAGGGAAAAAAAATAAAGGATGTGACTGAGCTGACCTCAGTAACTGAGCACTGCCTACATAGTCCAAAAAGACCTCAGGCCGATGTAGTTCTCCCAACAATTGGAGAAAAATAAAGAAGTATTAGGTGATGTTAAAACAAAAGGATGCTAGGAAAAATCCAAAGCTTACCTGATATAAGATGATCTAGGCAAGAGGGCATTGTTAGCAATAGAAGTTAATGAGAAGGAAAAGGGGAGGGTAATTAGTTGTTAGTGGCCGAACTACCCTTAGAAGTCAAGTAATGCCTACATAGTTGATGGACATCAGGTCAATGTAGTTTAATAAGGGTTGGGTGAGTGGTGTTCAAATTGGATACCCCAATTTGATAGGCCATATGGGTTGGTTTGGGTAGATGGAGAAAATGTTGTAAAATAGTGATTTTAGGTTTTGGTGAAGGTGACAGTGAAAGTGCATGGTGTAGATTGGTGAAGAGTTACTATAATGATCCCACATTTAGTAGGATGAGAGACACGAATGGGTAAGGCAAGATAAATAAGAAGGGAACACAATGTTAAGCATCACAAAGAACCTTCAATGGAGCTAATTCATAGAAGAGGTGCCTTTGTAAGGAGGTTGCACCTTCTAAAATTGTGTGAGGGTATAATCACAATGCTGACATCTATCGCTACGAGCCTAATTTTAGGAAGTGGGTGTCTATCTAGATTTACATAGTCGCTTTGGCCAAGGTTCATCATCATTATGAGCTGAGTTTTAAGGGTAGTAGAAAAGTGATGACCTACAAAGATTTTTTTTGATAGTCAAGTAGATTCTATAAGGTAGAAAATTGGTAGGGTGGTGAATGATAGAGGATGGATTGTGCCTAATGCAAGAGTTACATGGGTAGGCTAGATGAAAGGCAACCATGTCTACATCCTCTATCCTAGTTCCTTAGAATTGATGATTTGGGGTTCCACTTAGAAGAGGCCCTAGTAGCAGGGAGCTACATGGTCCAAGATACTGGTTATATAATTGGAGAAGGTGACTGCTCCTTTGCCATAGATGAACTCTTAGTTAGAAAAAAAGAAAAGACTACCATGTTTGAGTAACTACTGCCAATGGTTGGGGTCTGACATTCAAAGCCTATGGTAATGGGATGGTAGTAATAGGAGGGTAGAGGGGATAGGAAGGTGAATGTATTATCATGAATTCATGATAGCTTGCCTCTAAAGGAAGAGTGTCTATAGTGGCAAGTATTTGGGAGTTACCACCACTAGCAAAAATAGTAGTTGTGAAGGCATGATCATTACAGTGACCCATGGTGAGAAGCTAATTTACGTCAATTAGGCTAAAAGTGACAGTGATGCAAATGACCACCAAGCCTACAAGGATTGCAAGATGACAACATAAGGAAAGACATTAGATGCAGATCACTTGATAAGGGAAACAAAAAGATATCATGATGGTGCATAATGGCTTTATTGAGATGACCAATGAGATTGAGGATGATGTGTCCATACAAAAAGGTAAGTAGACATGATCATTTCAAGTGGGAAGATTGTTCAAGGGAATCAATGACATCATATGACCTTCCCAATTAGTGGAGTGAAGAATCATGTTGGCGAGAAAGAATGGTTAAGTATTCTATTTTAAGAATCGTGATAAAGACAAATGTCTATCATTGAGTTATTTGGATTTACAAGTTATAGAGAGTGCAAATAACTACACAAGGTTGAAGATGGCGAGAAATGGGATCAATGGTGGAGATAATCAACAACCCCCATGACTTGAAATAATTAATATGATGAATGTGTGGATCTATCAGATACTACAACATGTAATGGCGATAATGAAAGTATTGCTAGATCAACAACATGGGGAAAGGCACCCATGGCCCAAGCTTGAGCATGAACTCTTACCTACACAACAACAAAGAAGGTGAGAATTTCACTGTGTAAGATACAGGGCTTGGGAACATGACCGTCAGCCTATCTATAGAGGGAACCCTCACTGTCCAAGGGGATGTACACTAAGGCAACAATTAATGGTACCTATGCAAGTAAAACAACTAGAGCAGAGGGATACCATAGCTATGACAGGTGAGCGGGATGAAATACCTAGAGCAGAATATGATTCTTATCCTGTGGGATGAATATGGGAGAGGAAAATAGAGTATACCCTTTAGTAGTTGTTGACATAGGGAATGCTACAAATGTTAGTTCAGGGAGTAATCCAGTAGAAGGATGGTTGAACACAAATCTAGAGTCACCAGACAATCAACTTAGTGATTATCTAGGAAAATAATGTATGTAGGGGCCTTAGGTGAAGTGTGGATAGTCTGATAACTTTGTATGTATGATGCGACTCCTCACACCATAAATAAAATATTGCATAGTTTGTTGTAAACATGTATAAAGTGTGTTGGATGTTACTAGTTGAATGTTATCATGCTTAAGGTTGTGTAGATACTTATGATGTTATGGTTATGGTTGTTGTAATCTCACTTAATGTAAAAATAATGATTATTGTTGTTGTAACACTTGAAAAAGTCATGATGAAAACATTAACCAAGCACATTAAGAATAGGGCATGATGCTTTTTTTTGACAAGGACTAAAAATAGACCCAAAGTGGGATTGACTTAATGAATATAAGCCCTTCAAACACTATGCATGAATGGTCATTAGTTGATAAAAAAGTTTCTTGATCACAAGGTGTCAAGTAAGCTCTAAATCCCTTGATTTATAGATAGTTTAAAGGGAAGATGGGTGATAGGTAGTGTGAAGGGTAATGGGTGATATGTATGATAACCTCATGTGAATTAATTTACCCCTTCTATAGGTGACCTAAGAATGGTAATAGATAAGTCTTTGTCATATGCTAGATGTAGATTGATCAATGCAAGAAGTCTATATGTGAAAACTGATTGTGACTTCCAACTTATTATGGTGCTTGAGAGCCGATTACGGCTTTAGAATTTATTGTGATAGTATGTCTTTTACTTTATTATTGTATATGTGAAGATGATCGATGAAGGAAGCTTCTAAGGAATTGCTCTGCTTTTGACAAAGTTAATTTAGCCATCCTTCAAGGGAGTGGTCTAAGCTTATTGGCTTTGTTTAATGTTATTCATAGCTGTCCTTTAAGGGAGCAGTCTAACTTGCATTTGGCAATTTTTATTTTGTTTTTAGGTAGCTGTCCTTCGAGGGAATAGTCTGTAATGCTTAATATATTGACCCAAGTAGTATTTTGGCATCCAAATTGTGTCTAGATGCAATGTGTTTAGACATGGAAAAGTCTAATTAGGTTTAGAGGTTTAATTTTATGAGGTCAAAACTTTAACATAAGAAGGTCAATGATATGTGAAAATGTGTGGTTTTGAGAGATAATGACCATGGGATTTCATTTTGTTAGAGATGAAAAGTATCTATGAGAACCATGCTATGGGTAGAGCTGTGGTACCCACATTTAGGATTAGGGGATGACTGTGATGATTAATCCCATGGTTCTATATTGTAATCAGTTGTCCTCAAAAGGAGAGGAGAAAGATGGGTGAAGGTTAAAATCTCATAATCAAGGGATGAGCTTAAGTTAGACAAAAGGAGTGAGCTTGATCCTTCTTTAACAGAAAAATGGACATAGATACAAAGCATTGAGGGGCTCAAGTTTTGGTTTGCCTTCAAGAGAGGATAAAAAATAAGCTTTTGATCCATACTTATGGGTAATGATGTAGGGTCTAAGCCAATTTAAAACAAACTTGCCTCATTTACTCTTTTCCATGTTGGTCACATGTTGGTTTTACTTTAGGATGAGGTCACTGATATTGAATTCCCATTATTTGAGGTTATTTTTATAAGCGTGTTTGATATGCTCTTGATACATATAGAGGTGGGTGAGGGATGTTAAATTATGCTCATCAAGTAGATCAAGTTGATCTAAATGGTGCTAACAAAAATCTTCCTAAAAAATAAGCTCTTACAAAGACATGTAGAGATAGGGGATTTGAACCTCAAGAGGCAAGACTAACTCTATTCTGAAGACTAAAGAGAAAGTGGTAGCACCCATAGAGGTTTGAATGCTAGTAAAATAAGCCCATAAAGTGAATGGGATGTGCAAGTACCAATGTCGACTTGAATCACTAATGGCTTTGGTGAGCATTTTGTTAAAGATTTTGTTAGAGTCTTCCAGTTTTCCATTTGTTTGTAGATGATAAGGTGAGGAAAAGCTTAACTCGATGCCAAATGCATCACATATCCCTTGGACTTGCTTGTTTTTGAAAGATTTACCATTATCGGTGATGATCTTATGATGAACATCAAAGCGATAAATGATATGATGGTTGATAAAGTTGACAATCTTTTCTACTTTGGTCAAAATAAGAGGAATAACTTACACACACTTGGTGAAATATTTGATGGATATGATGATAACGTTATGCCACTGTGAAGAATGGGGGTTAATTTCCCCAATGAGGTTGAGCCCCCATTGAGAGAAAGCCCATTAATCATTAGATACCTAGAGGCTATTGGCTGATGTGTGATGTAAATTAGCATGTTGGTGACATTTTATACACTTTTTAACATAATCACAATAGTCTTGGTTGATGTTGGGCCAATAGTAGCCAAGGAAAATGATATACTTAGTTACCGTTAGGTCGCTAAAGTGTCCCCTACATATCCCATCATGTGTTTCCTTTATGGCATGGGAAGCTTCATGGATACGTAGGCAATAAAGAAGGAGATCATTGAAACCATGTTTGTAAAGGATTCTGCTTAGGATGGTATAACGAGAGGTACTCTGAACAAAGGCTCTTTGGGCATTCCTAGAGAGGTTGGGAAGAACAATGCCTAGTTACAGTAGTTAAGAGTTTGGTCATACCAAATATTGAGTGAGGATTCCTCTACGCTACAAATAGTAGGGAGATCTAATTGGTTATAGGAGAGAGTGGTAAAATGATGAATGGTGACAAGGATTTTGGAATTGGAAGGCTGAAAAGGGATCTAAGAATGAAGGCAAGCCATCATATCTTTGAATTTATTGGTAGATCGAGGAACAAATTGGACTAGGTAATGTTTGAATTAAGTCAACTAGAAGTTTATATTTTTGCAAGACATCATTCTTACATTGATAGGATCCATTGACCTAGTTGACCACAAGCTGGGAATCACCAAAGACATGGATTGTTTTAATTCCCAAGGTTAGAGCAGTTTAGAGACCAATCACTAGGGCTTCATACTCATCCATACTATTGGTGCATTCAAAATCAAGTTTGAAGGAGAGAGGAAGGGGTTCACCATCGAGAGGAATGAGAATAACTCTGGCACCCTCTCCTTATTGGCACTTCAAGCCATCAAAGAACATGGTCATTTGGTAGGTTATGCCATCTTCTTGAAAAAGAGTCACGATAGACTCATCCAAAAAGGCAAGTAGAGGTGGTTGGTTGTTTGGTAAAGGAGCTCCAACCAATTGATTGGTAGTGACCCACCCTTTAATTGACTCCTATTGGATGAATTCAAGGTCAAATTTAACTAGGAGCATGAACCACTTAGCCATATGCTAATTTTGGTATGGTTTAGAGTGAATGCACTTAAGTGGGCAAGTATTAGTGATGACATAAGTTTTATGGTTAAGAAAGTAGTGGCAGAGTTTGGTGGCCACGAAGGTTAATGCTAAGCAGAGTTTCTTAGTATGTGTATATTGAGTCTCGTATTCTACAAGCATGTGACTAATATAGTATACAAGTTTCTCTTTGTGCTGTTCATCTCAGTGAGCCAACATTGCCCCTAAGGAATGGTCGGTGGTAGAGATATATAGGTAAAAAGGGTGGTCATCTTTAGAAGAGGTAAGGACAAGGGGTGACAAAAGGTACTATTTGAGGGAATCAAAGGCCTTTTGAAAATCACCATTCCATTTGAAAGAGACATCCTTATTTAGAAGGTGATGTAAAGGTTGGCACCAGTATGAAAGTTGGGAAATGAAATGATGAATGGATTAAAGATTTCCTTACAGGTTATGCAACTTTTTAAAGTTGGTTGGAGGAGGCATGCTCGAAATTGATCTGAATTTAACAGGGTCTACTTTGATTCCATGAAGAGAGATGATAAAGCCAATAAGCTTTATAGAAAGAACCCCAAAAATGCATTTTTTAAGATTGAGCTAGACATGGAATTGGATTAGTCGATTGAAAATGATAGCAAGAATAGCTAGATTATCCTCTTGGTGCTTGGATTTTTTGAGGAGATCATCCACATAATCATCTACAATCTTATGGATAAGGTCATGGAAGATATAGGTCATGGCTCTTTAATAAGTCACTCCTATGTTTTTTAAACCAAAAGGCATGAATCAATAGCATAAGGTTCCCCAAGGAGTAATGAAGGGGTTTTATGTTGATTTGAGGAGGTGATCAAGATCTGATTATATCTTGAAAAACCTTCCATAAGGGATAACATCTCATGGCTTGTGATAACACCAACTAGTTGGTCGATGTTGGGTAAAGGAAAATCATCTTTGGGGCATGCAAGGTTAGGGTCATAAAAATCCACACTAAAGTAGAGTCCCCCAGTGGGTTTGGTAATATGAGTGATATTAGAGACCCATTAGGGGTAGTCAATGGGTTGACTAAAGTTTATAGAAAGGATACACTGAAGCTCTTCTTTGATGAGAAGGGCTATGCGAGGATACATGCATCAAAGTTTTTATTTAACAGGATTGACATCACAATGAGTGACTATGTTCTGGGTAGTAATGGCAGGGTTTATCCTGAGCATATCACTGTAAGACCAAGCAAATGTTATACTGTAGTCTTAGAGGAAAGAGGAAAAGTCTATAAGTTCCTTGGCATTCAGTGCTTGGCCAAATTTGATAATGCGAGGGTTGTCTAGGGTGCCTAAGTTGATATCTATGGTAGATTCATTTGACATGGTCAAGGCTTTAGGTGGAAGGGATTTATGGATAAATGAATCCCCCACACCAAGGTAGGTAATAATGGAATCATCATCTTGATGTTGAATGGTGTTGATGGTAGGGGAATCATTTTCTACCATTTCAGGGTGCATGAGTGGAAGGAATTTAGTTTGGCCACCCTTTTGGTAGATGAGAGGGTCTAAACTAAAAGTACTGACTAGAATTTTTTTAGGGGGGATGATGTTAGGATCTTCAGGTGGGGAAAGTGGTAGGGTTGGTGAGGATAAGATATTTTTCACCATGGTGGCAATGGGTTTAGGTGAATTGGTGGGTTCTTCAGGTGGTTCATACCCAAGGTCAAATGACTCATGAGGTTGAAAAGTTTTGATATGGGGTAACTCATGAGGCCCTTGTTCATAATGATCAAGGCCAAATCCTTTCCATGCACATCTATGAAGATACAACTTAGCGCACTCTGGTTTACTAAGATAGGAAAAGTTAGAGGTAAATGGTCAGATGGATGTAGTGGTAGGGGCTAGGAGTGGCTGATCAAGTCCCTCATAAATGAAATTTATTTGATGATTAGGGAGCCTAAAGGGGATGATGGTTCCAATCTTAGGGCCATAAGAAGGGTCATATATGAGATTCCCATATTCTTGGGGAGTAGAGAAAGTATCTAAGGCAAAGAGTCTATATTCCCCAAGGGAAAGACGTTGGAATATGGTTGCCATGGGGTTCTCTACAAGAATATGGGAAGAAGGGATAGATGAGCTAGTAGAAGCTTCATTAACATTTGCTATGGAAGTGTCATGGGTTTTGGTTGGTGGCATTATGAAGTTTGCAGATGGTTGTGAGGTAGATGGAAGACAGACATCATTAGGCCGATATGTCATATTGAAAGATGTGAAAGGACTAGGGTTAGCTTGGATAGTCACAACTTGCCCTTCATGCTTAAATTTGAAAAATAGATGTAAGGTAGAAGGGACAAAACTCATGGCATGAATTCAAGGGTGCTCTAGTAAAACATTGTATTGGAATTCTCCTTCTACAACATAAAAAAGTTTAAAAATGGTACGGGGTCCTACATAGATATGGAAGACAACTATGCCCAAGGTAGTAGCCATGGTTTCATTGAAAGAATGAAGGACCGTTGTGGTTTAAACCATGATATTCATGGGTAAGTACAACTAGTCATAGGCATGGGAAGAGATAATATTGATGTTGGCTCCTCCATCAATCATCATCCTTTTGATGTGGTTTTGATTAAGGTATCCCATAATGAAGAAGGGGGATCAGGATCCTCCAGATAAATAAAAGGTATTTTTGAATGTTTGAAGGTGACAAGGTTAGAAGTTAAAAGGGCACCAACAAAGGTGGCTAGAGGTTGAGGGTCATTGGGTTAGACCTCGATTGATTGTAAGGCTTCTATGAGTGTTTGGTGGTGATGGGCAGAGGTAGAGACTAACTCATATAAGCTCATTTTTGCTAGAGTTTGGTGAAGCTATTTGAGGATAGCTTTCCAAATGGATATTGCATATGGGTTAGGGTATAGAGGGTTAGATGGGGAGGCACCTAAGATAGACACCTTGGGTTTGTTCAAAGATAGAGATGGTTAGGTATTGCTTGTTTGGGAGTTCAGGGAGGGGTAATTCCAAGGAATGGATGCTTTAGTCTTCCATTTATCCTTTTATTGAGCCTAAGATCAGGTAACCATGTGAATAATATGGACAATGGGCTTGGTTGGACTATGTGACTATGTTGGTTCCTCACCCTTACCTATAGATGAGAGTGAGGAAGTAGGTTTAGGTTGGGATAGTGGTTAGATTGGTTGGGTTTGCAGTTGGGTTCGTAAGGTAGGTGAAAGTGGTTCATCTGATAATAAATCATCATCCTCATATAAGCGATGAACAAGAGCTTGGAGAGATTTGTAGTTATCAATGTTATGCTTGGGTATCTTATGCTATGCACAAATCTGAGTATCATTGAACCAAAAGGGTTTGGTGTTAGAAGGGGTGAATGGTTTAAAAGGTAGAAGTTTGATAGAGGAGGTTTACAATTTCCTCTATAAAATAATAGAGTAAGATTCCTTTAGAGGTGTGGAGTGTGTTGAGATGCTCATCGGGGAAATAAGAACCTTCTTAGGTATGGTCTTGACATTAGAGAGGGTTGGTGGTTGGGCAATTTTGGTAGATGGTTTGGGTTGGGTTGGCTTAGCTATGATCAGGTTAACGGTAGATTGTTTAGAAGTAGAGGATGAGGGGTTGATAATAGGTGGAAAAGTAGAGGGAGATAAATTAGCTAAGGATGATGAAGAAGATGATAGTGAAGGTGGTGGAAGGGTAGGCATAGAAAAAGGCATTTCTTTAATTGAAGCAAAATAAGTGACTGGGATGGTAGAAGGGTGGGGTCCTAAAATAGATGGAAAATGAGAAGGAGGTGACATAGGTCTAGCTTGAGGATGAGGTTTAGGTAACTGCACCCTTCAGTCCATCTTGGTTGGTGGTTTTTTAGGCAACCTGAAGTGGGTTAGGTCTAATTTGATGGGGGGATGGGTGATGCTAGGTATGGGAAAGATACCCAAATTCTTGGTTGGTTTAGATAGAAGATTATGAGATGATCTAGGTGGAGGTGGGTGATATGGTTCCCTCAAGTCTTGGGAGAAAGAAATGTTTGATGATGGGGTGGTAATAGGTTTGAAAGTGGATGCTAATGAAGTTGAGGGTTTAGCTCTATTTTGGTATGGGATCCCTAAACGATGCTAGAAAATGGCTCTATCTAGGTTGGGTCGTGAGACAAATTCCAAACTTTGCACTAACCAAGAAAAGGGTTTATAAATAAGTTTTTTCCCTTGATCTGTTGTTTCAAATGTCAAGACTTTAAGTGAAGAAGAGGGGATGGGTCCTTCATCTTTACTTGAGCTAGAAGGTTCCAAAATAATGGTTGCTTATGGGATGATTAAGAGAGGGGATGTTTGTTTGATTAAGGGTATATGTATGGTCCCAGATGCTTCCTTTGCTAGGGTATCCAAAGGAGAAGAAGGGAGTTCTACCATTTCATTTAGTGGGGTAGAGGAAGG
Organism: Torreya grandis; assembly: GCA_037957365.1. Lineage (NCBI taxonomy): Eukaryota > Viridiplantae > Streptophyta > Pinopsida > Cupressales > Taxaceae > Torreya > Torreya grandis. The sequence continues at coordinate 1,485,333 of JARHVA010001513.1, forward strand.
GGTGGTCAAATCAATGGCTGGTTCTATGAAAGGAGAGGTAGGCGTGGATATGGTTTGATCAAGCAGAGAAGTGGGGGCTATAGATCCTTTTACTTGGGTCTTCAAAGGGATAAGAGGTGAATTTGCTTCTTCCATAGGTGAGGTTGGTGAAGAGGAACTGGGAATATGAGGCTTATCCTCCATGGGCTCATTTATGATGATGTTGATTGTGTGTGCCTCATGAGATGAAGATGGTTCAAATTGATTTTCATGGATTTAGGTAGGTGGAGGATGGTTAGGGAATGTTTTATGAAAAATATCAAGAGAATGGTTAGGGGGTGCGTTAGGGCTATCAAACATCAATTCACCATTGTCAATCAAGCTTTGGATAAGACTTTTAAAAGTGTTATTCTGGTTTATGTCATATGTGATGACCTAATGGAAAGCACAATGGTCATTTTCATTATACCACCTAGACACAGGGTGAGAGGGTTCAAATTATTGAGGTGGCTTGATCGGTGGAAGTTGAATATCATTAAGTTTTAGTTATTTATCCAGCACAGAGGCATAAGATTCCCCTATAGGGGTGAATTGTTTAGGGGGAACTCAGTTTTGATTTTAGTTTGGTGGGTAAGAAGGATTGGAAGGTGTGTTTTGACATGGTTGGTTAACAGATGGAGGTGGGGTAGTTTTCAATAAATTGCATTTGCAGATATTTTGGCTTTAGAATTGGGTTGGTTGGTTATTTTGGTGGAAGAGGGGTCATTAGGTTTAAAAGTGGAATTCTTCTTTCACAATTTTAATATATCCTCATCTATGGCTCCATTCTCAAGTTTGCACGCCATTATGAATGCTTCATCAAAGGTTCTAAATGTTTACACCTAAAGAGTGGGAGCGATGTGTTTTTCACATCCCCTAGAGAAAAGTTCAATGAGTTCTATTTGGGATAGTGAAAAGGATAATTGATTAATGAGGCCTTGCCATCATGCAATGAAATTAACAATTGATTCATCATCAAACTACCTAATGGAATATAGGTCAGTTATAGAGACCTTCTTCAATATATTGACATAAAAATGTTCTAAGAAAATTTGGGCAAGTTGAGAAAACAAAAAGATAGAATGCCTAGGAAGAGCACTGTACCAATCCAAGTTGGGCCCTGACAAAGATAGGTAAGGTTCAAAAAAGGAGGGCATCATCATAGGCAATCAAGTAACAAGAATGGTAAAACGTCTTCAAATTTTATTAAGGATCCTCCTTCCCCTAAAACTTAGAGTGTTTAGGGAGCTCCCATTGAGGAGGATAAACATGAATTAGGGTAGAAGGGTTGATAGGTTCATTACATATTTGGTCATAGGATAAAAGATTATGGGACCCAGAGATAGATGATTTGAGTTGGGTCATCTTATCTACAATCATCTTGATCAAGTTGGGTTGGGGTTGGGCAACTACATAATTCAACGGCAAGTTTTGCTGCGGTTGGGTTGTAGTTATGAATTAGTATGTGGTAGGAGGTAAAAAAGTAGGCACATATTGGTATGTGGTAATTTTCTGTTGGGATAGTGTCCCAACAAGACTGATAGGCATTAAGGGTTGGGTGGAAGGTGTAATATATCCTAACGGGTTAGGAATATATTGATAGGAGGTTGTGTGGGCTTATAGAGGAACTGATAATGGTTGGTTTAGGGGTACATTTGGGTTGGTTGATTGGGGCATGGTTTGGGTTGGTAATGCTAAAGTGTTTGTGGGTTATTGATGGGTAGTGACCCTAGTGATAATAGGGGGAAGTGTTTGTGGTATAAAGAGTATTAAGTTCTGAAAGGGGGTTAAGGTTGGTAGATTGGTTAAGCTGAAGGGAATGGTAGAAATGGGTGTGGAAGACACCACGTTGGCAAAAGGGGTAGAAGTGATAAGGGGTAAAGTTGAGCAAATATTAGAGGTATTGGTTGGGGTAATAGGTGTTTGAGTGGTGGTGGTAAATGGACCAATGGTAGAAGATGAAGCTTGACTAACATAAGTGTGGGATGATGTAACACAAAACATGAGGTGGTGTGGCATACCATATGGTGGATCTGTGGGAGGAACCAAAGCCATTGAAGTATGATAGGCTAAGGTACTAAGATAGTGTTTTAAAGTAACTAGATTGTTGTCCAAAAAGGCAAAAAAAATCTAGATCACCTTCAGGGACTGTTAAAGGCACCATAGGTGGGGGAGAATGGTGTGGTGAAGCATGGGGTGATGTATCAATGTCCAAAGTATAATCCATGGATGAGGATGAAAAAGAAGATGGTCATTGGTTGTTTTGGTTTCTCACTTATTGTTTGGTTAAGACCATATGATAAATTTAGAAATGGATAACGAACCTCTCACCTCAAACAATGAGCAAACAAAGAAAAGCCCAAAGCAAACAAAGCACACACTAAAAGCGTAATTAATCTTAAGATTTATTTTAAATTGCTTTTGGCTTATGCCTTAAAGAGTATGAAAGGGAAAATTAACTTATGAGTCAAGTACTAGAATAACTATCTAAAGATGGTTTCAGGTTAAGTTTTGGTGCTCAAAGAATTTGCACTAGATCGGGTACATGGCTTGGTACTGAGGGCTTGCTCCCTGCACTTCATGAACTCGAAGCCGAGCTGAGTCACTTAGCCAATATATACCATTTGTCTAGAGTTTATAATTCATTAGAGAATAGAGTGGGTCTTCTTCTTGGTGATGAAATCCAAGTGGGATTGTCGGGTAGGGTAAGGTGATCCAAAGGGTGATGAAATCCCAATGGTCCTTGTCTTAAGTAATTTTTGATGTTTATTTTGTGCAAGTGGTTTGGTAGTGTAACATATGTGTGTTACAATTAATTCATAATGTGTTTAAATAATCTAGGTGAGTTAATCATTAATCAAGCAAAATAATGGATACACTTGATTTTAACCCAAAAGAAATTTTTAGTGTCTTTTTATGCAAACAAGGAATAGCTAAAAATGCACTTAATGTAGGATGACAATGCAACCTATCCCTAGGATGAAAACTTATTATTTTTTTATTTTTTTAGATTTTTAGGAAGAAAAAAAGATAAAATTTCTATCTTTTAAAATTTTATAAATAACATAAATGCAAGAGCATGAATTTTCACTAATACAACTATATGCCTAAAAGAACTACGAACCTAGAAGGGGTCCCACTGGGTGTGCCAAAATGTTTCTATCTAATTTTTGCTTTTTCTTAAGTGTGAAAAGAAGAAACTTGTGATGAAGGGTGTGGAAGAGAACCTGTTAAAGTGCACACATTGAATACAAGTCATTGTGGAGAGCTCCTCTTTGGCTTGGGAGGATGACTTACAAATAAGAAAACACTAAAATAAACTTGTTTGTTAGATAAGTCGATGGGTGGATTGCCTCGCTGAGCTAGATCCTAGAAGCAAAAACTTTTTAGGAGGCTGTCAATCTACTTGTTTTAAACACTTAGTTGAGATGAAAACAATAATGTATTCTTGCATTAAATTACAATAAACTAAAATTTGAACTAGCAAACAACTGAATCTAATACAAGAGAATTAAATGCTTTACTAAGTTAACCAAAATAAAGCAACTAGTTCAGTTATCCTAATGCTAAAAATTGGTTAAGGCAAAAATGGTGGTTTTAGTTCAGTTTATGACAAGGGTCAAAAGGAAATGATAAGGTTTTGATTGTGTTGGTAAATGTTTAAATGGGTAAATGATAGTCAAGAAACAAAAGATAAATGGTAAAAGGGGATTACAAGGTCAAGAGGTCAAGATGGCAAAGAGGCAAAGGGGGTAAATGGTCAAGGTGGTAAGAAGGAGATAAAGGGTGAATGGAAAAGGAAGTAAATGGATAAGAAGGTAGGTAGTTAAAGGGATTAAAAGAGAAGAGCTAAATGGGCTAAAGGTGTGACGTAAAGGAAAGAAGAAGGCCAAGAAATGGAATACAAGAAAGCAAACAAATGATATCTTGATGCTTGATGAAGATGGTTGATGAAGATGTTGTTGTTGATGGAGCTTGAGGAAATTTTGGAAGAGCTTCATTGATTTGATATTTTCTCCTATAATATGATGATGACCTACAAAATTATGACCTCCTTAAAAAACCTACAACAAGATGTTAAGAACCAAAGACTAACTTCCAACCTCTTTTTTTGGGTGAAGGAGAGGGGGGTATTTATATCATTTATTGTGAAGAATCATGTCAAAAGAGGGGAATAATGAAATGTGGATTTTTTTTCCAAGTGGAGCTCATAAATAAGTCAAGGATGAGGTTGGTGGGATTCCCATTTGGGTTGGTGAGTATCCCATCTTGCATAAGGGTCCAATTTTGAATGGGAATCATGCACATGGGTTTGAATGAGGCTCAAAGACTTTTCACCACCATTTTTTGGCTTCATCCAAGCACTTAAAGAGGTGGCACACCAAATGTGGCACCATTTTCCATGTAGTTCATGAAGAGTCAAAGATGAGGTTGGTGGGGATTCCCATTTGGGTTAAGAAGTCAAAAATGGGTGCCCTTTGTCTTTCACAAAGCTCTAAAGAGGTAGTTATCTTATTTTGAAGGCTACTTTAATGTGTGAAAGTAAAATACATGTTGAATGGTGGAATATTAAGGGGAAATTCACCATTTTTAAAGGGTGGGCCCTTATGATGTTTAAATGAGGTCATTAGGCACTTTGGGAAAGGGTCTTAGGTGGGGTATGATGTCCCACATCAAGCCACCTCACTTCTAAGCCATGCCACTTGCTATATCACCTTCCATGTCACTTGCCATGTCACATTCCATGTCATTTACCATGTCACATTCCATGTCATATACCATGTCATATACCATGTCATCATGAATAGTGATAGTGGGTCCTACAGTGAATAGTGATAGTGAGTAGTACCTTCAAATAGTGTTTTTGATAAATATTATGTGACTAGAAGAATAGTTGTTTGGTTACGTTAAGAGGGGTTTGTTAGGGATTATGAGGGTTTAGGAGGTTTTTGGGGGGTACCAAGGCATTTAGTTATTGAAAACTGTAAGTGTGCAGTTTTCTAGTGTCTACAACAAGTGAGCCGCAACAAGTCTATGAGGATAGTGATTCAAGTGTGTATGATGAAGATATTTTTTGGTAGTGCCCTTTGTAAATAAGGACTCAAATTAGTCTTCAAGGATAAAAATTAAGATGCTCTTGATGGATAAGTGCAAGGTAAAATTATACCAACCTTTAATCAAAGTGATTCCATTTAAAAAGGTGAAGAAGAAGATCCTGATCAGGTATGGAAATAGTTGTACCATATTTTCATGGAAGAAGTTGACTTTATTGGAAAGCATGTGATCCATATAGAGCATGAAGGTGAAATCCAACATGATATTGTAGAAATTGGAAGCCCCCCTAGAAGAGGACAAATCAATTTTGGAATAAAAGAAATATGATGAACTAGACCTTGGGTGGGCAGATGATTTTTCATTCTTCATGGAGGAAAAAGAAGACCAATCTAGTTGTCATGGATTGAGTCTTGATAAAGTGGTTCATGATGACCATAAAATAATTGATGAAGTTGTATCTGAGTGTGAGAGAAACCTTCTTGAAGATACCTTGGTTAGTAGCCTTGTTGAGCCTCATAAGCATGATATAGATCTTGAGGAATCAAATTTGTAGCTATGTCATGATTCTATCAAAGAGTTTGAAGTTATTGACCATCCTATTGTCCTTCAAAATATGGTAAGAATGAAATTAAGCTTGGCATGATTTCAAATTATCAAGAAGAAGTTCCTTTTTTGGAGGAACTAGAATTTTTTTCTCAAGTTTAGATTCTAAACCTACAATGCATGTGGGGAATGTTAAGATGGTGGTCTCGACAAATGAGCATGGTGAAGACATGAGTGAGAAAGACATTAAAGATAACACCATGGTTGATGATCTTATTGAATCTCATGAATAAGTTTAATAAGGTCTTGATAACATGTGGTAGTCTTATTTTGACATGTTCAAGGAATTTGAAGAGTTTAGTAGATTATCACCTCTAAAAGGACAAGATGAAGTTGTTGATGAGAAGTTCAAAAATCTTAGCAAGCCAACAAGTACTACAAGCCATCACCAAGAGTTTCAAGCCTAATATGTAGCAATATATGATGAATATGATACTCTTAAATATGAACAAAAGATGGAGCTTAATGAGCCAATTCAAGCTAAAGTTATTATTGCCTTCATAAATAAAAGTGTGATCATATTAGAGGTCTCTCACATTGCCAAGGATGGAAAACAATATGAGGTAAGAGTTGAAGATCAAGATGAATTTGTGTTTGTTTGCAATATGTTTGCTACTATTGATCTATTTGAGGTCAATCCAAAGATAGTGGTGATCAAGGAAGGAGATGCCAAAACATTAACAAAGCCTGACCAACAACTTGTACATCATCCTTGTTCATCATATGAAGAAGACTCAAAGAGTTTTCCTTTTGATCAAGGAGGATCAATTCTTAAAGGTTAGTTGTACGTATTAGTTTCTTGTTTTGTTTTCCCTAAGTGATTTTTAGAACAATGTGTGTCTTGTTTGTTTTAGTTTTGTTGTTGGTGTGTTTGTTTCTTGTTTTTGTGTGTTGGTGAAACAATAAGTTATTTCATTCTTCTCACGAGGTTTGCAGTTAAGTGTCAAGATCAAGTCATGTTTGTGTTGAGTTGAGATGACTCCATATCCCAATGGAGGCAAGAAGGTAACTGGTCTAGATGCACAATAAGTATGCAATCCCAGGAGGTCACCAAAGATATTAGCCAAAATGGGCCACCATGAGTGAGGATAATTTTAAACTTTAATTTTAGACTTGTTTTAACTTTGTTGCTAGACTTTGAGAGTTTTGGTCCTAGACTATTGGTCATCTTGTAGGTCATACTTTGTTACAAAAGGTGATTTTGTCAAGTTATTGGTAATTTTAAGGTCTCTTGCAAGGTCTAGGAGAGTGAGTCAAGGGCCTAGTCTTACCATTATTCTCCTTCATGAACATCTTGTTTAGGTGTTTGGAGAGATTAAGGTATCTTAACAAAGTTTAAGGTTACTTTGTAAAGATCAATAAATGTTCACACATGGTGGAGCATTGGTATGTTGACCTTCTAATGAGTTATGATGTCCTATGGTGAAAGTGACCTTGTAGAGATAAGGTATGCCATGTGAAAACATTATTATTTCATGTCTAATAAAAGTTAAGGTAATTTTGGAGATATTAAGGTTATAGTTTCCTTTACTAACTTGAAGAATAAAGTACATTAGGAAGCCACTAATGTGTTTCTAAACTATGTTAAGGTTATTTATCCCTCACACATGTCCACCCATGTCAGTTCAACATGTAAGGAGTAGTGAGACACTCCAAAGATCAAGAAGATGAGATATAACATAGAAATACACTTGTTAAGGGCTTGAAAAATATTTTTTCAATGTGGAGATTGTAAGTTTATGTCATAAATGGATATCAAGTCTCTTTGATGTTTGTAGGGTCAAATCAAGTTTGAGGCAGTGTTAGTAGGTCCAAAGAAACCTAAAAATGTTTCATCTCCTCCATCAACTTCTTTGCAAGCTAATGATGGCCATTTAAATGTTCATTACATGAAGATGAAAGAGAGTTAGATATAGTGCTCTTGGGTTTGGATAAGGTCCCTTATGCCCTTAAAATATTAGTCATTAGTTTGAATATTGAAGGGATATACTTTTTGAATAATCATTAACAAGATAAGTAGCCCAAAACCCTCCTAAAACTCATGTGCAATGTTTTTATTGTTCCAACAAGTTTTAAAGTTAATATATGCACATGTTTGATTTTTTTATCTCCTTTGGGGTCTAAATATAACTATAACATCCTTTTCCATCATCAGGTTGGCACATGTGAGCAACCAAAGTGACAAAAATGTTGTGTTTTTATGGTAGGCAAGGGTTTTCAAGTTGTGGCATTATTGAGCATGTAATATGTTTTATTTAGAATGGAAATATTGTAAAACACCTCCACCAATATCCTATATCCTCTTTAGGTCTCTTATAAGCACCAACAAGGTCAGATATCAAACTAAGAAGTAAAGCATGTTGACTGTGCATAAAACTGCCTGTAGGTGGTTATCAAAGATGCCTAGAAAAGGAAGATTCCTAGTGTTGGAGTGAACCTTGGAGACTTTAGAATTCATCAAGATAAAATTTTCATTGTCTACGAGTGGTGATTATAATAAAAAAGTGGTCCAAGTCTTTGAAATGATGCTTTGATCAAGACCTTGTTGTAGGAGGTTTCAAGGCTGTTGAAGCTAAAGAGAGTGATGTTATTGCTAAGTTTTGTACCTCAAGAAACCAATAGGAACATTGGTTTTTAGTTGATATTAATGACCTATATAACTTGAATAAGAATAAAAATAATTGATTAACTCACTTCATAATGCTCTCTAGAAGAAGATTATAGGTGGTAGTCCATTAACATGACTTGTTTGAACTCTCTTACAGGGATTCAAGTGCAAACAAGCAAGTAAACACACATAAGAAAGAAGAAATAAAGGTAATGATAATTTATAATAGGGAAAAATTCACTCCTAGAACTCCTATAGTAATTTCAAGTATACATTCAATGCATAAACAATCACAATGAATACCTACAACATTCCAAGGCAAAGGAGATGGTTGCATGAACAAGCATCGTGAAGGTTTTGATTGAATAGTTCAGGTTAAGTATTTAGTGATACACTTCAAGGAAAATTTAATAAAATCTAATAGGACGTTTAATAATGAACCAAATCCATAAAACCATCCTTGAGGTGAAATAGCAGGCCACAGACTTAAAGAACACTAGTTTAGTGTTTGCCAACAAGAATTAAATGTTTGAAAACATTTGGGGGACTCCAAAATGGTTTTTTGAAATTAAAAAATAATATAAAAGTTCTAAAGATGATCATAGGTCATAAATGACCAAGGAAATCATCATAAATGGTCTAATTTGAGTTAAATGTAGACCTGCAAGTCTACAGACCTGTACATCTCCATCCTTACTTAAGAGAGATAAACCTTGCATGGTATGTGATGATTGCAGATCAAATAAATGTGTTAAATCCATGAGGGGATGTTAATATATTATTTATAAGGTATATAAAAGAGTATAATTGAAGAAAAACCTTGTTTTGATCCTCAACAAACATCAAACCTAATGAAAATCTACAAGCCTGCTAAAGAGCTCTTTTGTAGCCTATTTTAAAGATTTCAAGTATGTAATGATTTGCATTAAGATGGTGATTTAGATTGATATTATAAGTGTGGGAGAGTCATGAATGAACCATAAATATGATAAGGATGCTTTGAAGATGCATATAAAGACCAAAGAGTACCAACAACCATGAACACAGTCTTTTTCATGCACATAATTCATCCTTTTTACTTGATGAGAGCTAATTAAGGTTGATCAAGGAGAAATGATAGTTAGAGGAGTCGAAGGAAGATGGGTCAGACATAATCCATGTATTGGATTGGTTTGAAGTTTCATGTAACTCTCCCTATCTATTTTTCTTTCTTTTGGCCTACTCAGGCCTATGTTTTTCCAACCCAGGGCTCGAAAACTTGAAAGTCACATAACTTGAGTTCTAACCCATGAATGGCATGTGTTTTAAAATAGATATTGGAATGAAATTTCATATGTCTCCTTCCCATCAAATAGGTTGATATGACACAACCTATTCAAAATATCTATGATTCCAATGCATTCTATGACTACCACAGGGTACTAAGGTATTCTACAAACTGATGCATCAACTTGGAACATAAGATATAGGATTTTATAGAGGCTAACATCATTGATGTGGGCACACACATAGAGGCACATAAAGTTCAACAAATATAAGCTAAGGTATTGAAAATATTTTCAGTTATGTTTCCAAAACATACAACTAATGAGACAGGGGGCACTTTGGGTGTTCAATATACGTATCAATAACATCCACCACTAACATCATATCACACTACTACAGAGGATGCACACCCCCTACATAATATAATTGGTGTGTATCATACTACAGTACCATTTAGACCTCTCATCACTTTCTTATAACAAGAGATTATTGATGATGTTTTAGATTTATATGCACTCTTTGTATGAGCCTACATTGATCATCATCCTATTCAGAGTGTTATGGTTGATAATAGGTCAAGTATTAACATGTGAAAGATCACACTTCTATGGAATTTGGGATATTCAGAGCAAGACATTTCTCTAACCAACATAGTTATTTATGGTTTTAGTGGCCATATTTAGAGCTCCATTGGGGAGATTGTATTTCCACTATAGGCTAGACCAGTGCATGTGGCCACTAGATTCTTAGTAGTACCAAGTGTAGGCACATTTGACATGTTATTGGGTAGGTCATGGATATAATAGTTGTGAGCCATTAAATTCATCATGCATATATGCCTCAAGTATATACATGCTAATTAGGTGGTCATAGTTGAGGGTATTTCATATGAGTATCCTTTACCCATCCCACAAGAATTCACACCATAACTACCAATTATAGTTTTGATCACATTTCCCATCTTACATCACAAAGTTTAGTTAAGCCACTAATGTAGTTGATGTCTACTCCTATTGTGTTATCAAATATGTATAATCTCCCATGAAGACACTTATTAGAGAGACCCCTACCTTAGAGCTATGTTACAGATTCTATAGGGCCTCCCTCTACCCCTTTCCTTTCAAGATCAATGTTATTGGGTTCCTAAGGTTCTTAGCACATGACACCCATGGTAGCTATAACATCTTCTACCAGATGGGCCCCTAATACCCCTATAGTTCATAGGATACCCCAATCACCTTCATGGATTCCTATCACCACTCCACAAGTAGTGCTAGTTATAGATCACTCAATACAGTAGGTTCTAGGACCTCAATTACTTTTTCACACAACACACATGATTATTGTTCCTTTATTTAACACATGCCACATTGATAGTGAGTCTCCCATGAGACTCATTAGTTAGTATGTTCCTCCCTACTTGTACATAGTTTCATTATTTCTTTTTCATTGTATATAGTTTCATTTTCATGTTACTTGTATATAGCTTATATCCAGAAAATAAAAAAATAATATAATATAACAAAACACAAAAAAATTCAAATATTTAATCATAAAATACAAATTATAGATTATATGCATTGCAATATTTACACTTCTTATATTTTCCAGATACTACATATGTTAACTATCTTAGTATAGTCAATTTTTATCATACATGCATGGTTCATTTGTTCTTGTCAAGTATTCACATATAATTACAGTATCTAGGTCCACTATAGAGATCTAGATTTGTTATTATTTACCCATTAGGGCCATATACATTGATTCCTCATTTGATACATTCACCCATTTGGGGGTATCCTATACATAGTTTTAATTGCCAGGTTATATCTTTCTAAACTCTACATCACATATTTAGCATTGTTATATCTTGATGTTGATCATCCTACACTACTTAGATTCATTACCGAATACTAATACTCTAGACTCATCTTATATCCATCTTTACTCTTATACATATTTATACCACATGTTCGTGCATACTTTCATTTATAGCTTTCCTAGTTTTGACTTGATTGTGTCTCTATGCTTCTTCTACTCAAGGGCATTTGAATATTCTATTGCTCTACACTTTTTTTCAATGTATGTATGCTTTGGACATGTGCCCATGTCCTTGTGTGTGCCTTCCTGATTGTGCATACAGACATTTGAACATTTCCTTTCATGTGGCTCTAAGATAACTTACTTGTTGTTTGCATATGTGGACATTTAAACATGTCCTTGTATGTCTTACTTTCTCAGATTTAATGACATGTGCCCATGTCCCATGTATTGTGGCCCTTGTCCTACTTTGCATGCCTTATGTGTTTTGTATGTATGATTTCATGTATGCATCATGGCCATGACACTTGTCTCTTTCTTGCTGCACACTCTAGTTTTAGATGTCATGAGGAACCTCATGCATCTCTCTTTACTCTTTGAATGCTTTGATAGAAATCATGCCCCATCCCCCTAGGTAGTTACTCAGTTTATTTCTAAAATTTAATGTTCATACACATTCTTACATTGTTATATCTATCTTGACAACCTTATGAATGCTAGAACTGACACACATTATAAACTTATGCTCATATCATCTTACATTTTGATGTCATGTATGCACAATATATTGGTTTATTATGGATATATCATATATGCTATAGCTAGCACACATTTTTAAGGGCATTTTATTTTGAGGATAGTTATTCCATAGGTTCAATAACTCCCCCCAAAATAAGGGGAATTCACATAGGTTTATCACAGAGATCAGGCTATCTAAATGCACCCAAAGTATAGTTTTTTACATGTGTAAGTATGGTCTATTGAATTGCAGGTTGTAGGTTCATGGGAGATCTACTTGAAGTACTTTAGAGTGCTTGGTACTGGCAGGGTTATTACTGACTGGTTGGAGAGGTGAACACCAATTCTGTGTGTGAGTTGTGTGTTGGGACCATTTTTGGTAGGAGAGTGAACTCTTGAAGAATTACTGTACACTTGAGGTGTGGCCAGCCTCTGTAAGGTGGAAGAGTATGGTGTCTCTTTATTGTATTCTTTTTTGTACGAGTATTAATACAAGATTGTATATTGTCTCTCATATTCTGTGTTATTTGTGAATTCTAGTTACTTGTTTCTGTTTGAGTGGGAGTAGAGTAATGGCAGAAAACAGTAAGCTACGAATGGATAAGTTTAATGGCAAGAACTATCAATTATGGAGGATGCAGATTGAAGATTATCTGTATCAGAAAGATTTGTACTTATTGTTGGGTGGGGTTGATTGCAAGCCCTGGGATATGAAGGATGAAGAATGGGAGGTTCTTGATCAGAAGGCTCTGGGATCTATAAGGTTGAGTCTTGCATCGTCTGTGATTTCCAACTTATCACATGCGAAGACAATGGTAGAGTTGATGGAATCTTTAACAAATTTATATGAAAAACCCTCAGCTTCAAATAAGGTATTTCTTATGAAGCGATTATTTAATTTGGAAATATTGGCAGGTGGATCTGTACATAGTCATCTTAGTGATTTCCATGGTTTGGTAAACCAGTTAAATCCAGTCAATATTGTTTTTGATGATGAAATTAAGGCTCTCTTAATCTTATGTTCATTACCTGAAAGTTGGGAAAGTTTGGTAATGGCAGTTTCTAATACTGCGTCTGCTTCAAAAATCTTAAAAGTGGATGATGTTATGAGTGTGATCTTGAATGAAGAGATACATAAGAAAAGCACAGGTGAATCATCAGGAAATGCTTTGAGTGTGGAAAGTAGAGGAAGGCAAAGAGAGAAGATAGAGCGTGGGAGATCAAGGTCAAAGATAGGTAGGAGATCCAAGTCTAGGTATGGTAGAATAACCTGCTGGAAATGTGGAAAGCAAGGGACTTAAAGAGAGATTGTAGGTCAGGTGAAGATCAACATGAAGGACATGAAGAAGAAGCAGATGTTGCGGATTTTGTTGCATAGGATGCTCTGGTATGTTCTTTGGATAAAGTAGAATCTTGGGTTTTAGATTCTGGTGCCTCTTTTCATGCATCCCCAAATAGGGAATTTTTTCATGAGTATGTCCAGGGAGACTTTGGAGAAATTTGTTTAGGGGATGGTAAGCCTTGTCAGATGGTTGGCAAAGAGAAAGTGAAGCTAAAATTACAGATAGGTAACACATGGGTGTTGAAGGAGGTCATGCATGTCCCAGTTCTGGAGTGGAATTTGATTTCTATAAGAAGTTTGGGTGATGAGGGTTGCACAATAACTCTCACAGTGGACTCTTGGAAGGTTACCAAGGGTACACTTGTTGTAGTAAGAGGTAAGAAAGTAGGTACGCTTTATCTATCTACTTGTATTACTAATTCTCTTTCTGGGTTATCTACTTCAGCTGTAGATTTGAAGATGTGGCTTAATAGGCTTGGTCACATGAATAAGAAGGAGATGCATGTTCTTGAGTCAAAGGGTATGCTTTTAGATTTGAAGAGCATAGATCGAGGTTTCTATATGTAGAAGAAGAAAGTGATGTTTCTTGAGAGATCCGATGTTAGTGACAAGAGCAGGAAAGCCTTGGTTTTCAAGGAGAAGGTGACGGACAGAGTTCAACACAAGGGGCAGAAGAATTTTGAGCAGAACAAGGTTGATTTGGACAAGGGTTTGATCCAAAAAGAGCTCGCAGGTAGAAGTCAGTTCTCACAAGAAAAACACAGAGACCGACGTCAGCTAGAAAACTAGCGTCGGTGTCCAGACAGGGACCGATGTCAGCTATGTGCAGCCAGACATCAGTGACTCAGGGACAGATAAACACTGACATTGACAAGGGGGAACCGACGTCGGTGATGAGGTAGTCTCAGGGAATCGACATTGGTTAGGGGCAGACTGAGATGTGATCGGCATCGGTCACTGAGATGGATTTTGGATGGACAATAAGCTGTCAAGGAGTCTTAAGCACCCATATGGAGGACTTAAAGGGTAAGTAAGCCTCAATTCATCATTTCCCTTCTTTACACTACTTATTGCTCACTGATGGTAAAGAACCAGGAAGTTGTTAAAGAAGCAAAGCAGGTAGATCCAGGAAATAGTGGGAGCTTGGCATGGATGAAGGATGTGATTCCTTGGAGAAGAACCAAACGAGAGTTTTGGGTGGAGTTGCCAGCTGGAAGTAAGCACTGAGAGACGAATGGATGTTCAGGATGAAGAAGAGTGGAAATGGATACGTGAGACAGAAGGCCAAGGTATATGGTCTTGAATAAGCTACAAGACAATGGAGGTTTGATCATTGTGTTTCTCTTTACCAGGTTGGATAATATTAGCTACATTATCCTATTACTATATGATGTGCTTGTTGCAGGGTTACATATATAGGGAGTTGCTAAACTAAAGGTAAAGTTAGTTCAGAAGTGTGTCACGAGGAATTTGGGAGCATCAAGGTCCTTTGGCATGAGTGTGTTCTAGGGACATGGAAGGTCATAGGCTGACTTTGTTTCAGGATGATTGTGTGAGACCGGTTAGCACGCCGATGGTTGGACAGTTCACAGAACAGTGTCTTGATTCACATAATGAGGTTGAGTACATGTGTACTAAACCTGAGTTTTCCCAAGCAGTGGGAGTTGTTAGAAAGTTAGAAGCCAATCTGAAAAAGAAGCATTGGAGGGCAATTCAGTGGATTCTTAGAGGGACCAGCAGCAGGTGCACATGCTATACAGGGTCAAGTTATTTTCTACATGGGTTTGTAGATGTGGATGTGGCAGGTGATTTGGATGACAGGAGGTGCACCATAGGTTTTGTGGTGGTTGGTCTTCAAGAGTGATCTTGAAGAGGGATACAAAGCCAAGAGAGCAAACTAGATGGTGTACAGGTATAGGTATAGTTACAACTGTTTATCTCCAAGTGGGAGATTGTTAGGTTGTGGAGCTAAAAGCTTCAACTATGCAGACGAAGAGGAGGTTGCTGAAGTTCTAGAAATACTAGCATCGATAGTATGATCGACGTTGATGAATGCAGAAGGCAACCAGCATTGGTAGGGAGTCAGCTGATGTCGGTCAGCACCAGTTAGATAGGGACCGACGTCGGTCACCTGTGTGTTCCAAAACTGTTCATTGCACGAACAGTTAGCTAGTTGAACTGAGTGTTTGCATGTAAAGGCTATTTCGAGTCTTGAGCTACGTGTCTATTATTAGTAAACTAAGAGTCTAAGTTATTGTTTAAGTCTGGGATCTATTTATAGACCCATTGGCATGTATTATAATGATGAGCTGAAAAGGAAGGCAAGGAAGATCCTTCCATTGTAAGATCATTGAGTTGCAGGTTGTTGCAAGCTCATAGGAGATCTACATGTGTAAGTATGGTCTGTTGAATTGCAGGTTGTAGGTTCATGGGAGATCTACTTGAAGTACTTTAGAGTGCTTGGTACTGGCAGGGTTATTACTAACGGGTTGGAGAGGTGAACACCAATTCTGTGTGTGAGTTGTGTGTTGGGACCATTTTTTGTAGGAGAGTGAACTCTTGAAGAATTACTATACACTTGAGGTGTGGCAAGCCTCTGTAAGGTGGAAGAGTGTGGCGTCTCTTTATTGTATTCTTTTTTGTATGAGTATTAATACAAGATTGTATATTGTCTCTCATATTCTATGCTATTTGTGAATTTTAGTTACTTGTACTTTTGGATATTTTTGCATGTTTAATTGCTTGTATTTGGTAATCATATTGTGCTCTTTCTAAGGAGCAAGATCCTAACAAGTGGGATCAGAATAGGTGTGTTGTTCTTGGATTCCCTGACATTTACTCAGATTTGGGGCATCATATGTGGCATGATCATTCATATTTTAGTTTAGATACTCAAATACGAATTATTATAACTCAATCTAGAATCCATATACTTAGTTAACAGATTTGGGGGCATGTGTATGATGCATTATTTATGTATGCTCACTTATGCACTAGTTAATCAGATGAAATGACAAACTCCATGTAATTATTTACATTGTACACATTAGACACCATTTTCCAAGTTACACACCAGACAGATGCCTTATTTCATCTGCAATGATTAGCATTCCCAAGTGGCCTAGAGCTACCTAATATTCTTAAGTGGCCCAATGCCATTTTAAATTTTAGAGTTTTCAAGTGGCCCAGAGCCATCTTATATAATTTAGGTAGATCACATAGTTTTAGTTTTAGATGCATCTACTACACATGGGTAGGCGATGATGGAGTCATAGTCTACTTGAGTTCTTGAGCCACCTACATGAGAGGGTTAAACACACCATCATTCTAATCCAAGCTAGTCACATGTCATGATCCACCAAATAGGGGTAGGCAATGATGGAGTCAAAAATGGATTGAGTTATTGATCCACCCACACATGGAGATTGAACAAGCCATCAACTTAGTCGATGTTATTCATCTATTGATCACTATCTACATGTACACACATAGGTTTATGCATTGGTTCACGTACCTAGTGAGGTGTAATAATTCCTTTCCTCTCTCTTATCTCTTTACTTAGTTTTGTCTTTGATTTTTATATCTCATAATTAAGGACTGATCTATGCACAATTCATTTACAGGACATGTAATGAAGCATGATTCACATACTCAAATCCATATTCACAAGCTCCACCTCTTAGGTAAGTCCAGGTACAATTATTTTTCCTTTATCCTAGTCATAATGATTTGCTACATTTCTAGAATAAAAGTCAGGGGTGGGGGGCAAATATAATAATCTAAAAATGACACTTGAGTGCTAAAAGTAATACTTGAGACAACCCATCCCTAACTTAGACCTATACCTATCTTAGGGACTATTTAGACACTTATCTAGCCTTCATGTGGGTGACACACATATTTAAAATTCTCTAAAATAGTCTCAGACCATAATTTCAACATCTTGGCCCCTAGTGCTTTAAGTTTTTCCATTTGGAAACTAGCACCATAACTTGGATGGTAGCGTTAATGGCGCTAGTGTCCCAGTTTGGGTGTTATTATCCTTTTCTCACATTTTATTATCAATAGATATATTTTCAAATCAAAAACCACCTAGGGTTGGCCTAGACCTCTTTTAAGACCCACACAAGCACTAGAATGATATACATACATGAATTTTAGCCCTTTATTCACTAGATATAAATCTAATGCAAATACCACAAACTAGCTCATAACAAGTGGTGAGCAATCAAGGTTATCAATCCCTATTCTACCCTACTTCTAAATAGAATAATATACACCATCCAAAGTTAGGAATACATATATTTATAGTCTCAAAATCACTCAAAGCACTCAAACTAGCATTCATACTAGCTTCACTTGTATTTACACCAACACTTAGGTGGGGAAAACTACATCGGTCTTGATCCCTCCTCAAAGTATTGGTATGTAGGAAAATATCATCATAGTAGGGTGTTAAGGATGTCTAACCTACCCCACTAACATCATACTTTGCTACTTGTGCCAACCAGATGCCTTAATAACATGGAGGTTAAGGGTTTACATACAAAATCTATCAAAACAAGTCACCTACAAGGAATTAAAACTCATATGTACAGGAATAAGCTTGGTAGACTCAAACATAGGTGCAACTAAAAGCTCAAAATAATTTTGCATAAAGGATACTAGAGCCAAAATAAGGACACTAGTGCCATTGGCACTACTATCTAATTAGGGAACTATTGTCTAGGAAGGGTTTTGACACCTAGATCCTATTTGCAACATTAGATCATCTTTTGTCCTAGTTTGCATCCTCCATATCTCCCATCTTAATCAATTTGCAGCTAAGTACTTATTTATATTTTTAGAAAGGTCAAACTAGGTCAATTCTATTACAAATTAGTGGCTGTATTTATTGCATATTTCTACCTTAATTTACTATACTTGAATTGTTTAACAGCTTAGGGCTTATACTCCATAAACCTTTAAAAGTTAAATCAAAATGAATAAAAAGTAAGGTAAAAAAAAGGTGAATATAGAAGGGAAAAATTCAACATTAAGAAAGACAAATGCTATAAAAATTGAAAGGAATTAAGATGGTATAAGATTGAAAATAAGCTTAGAACTAAGGTAACACCACCCAATGGAGAAATAAAGAGATTGAAAATGAAGTTGCTCAGATTCAAGGTATCGATTTTAAATTAAATTAATGATGGGCCCCAATATTAGTTTAATTCTATACCAACATCCATGTTCATGTTGATATCACACTTACAAATTGCTATGGCTTCCCTTAGGCATCATTTCTAGTAGCAATCCTTTATGACCAAAACCTTGGTGTTCTCAATATAAATATGATGATGAGTTTTGAAGGAATGTTAGGCTTAAGCTAACCTAACTAATATTTCCTTGTTAATTTATGAAAATTGTTCATTGACCCTTTTGTTGATTTAGTGACCCATCTCCCCAATATATGACATCCTGCAAGAACAGTTAACACGGAAATATTAGTTAGGTCAGCCTTGTGTTGATTTAATGACCCATCTCCCCAAGATATGACATCTTGCAAGAACAATTAATTTTGTACACTCGAATTTTAAGAGTTGGTTCCAAATTATATTTTGATGACTTAATCAAACTCCTAAATTTTTGGTGAGGGAGAAAGGTAGTGTGGATGTTCTTACTCTATGAAAAAATTGGAATTTTAGTATAAATTCCTTCAACATGTATACATGTTTTTATTTTGATTTAACAATTAAATGTAATAAATTACTAAACTATTGAAATATTTTTCAAATTACATAATATACAAAATATGAATATAAAATATAATAAATTCTAGGAAAGTGAAATGAATTATAAATAGTAACTTTCAATAAAATATACAAGACTAACTCAAATTTGACTTATGTTGATTGTGTAGGTAGATCATTGATATGTAGTTGACCATAAAGATCTTTGGACTATGCCATGCCCAAAAGTAGAATTATGAAATAAATAGGGATAGGTTCATGCTAGGGTGGACAATGTTACACTTCAATCTTGTCCTTTTGATTGTAGTCACATCTGAGTTGATTAGGTGATTGTTTTTTTTTGTTTATGTACATGCACCTATATGATGTGGTTGATTGGTTATTTATGGGTGTTGATTTGTCATATGGATGAACCTACAATAGTAAATCCTAACTCCTACACATAAACCAAATGGACATTCAATGCAAAAGGGGGGATTCAGTCAAGGGAAATAATTAAACTATCTTTAGAAAACCCCACATAATCTGGGTGTTACCTATATAGCTTAAAAGGGCCTAAAATTGATGTAGTTCTCCCTCCTAAAGTTAGTGTATGAAACTTTATATTTGAACTATATGAATGCAACTAGTAAATTGACTTGAGTGCTTAACAATGAATTCCCTTGACCTATAATAAAATAGCTTCAAACGTGGCCTACGACTATTAGAATAAATTAAAACTTTAATTATAAATATTAGTGATCTTTTACTCAATGTACAGTAAAATTACCAATGATTGTTAGGTCATGCCTTGAGTGGCCTTAATGTGTTTATATAACAATCCATTTGAAATATTTTTGTTAAATGAATTTTCTAAAAGTGTGGGAGGGCCAACATGAAGCATCTCAAATTTAAAAAGTAATCATTAGAGTGTGGGAGATGAGGTCTCACTAGTGGATAAGGTTAAGCTATGTTCCTATCTGACCTAGTGCAATATTATCCCATAAAGTTAGAGTCTATTAGAACTTGGCTGACATGAATCTGTAAGCATAATAGGGATGTCTAAATTTTGGTTTTAGTAATTACAAGATAATGAGTAGAATGGTGAAGACACTCACAAAGATTATAAGATAACATAATGATGAATATGTTAAGTAAGGTAAAGATGTAAAGATTAAACATTGTTAAACACTTAATGATAAAATTTGAGTGTCTACATCCAACCCTTTATTCTAGTGATGCAATAAAATTATTATATTAAGGGAGATGCATACCTAAGTGTGTATACACACTTTGTATTTTGGTGTGAAACTTGATTGTGCAATATGGCTTGATGTAAAACCTACAACAATGACACTAAAAATAGTTACTATCCATATTTTAAAATATAAAATTTAAATTTTGAAATTGAAAAGAGAACAAGGAAATGATACATTTTAAAGAGGATATAATCTAATTGGCATGTAACTTAAAAGTAGATAAGTGTGTGTGCCCATTTATTGAGGCATTTAGAGAAATGTTGAACATGTGGTGAATTGAGAGTGATCAATTCTCAATTTGGAAACTAGTGAAAACCCTTGAGTTGGAAAAATTGTATGCTCCAACTCTCATTTGAACATGTATAGTACTTTGTAAAATAATTGAAGGGGTGGAACCACCAAATGTGGCTCGCTACAATGAAACCATAAACGTTAAATGTCATTAGACTCAAATGTGGTAGGATAAGGGGTGGAACCACTAAATGTAACTTACTAAATTAAAACCACAAACATTGAGTCTCATTAGAATCTAACATGGCCCACTTGTAAAATAAGACAAATCATAATGCTACAAATGAATCTAAATTCTATTTTAAAATTTTGAACTTTTAAGAAGAGTGAAATTTGAAAATTTGTAAACTAGTTACATGAATATGAATGAATATCATGTCCAGTGTACTGTATTATATAGATATAAAATGCCAATTGAACTTGTAACTTTTTTTGCACATGCCCATGCATATGCATCAAGTATATGTGATTTTGTATGCAAGTAATTTTTAGAATGAGTACACATACATGTTATATGCCATTATAATCTAATTTTTTTGAGCTATGCTAAAAATTTGAACATTGTATTATGTCTAAACCTGAAATTTGTTACTCATGAGGGCTTAAATTCTCAAGGGAATCCCAATGTAATGCCCCTTCTTTTGAAATGAGGGATGTAATTTGCAAGTTACTAATCTCAAAAGAAAAATTATAGAATATGTGAAATATATAGTCATGTAAAATCATGTAAACATTTGAAATGTATTTGCATCATAATATTGCATATAACATTGAATTTCATATAAAATAACCACATCCAACCTATAAATTCCCTATAATATTTGAACTTGGATGGGGCTAGGCACAACTAACCCACTTTACCAACCCTTCTACATCTCATCGACCATTTAATTTGCATGCTTGTTTCCTTTAATTTAGAGTCAATTAAAATAATATATTCATATATATATATACATGATGTCCTATAACAATTAAAATATAGTTAATTGGACTTATCCCATAAATTTAATAACCTAACAACCATGTTTTAAGTTTCAATGTCATATCTTATGCATAGGAAATAATCTCCTTCTCCTCATCTCCATGAGGGTGATAGATACTTTCCCTCTAACTAGGTCCATTCTATCACTCCTCCATGAGATGAAGTGGCCTATACTATTATTACTAATTCTCATACTTAATCTATCCACACCTTCGCCTCTTCTCTACAGGGTGTCTGCCTACATGTTCAATCAGAAGTAACTGGGGTTTGTAATTGTGAGACTCTAAGGGATCAAATTATTAGTATGAATAGTTTATTTTAGAATTGCAAACTCAGAATCAACTATTATATGAAAAAATTACAACATTGAAAAATTATATTACAAGACAAAAGCCTCTAGCGCACACTAGTGCCAATCATGTATATGCATCTTCACCTAGTCATTTGTGGCAAATAATGTTATATATTAAAATAATAAATCAAAATAAAGTGCATATACAACTAGTGATTTGAAAGTTATTCAAAGATCAAATATAAGTTCAAGTAAGGTTTTAAGGCAAATTATTAAAGTTGAGTTGATCAACCTATCTCGTCTACACTTAACGTGGAGATCCATATATTATTATGCATATCACATAATGCATGGGCACCACACTGATTCATGTTTAGAATTGAAAAGTAAAATTCAATAGGTAATTAGTATAGATGACTCAAATAATGACACATCATCCAAATAACATACAATGACACATGTACAAATTAAAAAGGGTCAAATTTAGAAATAATACAAAAGTGGTTACCAAAGCATAACTCAGAACAATAAATGGTTCACAAAGCATAATCAAAGAAAGAAATAGTACAACAAGCATAGGTAAATCAAATATAAGATACAACTATAACTCTCCACAATGAGGCCCCACTTTCAAATTAGTATGGATTTGGTCAAAAATATCTACAATACTTTGATTATCATGGTGAAGGTTTGGGAAAACATGCTCAAGACATCACTACTCCTATTCTAACAATTGATAATGTTGATCAACAAGGTTTGAGATTTATGGAAAATACTAAGGAAAATCATTCACATATATAGTTTATCAAGGCAAAAGATCAAAATACAAGTGTCATATTATAAAAGGAACAACCACATTAGTTGCAAAGTCAAAATCATGCTTAGCCAATAAGCATTCTCAAAAGAGGATTTCTAACAAAAGAGCCTCCAAAGCACCATATGCCTATAATAATCATATTTTAAAAGGTCATAATCACTAAAAATATTACAGAGCATAATTCAAAAAGGTCAATTCCATAGTATGAGGTAATTACCTATGCTCATTGAGATACAACAGAAGTCAATGCTAGCATTCCATTGGTTCAAAATCAAGATGATAATGATGAGTGGAACAATCCAGGTTATTATGATTTCCAAGATACCAATAATGAAAAATAATTATATTCACACTATATTTCAATTCAACTACACCATATCAATCACACTACACAAGAGGCCACCATTCCTATTTTTGACATAGGATCCATTGAGGGTGGCTCTCTCATGAGACTCATTGGTTAGTAGTATCTCTCCTTACTTATACATAAATTTCATTTTCCCATATTAATTTTATATATTTTCATTTTCATGTTTCTTGTACATAGCTTATGTGATCAAGGAATCTAAATAATAGAGAGGAGGTTAGTATTGTGTTAGAACATAAAATAATGAAATGAACACACTAACATGCTAACATCTCTAGCCTATATCATAGGGGAAGAAAAACAAACAAAAATAAATGAAAAACATAACTAAAATTTAAAAAACAAAAATATCCTTACCTTCCTTGAAGGCTCCAAATTATTTATTGTGTGGCTTACTCGGCTTGTGCTCAAAGAGTCTTTGGCAATGGAGATTGTTTATCTCCTCTCCTTGGCACCATGGATTGATTGCTTAGATTATAATTTTGGAATTATAACACTATTATTTCTAATCTTGTTATAAAACCTACATTATAACTTTAATATGTCCAAGCTGTCATAATGAAAAGGTCTAGGCTTGTATTTATAGGTTTCAAAACTAACCCCAACTCAAGGTGAGTTGAGGTGTAGTTTGAACATGGAATAGGTTCAAACCTGACCTAAGTGAGTTAATTAACTCCAATAGAGTTAAAATGTGTCAAAACTTCATGATTTACAATAAATAGGCATGTTTGAGATATTTGTAAAGGCTTGACAACTCACAAAAGGTAATTATGAAAATTGAAGATATTCTTGATTTTTTGAATTTCCTTTTTTAGAATTTCATTAATTACTCATGGATAATTCAACTAGGAATTTAATTAGGTTTATAATTTTAATTAATTATGATTAATATTTTAACAATTTCAAAATTTGATTTAATTTCACGAGTGCACTTGCCCCATTTAATAGGTCTATAAGCCAAATTACATGTTGTAATGTCGTAGGATGATTAGAGATGAATCCATGAGAGGTTTTTGTTTCTTACAGTAGGATACTCCAATTAGGGATGTCTTAATGTGACTTTAAGCTTTAACAAGTGATGCACAAACAAATTTAAGACATTCAATGATTCTTAAGCTTAATTTGTAATGGTTGGTAAGAATCGGTCTAAAGTTTGGTATGAAGCCATTGGTGGACAATTTTAGGTGTCTACAGTTTGCCCTTGTTTGAAAAGATGTTACAAGCTATAGGCACAATAACATCTTAAATAATGAAAAAGGCCTGTATATCTAAAAGAAGATGATGATTGAATAAAAATATCTAATTAATGTTTGGGAAGCCTATAATGATGCCCCCTTGAGGGAGTGGCCATCACATATGGTTGATGGATGGTCCTTAAAAAGGAAGCAAGAAGAATAATAAAATTAACCCATGGTTGAGATTAATCCAATAGATAAAATGCTTGCATGCATTTATCTAAAAATTATTGATTTTCCCAAAGGTGGTTATAATCAATAACAAAGGTGGACACATTGATTTACCCAAAGGTGGTTATAATAAGTGGCAATGGCATATGCCCCAGTTAGAGATGATGAGTCAAAATAATGATTTGCCCATAGGTAGTTATAATCATTTGGATGACTGAGATTGAACAAAGATGTTTGATTATGCCCTCGTAGAGAATATTAACAAGCATAACTCAAGGATATAACCTATTTCATGGATTAAAGATGAGTGGGCACAAATGTAGATGCAATAGTTTAATGACTGAAGAAGCCACAGATAACCAGGCATACAAGGATGCATAAAGCATAAAGTGATGAAAGAGATGAATAGTTAAATAAGATTTGATCAATGTGAATGATTTAGTTGTACTTGCCAATGTAGAGATGCTCATCCTTATTAGAATTGATACAAATATAATGGTAAATGGGTTGATTTTATCAAGATGGGTGGTAGGATTTGCCAAGGGTACCAAGTAGAAACTTCCATGGCTCCATTTCTTATAAGACTTCCGGAGCTAATTTTTGCTGTAGCACATGATGGCAGACATCATGATATAAAACACCATGATAACTTGGCTAAAATATGCATAAGAATTGACTCCAAATTCAATAAATAATTGAAAATAATGCACTAATGATAAAAACCATGATGACAATGTTGATGTATGAATATGGATGGACTCAAGAATAATGCACAAAGAATCACCTAATGAATGCATATAGACTGAGTCAAAGGGACAGTGTTGAAAGTAAATAAACTAGAAAGCAAAAAAACAAAAAACACATAGAAAACAAGCAAGCAAACAAACAAACAAAAAATAAACACGTGGAAAGCCTAAAAGTAAAAGCAACAAAAAGCATCCTACAATGGTTTTCCCCTAATAGGGTAGATCGAGGATGACTAAATAGGCTTAGAAAAGACAAATGTTTTTTGATTTTAATTTTTTTTAAATGTTTTTGGAATTTTGATGTATCTTAACTCATTAGAGATTAATAAGATACCACTCATAAAATGGTGAGAGCGTTGTCTTCAGTTGCTCACAAAATGATGAGAGTGTTGGGTTAGGTTGCTCACAAAATAGTGAAAGCATATGAAAAAAGTGGGACTGAGTTGACCTCAATGTAAATTGAGCATGACATGCATGGTCCCAATAGGACCCCAAGTCATACTAGTTACACCCATACAAAAGATGGGGAATACTAACTAGGTCACAACAAGTTCTAAAATTGAGGTAAACAACCAGACAAATGAGAATAGTAATGGTAAGGTGATGTGGCAATGCATGGTAAAGGTGTTGTTCCTAATTTTCTCAAAAATATTTATAGTTAGGAAACAATGACATAGGTCAGTGATACTAATTTTCCCATAGGTGGTTATAATTAGTAACACAAGGTGGACTACTAATTTTTTCATAGGTAGTTATAATTAATAGCACCAGTTAGGCATGAATGAAAGATAACTTGCCAGATCCACTATCACACTACTTTCATAAACTATCATTTAAACACAAAATTCTAAAATATCTGAAACTAGATCAGAAGCCCCTCATAAAAGGTGCAGTAAGATCCAAAGGAACCAAGATCAAAAGGGGTTTGGGTAGGATGGCTAAAAATAGGCTTTAGTCTAATAGGGATGGCATGGTAGAAAGGTATAGGGTATGAAATTATTTAGGATGATGATGGTATGAAGATTGGATGAAATTGTAATAAGGTTGTACCCAAGTGGTAAAGTGAGGGCAAATGGTAGGGTATGGAATAATGGCAAGGGGATGGTAAATGAAAATGGCAAATGGCAATGGCATGGTAAATGTTTTTGGCTTGGGTGAATGTTTTTTGGTGTTCCTAATAAATTAGAGATGCATATCCTGATCAAGATATGACACCACTAGAATAATCAATCATATAAATTAGTAGCCCATGCCTCTTTTAAATAACTACTTTGTCAGGAACTGGCTACAGATTTGGATGCATTGTGATCTTCATTGATCATTGATTCTATTTCCTCCAAACATTGAGACAAGGTATCTTTATAGCCTCTATAAAGGAAAGTGTGGCCAAAGATGGTAAATATGGATAAATAATAAATGATATATCTAATTTGGTAATGTATAGGTGGATGGTAATGGCATGTGTAATAGTTGGGAAGCAAATGAAGATCAAGATTTTCAGGTACACACAATGTTGTTGATTTTGGATTCAACATAAATTTGGTCATGATGAGGTCGAAGAATTTTGAATATGCTCTCGATAAGACCACTATATTTTTTTGTTGTTTGGGCCTAAGAGTAGCTACCATTTAATTATGCTATACGTTGGAAGATATGTTGATTTTATCATTGATTTTGTCTTCATCAAGCAGTGAAGAACTTTTGTGCTCAACTATTGGTACCTCAAAGAGGTTTCACCAATGAAGTTGTCTTAATTGTCCCATAGTGCCTTCGAGAAGGTTTCACTAAGGAATGTTGAATTTTTACTTTGATTATCTTCTAGTACCTCCAAAAATTTTTTACTAAGAGATGTTGAGTTTGAGCTTTGATTATCCTCTAACACCTCTGAAAAGGTTTCACAAGGAGATTGTTCTTCTTTTGCATGAATTTAGTCTTGGCCTCCTTGATGTTTTGCAACTAATATGTCTCCATGGATGCAATTCAACAAGGTATGATTCTATTGGTCCCAATCGACACTTATGGGTGGTGGAAGGTCAATAAAATGACTAGGTTGGTTAGTGTTAATGACATGTGGAATGGTAATGGAACGGGGAGAGGTATCACAATACTCATAGAAGATACTTGGATAAATTGTGTCAAAGTTGAAGTAATCATCCTAAAAAATCAGTGAAGGATTACAAATGTTTTCAAAGTGGTCTACAAGGCACACATAACCAATATTGTAACAACCATAAACATATTCTAATTCTCAATCTAGTTCTGACTTAAGGGACTCTAAATTCGATGTTGAGACTAACGTTGATTTTGCTTTTGATGCTAAATCTGATGTTGATTCAAGAATATAACCTAACTTCAATGTTGATTTTGATTATTCATTTGGTGTGGATGCTTTTACAATGATGTTTTGTTGAATGTTTGGTTTGGGACAAGGAACAACCTGTGATGGCATGATGGGCTCAATAAGATTGGTTTGTTAAAGTGAGACTCCTCAATAATGGGAAAAAGGTCAAGAGACAAACTCCTTAGATATTGGATTGTCAAGGGGAGGCTCTTAAAAAATAGGTATATGGTCAAGGTAAAGATTTTCATAAAGGCAGTTATAATCATTAAGGAGTGACTCAATAAAGAATGTCTTGTCAGAGTGAGACTCCTCAACAACAGGTATAGTAACAAGAGGTGATTCATTACAGGTTGAATTATCGCAAATGGTTGGGTAAAAAAAACATCATGGCTTGGTTGGTTCTCTTGGCCTTGGTTTACAATTAGTTTGAAAATACCATTTTTGAATATACTTTGGTCCTTGAATGATTAGCTCGATTGGGGCTAGATAATTGGTAGGGGTTTTCTAAAGTGGGGAACAGTTAGAAACAAATGAAGAATTACCAATGGTTAGATGATTAGAGGGCATCGTGGAGTTTGGTTGCTTGCATAAGTTAAAGGATAAGGTCCTAAAATGATAATGGTAGTGTATTTCAGAGCTTATTTACTTGCACAAGCCAAAGGGAGAGGTCTTAGAATGGTAATGGTAGGGCATCATGGAGCTTGTTTGCTCGCACAAGCCAAAGGACAAGGTACTAGAATGGAAATGGTAGGGAATCATGGAGTTTGATTTTTTGCATAAGCCAAAGGTTGAGGTCTTGGTATAGAAATGGTAAGGCATTATGGATTTTGGTTTCTTGCACAAGCGAAAAGACAAAGTCCTGTAATGGAAATGGTAGGGCATTATGGAGCTTGGTTGCTCACACAAGCTAAAGGATGAGGTCCTGGTATAGAAATGGTCGGGCATTGTAGAGATTAGTTGCTCACATAAGCCAAAAGATGAGGTCCTAATGTATAAATGGTAGTGCATTGTGAAGCTTGGTTGTTTACACAAGCCAAAGGGCAAGGTTCTAGTATGGAAATGATATTTATTGGATGCAGTGGAGCTTGGTGGCTCATGTAATTTGAAGGAGGATTATCGATATAGGTGGGGGATTAGGTGGTCACCAAAGGGTGAGTACCATATGTCAACCTACCAAAAGAAGGTACCACCAAACATTTTGATTGAGGATCTTGGATTTGTTCCCCATATTGCGGATTGTAAGGAGGATATGGGCCCATCTCACAAACCACTTCTTTACCACAGGAGTCTTAAACAAAAATAATTTGTGTGTCTCTTTTATCATAACTTGGATTGTATACAACTCCACCATAAGTGTATCTAGACATATCCTCATTAATAATGAAAGCTTCACAATAGGTCTAGAGTTATACAAACTCCTAAAAATATGTCCAAAGGATAAATGGTTCAAACTTGGTCTAACTTGGTCTAGGGGAGCTGTATCTGCAAAATGGTTTGTGTTAAAACTTGGTATACAATAATTTAACATCATATGTCTAACGTTAAATGTCTCACACATAAAAGGTAAAGTTCTTGAATAAAAATTGGCATACCAAACTCTAGGTTCAAAGTTTTCCAAATAGGTGTAACCTAGGAAAATAAAAGTTTCTAGGTCTTTTGGCTAAACACAATGTCAAAAGTTAGGCTAAAACAAGGTATGTGCTAGGACTCTTGGCCAAATATGACATCAAAATATAGACTTCAAACAAAGGAGAGATTTTAATCTATAAAACTTGGAACACTTTGGCATAGACTAGGCACACAAAATTTAAACATGAACTTGGTCAGTTGGCATAAAGCATAAGGCAAAATGCATATGGAGAGATAGGTTATTTCTCCCAAATAAAGACACAAATAATATTTTTCAAAGTTGGGTAATGAATTAATGTAAGTTGCATAACCTAAAATAGAAATATCAATGTTGAAGCCCTAATTAAGGCATAAACAAACATCAATCAATGTTAGAATTTGAACTTGGCAAAGTTAATTAAAAACTCAACTTATGAAATGAAGCATCTTCAAAAAAATAATAAGCTACATAAAATGGAATGACATAATGACATAAAACAAAGATCATAAAGGCATACATGGTTTGGTTTTAAATGTGAAATTTTGACACAAGACAAGACAAGTCTATGAAATAATTTGGGTAGTGTAATGACATTATCACTCTCTAAAGATGTAAACAATGGTTTGTTTTAAAGACTTATAAGGCACAAAATTGAAATGATCTAGGTAGTGTGACATTACCCATTTCAATATTGTGACACACACAATGTTTTTGACACAAAGTTTTTAAAGTAAAAGGCACAGTGTCAAAAAAATGACATAACACCTCCTCAAATAATAGAGTAGTGTGGAAAAATAAATCATTTTTGATGTGGTATAAACAAGCAAAGTTTTAGAATCAAAAGACTAAGTAATAAATAAAAAATACCAAATACAACTAAGTAAATCATCTTAAGCCCTAAACTAATAAGGTTGGTCAAATGGGGTTGACTAAAACCATAGTTTTTGAATGTCTAGATTGATCATAAGGGTGATTAACACTAGAAAAGAGTCACATCAATTGAGTTCATACTGATTAACTTACTATGAAAGGATCTATTCCTTTGCATAGTGATTCCATCAATGGACTACTTAGTGAAATCCCCTGGTTAACTAGACCTGACTCAAGCCTTCATTATGAAAGTAGAGATTAGCCACTCAACCCCCTATCTCTATTAGTATGTGTACCCTAGTTTATATACCCCATCATGGAGTGCATTTGAAACACTATCGGGAGATGAAGCCTAGGTAAATTCTTCCCTAAAGAACTTGTAAAGAAGCTATGAAATCCCCTTCATAAGTCAAATTGCATGAAATTAAAACTAAGTGGAAAAACTTTAGAGGTTGTTTTTAGATCACCCAAACCATGTGGGTTTTGGGGAGAGCCTAGACAAAATTCTTTCTTTGCCTTGGACCAGGCATAAATTACAAGTGAGAAGTCATTTTTGGTCACGCAAGTTCCCTATAAGGGATGGGGGGAGAGCATACATGCACTCTTCTTTTTGCATTAAAAAACACATAAGCAATAAACACTTTCAATAATTTGAAATCTAAAAGAGTGTCAATTCGTGCACCAATTGAAATGTTTCATTAAGTTCTTTACTTGGCCCCTTGGCTTAGATTTGTAATAGTTTGAAAGAAGTGTTTACAAATCAACTTAACACAAATCACCTAGGTTCATTTTAAGCATTAAAACCAAATATTCAAGATTTAACCATTCATTTTTAAACACCAAAATTAAGTGTTCAAGACTTAAACATTCATTTTAGGCACCAAAGTGAATTATTTAATCATTTAACACTTTTACATTCCTTTCAATCACTAAAGTCAAATGTTCAAGATTTAACAAATTCATTTTAGGCACCAAAATCAAGTGTGAATGACTTAGCTAAATTCATTTTAAACACACAAAATGAAATGTTAATTAGCCTATACTTACAAATTCATGTTTTATTCTTGCCTTGGACCTGAAAGGGTTAGAGAGTTTCCCCTACTTTTAAGAACTTTTAATGATGAGTAAATAAACTTTTAAAACATAGCTATCGGGTTTCTATTTTAAAAACATAGTGATCAATGTCGGCCAACTATGACCAATGCCAATTAACATGTAACTTATGTCAGTTAGTGATAACCAATACTAGTTGATAAGGATCAAGGTTAGTTGCCCATGAAATCAAAGAAAAATGAACATAAGATGAAAAATGTTAGTTAGTCAATGGTTAGATAAAAACTCTTCAAAACCCACAATGATATGGTTAGGCAAAGAGTATAAAAGCTAATAAAACTAAGAAATCATTATTAGGAATGCTAGAAAGATTCAAAATGAAAATTTTTAAACCATGTATTTCCCTTATAACTTGACCAATGTTGATCACCCAGAACCAAGATTGGTTAGGCTAGAACTGATGGTGGTTTGGCAGAACTGATGCTATTAATGCTTGATTGATTTTGGTCTTTGTGTATCTGAGTTAGTTAAAAAATTAAAAATACAACAAAAACAAAGACAAAACTCCAATTTTGAAGATATTCAAGATTCATTTGATAATTTATGAGTTGCATCTTGGTCTCCTTGGTACGTGGAGTGATTAGAGTCCCATCGAGCATGCCATTTGTGATTAAGGAATTTAAATAATAGAGAGGAGGTTAGTATTGTGTTAGAACATAAAATAATGAAATGAACACACTAACATGCTAACATCTCTAGCCTAGATCATAGGGGGAGAATAATAAACAAAAAAAAATTAAAATCACAACTAAAATGTAAAGAACAACAAGATATTTACCTTCCTTGAATGATCCAAATGATTTGTCATGTGGCTTGCTTGGCTTGTGCTCAAACAATATTTGGCAATGGAGCTTGGCTATCTCCTTCTCTCCTTGGCACCACAGCTTGATGGCTTGGCTTATGATTTTTGCATTATAACATTATTGCTTCTAATCTTGTTATAAAACCTGCATAATAACTTTACTATGTCTAAGCTCTCATAATGAAGAGATTTAGGCTTATATTTATAGGTTTAGGAACTAACTCCAATTTAGGGTGAGTTAAGGTGTAGTTTAAACATGGAATGGGTTTAAACATAATCTAAGTGAGTTAATTAACCCTAGTAGAGTTAAAAGGTGTAAAAACCTAATGATTTTCAATGAATAGTCATGCTTGAGATATTTGCAAAGGCTTGACAACACACAAAAGGTAATTATGAAAACCTAGGATATTCTTAATTTTTTGATTTTTTTTTTATAAATTTCATTAATTTATCATGGATAATTCAGCTAGGCATTTAATTATGTTTAACATTTTGATTAATTCTAATTAGGCTTTTAATAATTTCAAGATTTGATTTAATTTTATATGTGCATTTACCCCATTTAATAGGTTTATAATCCAAATTGCATGTTGTAATGCCGTAGGATGATTAGAGATGAATCCATCAGAGGTTTTTGTTGCTTATGGTAGGATGCTCCTATTTGGGATGTCTCAATGTGATTATGAGCTTTGACGAATAATGCAAAATCAAATTTGGGACATTTAATGATTCTTAGGCTTAATTTACAATGGTTGGTAAGAATTGGGCTGAAGTCTGATATGAAGCCATTGGTGGCCAATTTTAGGTGTCTACAGTTTATAATCAATAAATACAAAAATAATATAATATGTCAAAAACGTAAAAACATTCAAATATTTGCATAGAAAATACAAATTATATATTGTATGCATTTCCATATTTATATTTGTTATGCTTACCAGGTATTATATGTGCTATTTATGTAAGTATAGATGGTTTTATCATACATACATGCTTCACTTGTTCTTTTCGAGTGTTCATAAATTCTTATAAGACTTGGCTCCACCACATAGATCTAAATTTTCTACTATTTACTGTTGGAATTATTGTCATTGATGTCAAAGGTCTAGCATTGGTGATAAAGGCCCCATATCATTTATTGTCTAAAGTTATTTTTAATGTTCATATTTTGGCTAAAATGTGTTGATAATTATTTAATATTAATGAATATATTTTTGGTTGCATAAAAGTCAAAAGAGGGCCCATGGAGAAGTCAAAGAGTCATGGGGTAAAGACAAAAGAGGAATGGGACGCATTTTCTCATGAAGAGTCATCTTGAGGAATTTCAAGAGTCACCAAGTGAAGACAAAAGAGGGTATGATGCATTTTTCTATGAAGAGTCAGCTTAAGGAATTTGAAAGGTCACCAAGATAAAGGCAAAAGAGGAAAGGATGCATTTGCTCATGAAGGGTCACCATGTGACTTTTCAAAAACAAGGATTTGAAGGGTCATGCAAGTTTGGCACCATTTTCTATGAGGAGTGAAGAGTCATAAAAAGTAAATGCCAAAGGTCATTTAGAAAGTTATAAATAAAGGCTTGAGAATCCATTTGAAATATGCAAGAGAGTGCATGGTTTGTAATTATTTTATATAATAAAAGAGGAGAGAATAGAAAGAGATATTATATATTTCTATCATTTGTTAAGAAAGCAACATTGAGAGATAGTTGTGTTTTATACACAAGAGGAGTTGGTGCTCCTCTGGGTTGGTGCTCACAAATAGTTGCTATGTTTGTGCTCAGTAAATGGGTTGGTGCTTCTATAAGTTGGTTCTTCAAACTTTGTAGTTTGAGTTGTTACTCATTCATATACTTGAGATTATTCTCTGTGGTTTTTCCCACTTTGAGTTTCCACGTAAAAATCTGTTGTCTCTCTCTCTCTCTCTCTCTTTCTTATGTGGTGCATGTTATTGTTTTAGTTTTATTGCATATTTTGAATGTTTGGTTAAGTGGAATTTGATTAAGTAAATTTTTTTATAAGATATATGATATATTGATTCACCCCCCCTCTCAATATATCCAATGCTTAATAATTGGTATCAAAGCAGGTTCCTTTGGAAAAAGTTTTATAGCTTGAAGGTAGATTGGGGAAAGCACAATTGCTGGATCACATGAAGATTTTTATAAAAATAAGGCACCTTTATTTGATGAAATAAATTATAATTTTTGGAGCATAAGGATGAGGACTTATTTGATGTCTCTTGGATTGAAAATTTGGCAAGTAGTTGTGGAGGAATACGAAGAGCCACAAACACTTGTGACTACTTTGACAGAAAAAAGGCAAGTGAAAATAATGCTAAAGCTTAAAATGTTATTTTATGTGGTTTATGTGAATTAGAATTTGTTAAAGTTATACAATACAAATCTGCTCATGAGACTTGGGTAAATCTTGAAAACATTTACAAAGGTGATGGAAAGGTTCAATAAGCTAAACTCCAAACTTTCAGAAGACAATTTGAGAGTTTGAAAATGGAAGATGAAGAAAGTATAATGAGTTATATATTACAGCTTGATCAAATAATTAATCATATTTAAGGCCTTAGAGAAATGTTAGAAGAATCAACATTGGTATAAAAGGTTTTAAAATCTCTACCAATGAGATACGATGTAAAAGTTTCAACAATTGAGGAGATGAAGGATCTAGCCAAGCTAAAGATGGATGAACTACATGGTATTCTTATGGCATATGAGATACATACCAAATAAGAGAAAATTTCATAAAGGGAAGTTGCTTTTAAGACATCAAAGAAAGATAAGGCTAAGATTCAAGAATCAAGTGATAGCTCTAATGATGATGAAGATGACAATGGATCTCTATTCATTTGCAAGTAAAAAAAAGCACAAGTAAATATAAAAGAAAATTACCTTTTAAATGTTTTAATTGTGGAAAGGTTGGAAATTTTATAGCTAAATACCCAGATAAGAGTAATGGTGACAATGGATAAGGAAGGTCTACATACAATAAGAATTTCAGAGCAAATTTAAGGGATTCGAGAAGAAGAGTTTATACTCTAAAGATTCTAGCTCAATCAAAGACAGTGGAGTCAGTGATTCAAATGAAGAATAGATTCTATTCATGACCATACATAAAGATGCCTCTACAAGCAAAAGTATAGATGATCAAGAAGAAGAACAAGATGAAGCTGAAGTTAATCTAGAAAGAGAACTCATTTGTGCCTTAGAAGAATTATAAGCTCTTAAGGAGAAGAGTCAGATTGAAGTGCCAAATATGGAAAAATAAAAAGGAGTCAAAATAAATAATTGAAGATCGACAAGCACACATTGAAGAAGCTAAAAAGACTAAAGAATATCTAATAGCTCAATTATAAAAAGTAAGTGAAGAATGTGAAAGGTATGTTGTTGAAATTATCTCTTTAAAAGCAGATCTTGAGAAAATAAATAAAACAATTAATGATAGAGCAATTAATGATTCTTAGATAAGATAGGTATCAAATTTGAAAAAGAGAAAGGGGAGGCCACTAATTTCATAGACAAGGTTAACACAAAAAAAGGAAAGAGCTATGCTAAAGCTCTTATAAAAGTGGAAATGAAAAAGGAAGAAGTTAAGAATACATAGGACATCTCAAGCAAAGAAGGCTAGAAGGAACAAAGCTACAAAAGGTAATCAGGTTAGAAATATACAAACAGGTTTTATTTTTATGGTTACTATTTTTATTGTAATGGATATGGGCATAATAAAATAGAATGTCAGAAAAGGGCTAACAATTTCAGAAACAAGGAGAAGGAAACTCATGCAGAGTCAAGCAGAAGCCACAACTCTTTTACTCCTCTATCATGGTTTAATGAAGAGGCCATAATATATTACAAGTGTTAGAAATTTGGATACATAGCTTGGTACTATATAAACATGTTTGAGTTAGTCAAGAAGGACTAGAGTTTCAAGGCTTCATTCATCAAGAAGAAAGTTTAGACAAGTTCATGGCAGAAGAAACAACCTAAAAAGTTTATGTTGGTCTAGATAGCTTTACATGCAAGAAATGAAGAAAAGCCATGGTTCATTGATAGTGAAAGTTTGAGGCACATGACAAGAGACAAGATCAAGTTCATAAATTTGAAGAAGATCAATGGTGGCATAGTGAAATTTGGAGACAATACTACTGTCAAAATTGTCAAAAAAGGTACACTAAGTTTGGATAATGGTAAAACTAAAACTGAAAATGTTTTGTATGTAGAAGGTCTTAAGCATAATATTTTGAGTGTAAGTCAAATGTGTGCTCAAGGATACAAACTAAAGTTTTATGTAGAAGGTTATGAAATTAGGAGAAAATTTTTAGATGTGTTGATTACAGATGCTTAGAGAATAAGCAATAATTTATATATGTTATCAGATATCAAAGGTCAAAAATATTGTTTGAGTCAAGTTGAGGAAAGTTGGCTATGGCACAGGAGAATGGGACACATAAATTTTGACAATCTTGTCAACATCATCAAGAAACAAGCAGTTAGATATCTTCTAAAGAATACAAAGCCCTCCAACACACTTTGTGAGCCATATCAACATGGGAAGCAGGTCAGAAGATGGTTCAAAACAAAAGAATAATCAGCCATTCAGATGTTAGAGCTTGTTCACACTGATTTGTGTGGACCTATGAGAACTCAAAGTACTCAAGGTGAGAAATATTTCATGTTGCTTATTGATGATTTTACATGTATGACTTGGGTGATGTTTTTAAAGGAAAAATCAGAAGCTTTCAGCCACTTTCAAGCATTCAAGGCTTTTGTTGAGAATGAAATTGATTTGTATATTAAGTGCCTAAGATCAAATTGAGGAGGAGAATTTATTTCAGATGATTTTATTGATTATTTTGAAGACATGGGATAAAGAGACATTATTTAGTAGCCAGAAATCCATAGCAAAATAAAGTAGTTGAGTGAAAAAATAGAATAATTCAGGAGATGGTGAGGACAATGCTAAATGAATCTAAGATAATAAATAAATATTGTAGAGAGGTAGTAGATACAATAGTTCACATATAGAACAAAGTGTTGTTAAGAGTCAACAGTGATAAGACTCCCTATGAGCTATGGAAAGACAAACTAGCTATAGTTTATTATTTCAGAGTTTTCAGTAACAGATGCTTGATAAAGAGAACTAATTAAAAATTGGGTAAGTTTAAATATAGAACAGATGAAGGTATATTTCTTGAATATTCTTGAAAAATTAAAACTTATAAATTCTATAACAAAAGAACCAAGAAGATTATTGAAAGTGCAAGTGTTAGGATAGATGAAGATGTAGCACAAAGAGCCAGTGATCTAGTGGACACTCCTGAAATTATTGAAGAAGAAGATTTTGAAGAGTCAAATGAAGATGAGAAGGAGAAGTAAAAGAACACCAAAACTCCATCCAAATATGTTTAGAGAAATCATAATAAGAGTGACATCATTAAGAACATAAATGAAAGAGTTCACACCAGAAGGATGATGGTAAGTAAATCTGAGCAAGTAATTTTTTCTTTATTATCCAAAAATTAGCTTAGAAAATTTTTAGAAGCTAGACATGATGGGCATTGGGTTAAGGCAATGAATAAAAAAATAAATCAAATAAAAAAGAATGATACTTGGGAATTAGTGCCTAGACCAAAAGATCAAAATGTGATAAGAACAAAATGGGTATATAGAAATAAGTTGAATAAAGATGGTAAAGTTACTAGGAATAAAGAAATGCTAGTATGTAAAAGATATGCTCAGATTGAGGGTATATATGTTGAATAAACTTATGCACCAGTGGCAAGGGTAGAGGCTATTAGAATGTTTCTTGCATATGCAATGTTTAAAAATTTCAAAGTGTTTCAGATAGATGTTAAGTTTGCCTTTCTGAATGGGAATCTAGAAAAGGAGGTCTAAATTGAGCAACTTGAAGGATTTATTCTCTCAAATGATAGTAGCCATGTATGCAAATTGAATAAAGCATTATATAGATTGAAATAAGCTCCCAAATCTTGGTATGCAAGACTTGCTAAATACCTATAAGATCAAGGTTTCAAGAGAGGTTTTGATGATAGTAATCTCTACATCAAAATAGATGGTGAGCATCAATTGATTGTTGTGGTATATGTTGATGACATAATTTTTGGAGGAAACATTGAAAAGATGAAAAAATATTTTTTTGATAATATGTAAAAAGAATTTGAGATGTCTATGCTTAGAGAATTATAATTTTTATTAGGGTTGTAAATATGTCAGTCAGATAAAGGAATTTTCATATCTCAAAGTATGCCAAGAAAATGTTGAAAAAATTTGGTTTTGAGGATTGTGCACCAGTTGGCACACCAATGAGTATAAAGAACAAGGTAATGATGAAGATTCACTTATTATAAATCAATATTTGTATAGATCTATGATTGGTAGTCTTTTATATTTGATAGCATCTAGGCCAGACATCATGCATGTAGTAGGCATGGTTGTGAAATATCAAGCATCCCCGAAGGAGAGTCATGTTTAGTTGGTGAAGAGAATATTCAGATATGTCAAGGGGATATTGGATTATGGATTGTATTATCCCATAGATAGATATTTCACTTTGGTTGCAGGTTTCTTAGATGACATAAAGAGTAAAAGTGGAGGAGATTTCTTCCTCGGTGATAGCTTAGTATTATGGCTAAGCAAAAAGTAGAATTTAGTATCACTTTCTATAGCTAAAGTAGAATATACTACAGTGGTATTATGTTATACTCAAGTGCTTTGGATGAAGCAAACGTTGGAAGATATCAAGGTAAAATATGATGAACCTATTTTTATTTTTTGTGACAACACAAGTGATATTAATATTTCTAAGAGTCTATTGATGCATGCAAAAACAAAACATATTCCTATCAGATATCACTTCTTGAGAGAGCAGGTTGTAGATCAACAGGTTAAGATGGAATATATCAGTACTATAGAATAGATTGTAGATATTTCCATAAAGGCACTACCAAAATACACATTTGAGTATCTGCGAGATAAGTTGGGAGTAAGTTCTTTTACTTCTTGCCATTGAGGATCAACATTAGTTGAAGGGGAGATAAGTGTTAGCTCTAGGATAGGCCCTTTGTCATTAATGTCAAAGGGAGAGAAAAACAAAAATAGGTACAAAGAGCAAGTGTAGAAATAGGTGTAGAAACAAGTACAGGGAATAGGTATAAGATGCTACAGTAAGGGGGAATTACTGTATGTTTTTTAGATGGTAGTATGTACAGGTTGACATGTGTAGTATAGGTTTCAAGATGTGATAATTTTAGTTTGAGATTGACATCAATGACAAAGGGGAGATTGTTGGAAATATTTTCATTGATGTCAAAGGTCTAGCATTGGTGATAAAAGCCCCATAGCATTTATTGTCTAAAGGTGTTTTTAATGTTCATATTTTGGTTAAAATGTGTTGATATTTATTTAATATTAATGAATATATTTTTGGTTGCATAAAAGTAAAAAGAGGGCCCACGGAGAAGTCAAATAGTCATGGGATAAAGACAAAAGAGGAATGGATTGTATTTTCTCATGAAGAGTCATCTTGAGGAATTTCAAGAGTTACCATGTGAAGACAAAAGAGGGTATGGTGCATTTTTCCATGAAGAGTCACCTTAAGGAATTCAAAAGGTCACCAAGATAAAGACAAAAAAGGAAAGGATGCATTTACTTATGAAGGGTCATCATTTGAATTTTTAAATACAAGGATTCAAAGGGTCATGCAAGTTTGGTGCCATTTTCCATGTGGAGTGCAGAGTCACAAAGGGTGAATGCTAAAGGTCATTTGGAAAGCTATAAATAAAGGCTTGAGAAGCTGTTTGTAATATTCAAGAGAGTGCATAGTTTGTAATTATTTTATATATTAAAAGAGGAGAGAATAGAAAGATATATTATAGAGTTCTATCATTTGTTGAGAAAGAAACATTGAGAGATAATTGTGTTTTATACATAAGAGGGGTTGGTGCTCCTATGGGATGGTACTCATAAATTTTTGCAAGGGGTTGGTGCTCCTGTGGGTTGGTGCTCATAAATAGTTGATGTGTTGGTGCTCGGCAAAGGGGTTGGTGCTCCTGAAAGTTGGTACTTGCAAACTTTATAATTTGAGTTGGTGCTTATTCATATACTTAAGATTGTTCTTCATAGGTTTTTCCACTTTGGGTTTCCACATAAAAATATGATGTCTCTCTCTCTCTTGTGTGGTGCATGTTATTGTTTTAGTTTTATTGCATATCTTGAATGTTTGGATAAGTAGAGTTTGATTAAGTAAAGAGATTTATAAGATATATGATATACTGATTCACCTCTCCTCTTAGTATATCTCGTGCTTAACATCTACCCATTGGGGGCACATAGACAAGTTTCTCATTTGAGACATTCACCCATTTAGGGGTATCCTATACACAGTTCTAATTGTCAGGTTACATCTTTCCATAATCTATATCACAAATTTAACATTGTTATATCTTGATATCGATCATCTTACTATACACAAATTTTATGTTGACTACTAGTACTCTAGACTTAATTTATGTACATATTTTCTCTTACACAAATTTGTTCCACATGTTCATACATACTTTAATTTATAGCTTTATTAGTTTAGACTTGATGATGTCTTTATTCTTCTACATCTATTTGAGGGTATTTGAATATGCCATTGTTTTACAACTCTACACCACTTCCTTTTATTGTATGTATGCTTTGGACATGTGCCCATGTCCTTGTGTGTGCCTTTTTGATTGTGTATACATAGATTTGAACATGTCCTTCTATGTGGATTTACACCAAATTACTTGATATTTATGTATGTGGACATTTGAACATGTCCTTGTATGTCTATCTTTCTCATATTTAGTGACATGTGCCCATGTCCCTTGTACTATGGCCCCTTGGCCTATTTTGTGTACCTCATGTTTGTTGTATGTATGATTTCATGTATGCATCATGGACATGACACTTGTCTCTTGTTTGTTACACACTCCAATTTTAGATGCCATGAGGGACCTCATGTATCTCCCCTTCTTACTTGGGTGCCTTGATAGACATCATGCCCTATCCCCACACATAGTTTACATAGATTATTACTTAGATTTGTTGTTCATACAGATGCTTACATTATTATATCTATCTTGACAAACTTATGAATGATAGATCTAATATACATCATACATTACCAACTTATACTCATATTATCTTACATTCTGATGTCATGTATACATATTATATTGGTTTATTATGCACATATCATATGTTTTCAGCCTAACACACATCATGTAGAGATTTTATTTTGATGATAGTTATTACATAGTTAAAATAAATCCAATCAAAAGAGGGGGTATTCAAAAAGGTTTGTCACAGAGACCAAGCCATCCAAATTCACTTAGAGTACAACTTCAAACACAGGCACAAAATATAGAGCTCAATTTTAGGAAAACATAGTGGAAAATAGTTAGACAAATAACACAATTGGACACTAGCACCAAAAGTGGACACTAACACCACAAATCTATTATCTAAGGTATGGTGCCATTATACAATAGCCCTAGAAGCAAAAAAATTAGAATTTACAGAAAGGCACAATAGTTACAGTCCTAGTTTATACAAATTCAGTTATAGATTATCATTTTTTGCTCAGTTTTGCACAAAATCATACTAGTTTGCTCAGATTGGAGGTATCATATATAACATAATCACTCCCATTTAAATTTTAGATATTCATATACAAATTATATCAATTCAATTCAAAATCCATATACTCAAATATCATATTTGGTGGCATGTGCACAACACATTATTTCTATATGCTCATTTATGCACCAATTGAATAGATGAAATGGAAAACTCCATGCCATTCTCTATGTTGTACACACCAAACACCATATTACATTTATGCACTAGATTGATGCCTTACTCTATATGTAGTGGTTGACATTACCACATAGTCTATGAGCTACATACCTGAGTGCTTAAGAGTCCCCTCAGCCAATTTTCATTTCAGAGTTCTCGAGTGGTCATATAGCCATTATATATAGTTTTAGTTACTATCATATAACTTTAGTTACATTGAAAAATTCAGTTATAGATGCATCTACTACACATGGGTAGGCACTGATGGAGTCATAGTCTATTTAAGTTCTTGAGCCACCTACATGAAAGGGTTGGATAAGCCATTAGTCCAATCTAAGCTATTCATAAGTCATGATCTATGAGTAGGGTTGGGAAATGATGGAGTCAAAATTAGATTGAATTATTAAGCTACCCACACATGTGGATTGATCAAACCATCAACTTAGTCTAAGCTATTCATCGATTTGATCATTATCTACACACACAAAGGATGTCACCAAGTTTTTACATTGGTTTGTGTACCCAGTGAGGTGTATTCATTCCTTTCCTCTATCTTATCTCTTTAATTAGTTTTTTATTAAATTTTGATCTCTTAAATAAGGATTAGTCTATGCACATTTTATTTACATGACATGCAAAAGAGCATGCTTCACATACTCAGATCCAGATTCACGGGCTCTGTCTCTTATGTAAGTCCAGGTATGTGTCTTTTCCTTTAGCTTAGTCATTTCACTTTGTTGAATTTATAGAATAAAGGGGAGGAAATGTAGTCATCTACAAATTCACTTGAGTGCTAAGAGTGTTACTTGAGACCACCCATCCCTACTTTAGCCCTAAATCTATTTTAGGGCCTATTTAGACACTTATACAAATTTTGTATGGGCCACATGCATCCCTAAACATCTTAAAATTAGTCTCATACCCTTTCTTAGGCATTCAAGCCCCTAGTGACTTAGGTATCTACCACATGGACACTAGCACTGTAACTGGACACTAGCACCACAATGCTAATGTCCTATTTGGGTGCTATTGTCATTTTCCATTTTTTGCCCCAACTAATATCTTTTCAATCCTAAAGACACTTAGGGTTAGCCTAGATCTATTTCATATCTTGCACAAGCACTAGAATAATATATATACATGAATTTTAGCCCTTTATTCACTAGATGGAGATTAGATGCAAATACACACAAACAAGCTCATAACAAGTTGTGTATAATTAGGTTATTAATCCCCATTCTACCCTACTTCTGCATATAGTCATCTACAACCCTCCTAAGCTTGGAATACATATATTTCTAGTCTCAAGCCTCATTCAAGGCTCAGACTTGCATTCACTTACACTTTCACCAAGTACTTAGGTAGGATAAATAAATTGGGCATGATCCCCTCTCTT
Source organism: Torreya grandis (assembly GCA_037957365.1). Taxonomy (NCBI): domain Eukaryota; kingdom Viridiplantae; phylum Streptophyta; class Pinopsida; order Cupressales; family Taxaceae; genus Torreya; species Torreya grandis. The sequence goes on from JARHVA010001513.1 coordinate 1,528,645, forward strand.
GATATTGGTATGTAGGCAACTCTCAAGACAATGGGGTATTGAGGATGTTTAGTGATGTAAGAACATCAAGAAAAAGTTGTCATTTTTATATTTTGGTTAATATAACGTCAAGTTTGGTCAATTTTAGGTGATAATGTGTGTCAAGAGACCTTTCAAGGTCCATTTAATGTATTTGAGTCCATTTGGGGTCCTAAAGATGAACTATCTAGCTTCTAGGAGTTTTCCCTCCAAAACTAGTAATTTGAAAATTCAAATAAGTAAACTAAGTTTAGAAGGGTCAAATGCATAGCTTGAAGTGTTTATGTGAGCAGAGATAGTTTGGGAGATACATAGAAGTTATAAGGAACTAATTTTAATGTATTTCATGTGTAATGCTTAAATCAAGTCATATGAACTAAAGAAAGTCCCTCTTGTAAGTGGGAGTTAGTTATGGTAACTAAGTTGGTGTAACCAACCCAAGAAACCTACATTGAAATTGTGGAAGGAAAGTCATTGTAATAAAGTGGAATGGTGTAGAGGAGAGGTAGGTGGTCTCCAAGAAGAGAGAAGGGGGTTAGAGAATGAGAAAATGTAGAAAAACTCTCACAAGAAAGATGATAAGTCCAACCATGGACCGTATGTTGTAATCAAGAAAGAATAGAATGAATAAAGATAGAAAAGGTTTTGTATATTCATGTACTCTAAATAATATTGATCTATTGTGTGTTTCTTTGTATCTTTATGGACCCTTAAGATCAGAGATAGGTAGATATGTGTGTTGTATTGTAGGTTGAAAAGAAAGAGTTGACAATCTTATGTGAAGAGTTTGCTTGTGTTGGGGATTGTTGATACAAGGGTATGGCTTGATTATTAACCTGTGTCTATGCTTGATCCTGATAACCCTTCATGTTATTATTATAATCTTTTGAGAGTGTGGAATTGTTGATAAACCTGTGCATTGCATAGTGTAGGGGTAGAGTTCCCAAAGAAGGTTGGCTAATTAGTGTTGATAATCCCAATGTCTTGAATAGCATATAAACATTGTTATGGAATCAAGTGAGGTATGTGGTATGAACTAGAGTGAGGTGAAAGACTCAAATAATAAATTGAAAGCTCAAATGTTGTATTCTACCTATACTTTGTTTTAGGTTCACAGTCACTTACGGGAAGTTAGAGAGTTGTCCCCTTGTTATTGTCACAAGAATAATTAAATGTATGGTTTGAATGAAAGTATATTATATTAAATGAGATTATTCAGGCTTTGAATATTTTAGAGAGTGTATAAAATGAAGAAAAGAACCTACTAAAGTCACAAACCTATAGGTTGCCTTATGATGCTCAGTCAAGAAAGAGATAATGGAGATTTTTTTGTAAAAATAAATATGCCTTTTGACTCCAAGAACTTGTAAGGATTGTGATAAGTGTAAGGAAGTTGAGGGATATTTAAAAACACCTTTTGAAAGAGTCTTTGAAACTTATAAACACACCAAACCCTATTTTTTTGTATGCTCACTGTAGTTTAGGACTGTTTGGACCCTGTATTGGTATATAGACATTGTAAAAATTATAAAGGCTTAAAGAAAGGTAAGAATAAGTGTTGTAGGGAGTTGTAATTTTAAGGAATATTGAGAAAGGGTAATAAAACCATTTGGAACTCAAGAAACCCCTACTATCTGCCTACACCCCTACATAATCAATATCATGTGCACAATTTACTATGTTTCTTTGTGTTTCATGTATTTAATGCTTGGAAAGGATTAAGAAAGTGCATAGGTAGTTGGAAAATATAAATAAAGACTTAAAAATGTTAGGATTTCTTTTTGAATCATGATCAAATTCAAGATATTGAATTTCTAAGCCCTCGACCCTATATGCTTATAGGAAACCCTAGATTTAGGGTTTGTTGATATAAAGAGATTCAACCATCCATAATTTGTGAAAATTTTTAATATTTTATAATTTAAGGTTCCCTAAGAGATTAGATAGGTCTAAGGTTAATACAGATCATACAGGTATGTTATTTGACTACTTTAATGTGGAAATGGCTTAATTAGGTATGGAATGGCTATTTGGAAACCAAAGAAGGGCTAAAAAGTGGTGACAGAGAATGAGTAAGGTATTAAAAATTCTTGTGGAGATGAACAATGATAAAATTTGCCCTAAAGTTTTATTAAACCTTTAATAAAGCTAACAAGTTGGTCAAGTAAAGGGTTAGGCCCAGGAAAAGGGATACAAGCCTTATAAGGCTATGGAGAGCTGAGACAGTGGTAAAAGGTGTTAAAGAGTATTGAGTCCATTGTAAGAGGTATGTATAGACATGTTATTAATATTTGAGATTATCTAAGCATAAAAAATTATTATTTGAATCCTAGTTCTCGATTTGTTCCTTGAGACCTTTATGAAGGCAATCTAGTACACGTACATGAGCAAGAATGAAAAAGAGGAATAAATAAAATAGGACATTTATTGAATGTGGAAGTCATTAAGGAGGTTAATGAATTGTGAAGAGTTATTTTAAAGATTACAAGAAATAGGAACTTAGGTTAAAGAGACCCTTAAACCCAAGGAGGTAAGAGGAAGAGTAAACTAGACATGGAATTATGAAGACCAAACCATTAAGTGTATATGATCCAGTGGACTAAGAACTAGATAATGAGGTTTATGAAGATTTATCCCCATGCCTCTGCATCATCTAGCCTACCCCACTAACTCCTTTTTATCATGGTGTTTGTTTCAACCTTTTAGGACTTAGTGAATATAAATCCTATATTTGTTAAAGAGCTAAGTATAGTGAATTAGGGTAATAATATGTAATAAACAAGACATGGATTTATTAAAAAATTGACTAACTTTGACCTTTATAAAAATAAGAATAAACAAGATAAGTAATAACTTGGATTATAAACACTAAAATAAATGATATGGAGGCTAGAAATTGAGGTAGAGGTTGGTCTGAGTGTCACAAATAGGATCTTAGTGTTAGAACCCCTCCTGGATAGTAGTGCCATAATTAGATAATAGTGTTATTATTGGATGTATGGTGGTAGTGTCCCTCTTTTAGCAGTAGTATCCTCTATTGTTATAGTATTTATGTTGACTTTCTAAGTCACCCCCTGATTGGTGCAGGGCCTCCTAAGCTTACAAAAAGAGAACGCACCTGTGAAGGCCCAAACGCTCTAAGGATAAAGTGTACAGGTGCTTCTTGCCTATGCCCAAGCCTAAGATAAAAGCACAAGTCTGCATAGTAGTATAGTGATGACTCATGCCTACATAAAGATTTGAATATGCACCCACACATAAGATTTTATGGCACACAAGTCAAAAGGTGCATAGGTTTAAAGATGCAAAGCTCGAGGTTCCAAATGGTTGAGTAGTGGGAATACATAAGGAATGATCATAAATCAATAGGGACAAACTAAATACCTTTATTCTTCATGCACAATCTTATTTAAAGGTCCTCCCAAACCTATCTAATGAAGTTTCATGCTTGTGCATAGGATCTTACATCTACATAATATCACTATGAATGTGCATAATCTAAAATTTCATGTTGTTTTAGCCCCAAGTGTAGTTCTAAGTGACTCTTATGTGTACCTTAGTGTAGGAAGTTCTTAGTTATACCAAGGGTAAGCACCAGATCTCCACATGGTGACCTAATGCTCATCCAAGGCTAGTTCCTTTAGTGATAGAGTTTTAGGTAGCACCATTGGCCAAAGAAAAAGGAGAGGAGGACCCACCCAATAGTCATGATAAAGGAGTGCCCATATGTCACACCAATGCTATTTCTACCTAAAACTCCAAGGTAATTCCTCTAAAGGTCCATCAAGGTGATACATGTAACTTTTATAGTGCCACACTCAAGACTAATAAAAAAACACCATGTGCTGAGTGGTAGCAAGATGTAAAGAAGGTCATTGGGGTAGTTTAAAGGGGATCAAGGCATTGTCAGATCAATTAAATATAGAAGTAGTTATTAGACATCATGATGTGCATACATACCACTCTTTGACTCTATTAGGGAGATCTTCCATTCCCTTATACATGTGTGTCTAGAAGCGATCTTGACACTAACCCCAAATCTAATCATTGATCAAACTTTAGGAAGCATAATTAGAGTGTCATAAAAGAATTTAATCCTACATCCACTGCCCAAGTGGTGCATTAATTGTAAAATAGGGGTTTTCTCTATAAAATCTTGGTCTTTCCATTATAAAAGGGTCAACAATTTTCCAACAACCTCATGTTGCTATAATTTGCCCTTTATGAGCACTTTTATTAGCTAAATATTATAGATAAATGAGAATTAAGTTCACATCTTTCTATTCTTATGATGTTCTATGTGCTATTTATGTTTGTTGATCCTTGACTATGGGTAACATTCACCCTTCTTATTATTGTCCATTCCCTATACCTCTACATTAAACTTGGAACTCACTTATAGGTCACATCTTGTGCACACTTAGGTCTATGTTGATACTATCTGTGGACCATTTATCATCCCTCTCAGTGTTGTGCTACATTCCTACACCTCTATGCAAATTAATTATGTATTTAGAGTGACTTGGTGGAAATTGTGTGATATTATCTTGTTATCAAAGGTTTGCACTATATTTATGATAGTAGGACTACTCGCTCTATTCTAGGTGCATCACCGATTTTAAATTTTAGCATTTTTGACCTTCTCCCTCCTTTTCCCTTAAAGATCTTAGGTTTAGATTAGCAGTAGATTACCTTTATACTCTTGAGGCTTATGTGCTAGTTTCAAACTAGGTGCACTTAGAATAGTAGGAATCCAATGTACTCTGGAGGCTCAACCCAAGGAGTGCAAGGGTCCCATGCACTAGGGACATTCCCATCATTGCAATGAGATAATTGATGATCACACACATAGCTAAGTGATAATACTTCCATGCCCAATGCCACAGACTCTTGCACCTCACGTAAGACCTTTATGCTAACCACCCCATAATAAAACTTCCCCATGTAGTAGAGCATCCAAGGGTACATGTTTTAAATGACAATAGTTTCTGGCATGCCCAGTGGGACCAAGTTTGAAGAAAGAGATAATGAATTGATCTACCCTTAGTTATCAAGTGTTGAAGACACTCCACAAAGCACATGGCAATTTCAAATGTCAAATCTACTAGTTTATGTAATCTAAGTGCTTAATAGTATGTATTTTCACCCCTCATTCCATGAAAATTCTACATTCAAACCTTCTTATTTCTCAGATCAAGCTTATACGAGCACTTGTGACCTTCCTCTAGTTCATCCCCTATGGCATCCTCCTTATGTTTATAATCAACCTTGCACCAACTACCTTACTCCTAATCAACATTACTATTCTCCCAATCCACCTCAAAAGAGCATCAATAATATGCATCTTGATTTCAAAAGGTAGATGAGGGAAATCAAAAGATAGCAGGAGTATGGTAGGCAACAAGAGGAGCTTCCTCATTAAGCTTACACTCAACAATGAGACATGGTAGATCAGTGTAGATTTGAAGAGGAGTGCTTAGTTAGGTATATCACAACTAAAGAAGAGTAGATGCCTATGTTGTTTGTGTAGATGTAGAGAATTGAATCATAGCTAATCACCTCCACTCCTTCTATTCCTATATTCAAGTAGGATTCCCCTACACCTACAAGCCAACATGTGGGACATAAAGCTTTCATTCCCAAAGTTCCTAGCTTTAGGTAGTATAGCTCCTTTTCACCCCTAAGTAAATCCCTTATTTTCAAAGTACCTAGATTTAAAAATCCTATGCCCATGCCAATTCAAGAGCCCATCCTCCCTCAAGAGCCTCAAGTGCAGCCATGACAATCTCCCTGGACCATTCATCCTAACTTCATGATGCCTAACCTTATAAAATCCTCTTCTTTCATGTCAGTTGAAACCCTTTGCCCTCCCACCATCTCCCTTTTCAAAGGAGGAACAATTGTATGGAATGCAAGTAAAGAATACTCAGATGAAGAAGATTATACTTTAAGTGAGTATGATGAAGAAATAATCATTGGTATCCTTCTTTGTACCATGAATTTAGAAACCTCAGAGCTACTATGAGAGGATCACAAATATAATCAACCTGCACAGTAGGGTAGTGCATAAGAATGAGATGATGAGGTACTACCTTAGATAGATGAGCTTCCATTCAATATTGAATAAGATGAAGTTAGTCATGGAGCTAGAATGAGGCCTCTCATGCAAAAGGTTAAAGAGCAGTTGGAGGAAGACCTCAGGGGCAAACAAAGCCATCAAGGGGAATGCATGCTTCAATTAGAACCCCCTATCAGTTTGAGAGTCATGCTCAATCTCCAATAAGTGATGAGGAAACGTGGGATTTGTTTGAAATCTTATGTGTAGGTTATGCTCCTCTACAAGTAGGATATGATTTAGCCAAAGTTGAGGTATGCACCTTTATTAGACAGGTTAGGGGGCAAGGAAGAGGTAACCCATTAGATTAACCTTCCCAAGGGTCAAACATTAATATGTTCAACATATTCAATGATGGTTATCAACTCCTTAATAACCTTGCATATGCTTGTGTGCTTGGTGTACCCCTCAATGATATCACAAACCTACTTTGGCCCTAGCCTTCCAGTAAGTAGAACAAAGATGAAGGAAAGGTTGCAGCAACAAGTGGACTTCAAATCCATTATCTTGAGTGCCTTAGAAAGGAGTTCACAAAAGATATAATGGGTATGCAGAGACAATGTATCAAGATCACGAGATCTTTGAGTATTAAGTGCAGGTTCCTTGAGATACAGGAAGTGCAGTTTGAGAAAAGAGCACATCTAGGCACTAAGAGATTTGGGGAGGATTGGTTTGACATTAAATACATCAACCATCTAGTAGAAAAGATTTTGCATAGCATGGTGGAATCATTCATAAAAAGGGAGTTTGATCAAACAAACTCCCTTGAGTGCTCTTCAAAAGTTATCAAAATGCTCCTCCTTCATAGTAAATAAATGCCACCTCACCTCCACCCATCACATGTCAACAACAAGATGATGCACAATGCAAAGGACCTAAGAGGTTTTTGTTTTGATTTAAGAAGATAAGGGCATATGTTTTTAGTTTGTATATAGTAGATTAGATTAGCTCACATTGTATTTCCCTAAGTGCCGCATGCACATTGTATAGTCTTAGTTTAAATTTGTTTTCCTCTAAGTGCATTTTGCACATCCATTGTTTGTCCTTTTCCCTTTTGTTTTGTTGAGGGCAAAACTCAATTGAATCTATTCAGGCATAGGCCAAGTAGGTTATAGCTAGAGTGACTCCATGCCCAATAGATTATTTAAAGGCTATTGGATTCCCGTATAGCAGGCAAGTAGCCTATAAAGGTCACCAGAAGTGTTGAATTTCTAAGTCACCCCCTGATTGGTATAGGGCCTCCCAAGGATTACAAAGAGAGAATACACCTACGATGGCCCAAGCACTCCAAGCATAAAGTGTATAGGTGCTTCCCACCTATGCTAAATCCTAAGATAGAAGCATAAGTATGTACAGTAGTATAGTGATGATTCACACCTATATAAAGATTTTAATACGCACCTACATACAGGATTTTATGGTATGCAGGCCAAAAGGTGCACAGGTTTAAGGATGCAAGGCCAAAGGTTCCAAATGGTTGAGTAGTGGGGCTGTGAAATGAGTGATCATAAATCAGGAGGGATGTGTTGAAGACCTTCAGTCTTCATGAACAATCTTATTCAAATGTCCTCCCACACCTATCTAACAAACTTTTGTGCCTATGCATAGGACCTTACATCTATGCCATATCACTATGAAGGTGCACAATCTAAATTTTTATGCTACCTTAGCCTCAAGTGTAGTTCCAAATGACTCTTACATGTGCCTTGGCATAGGAAGTTCTTGGTTTGACCAAGGGTAAGCACTAACTCTTCATGTGGTGACCCAATGCTCATCCAAGGTTGCTCCCTTTAGTGATAGAGATTTAGGTAGCACCATTGGCTAAAGAAAAAGGAGAGGAGGACCCACTGAATAGTCACAATAAAGAAGTAGTGAATATGTGTCACAACTAAATTATTTCTACCTAAAACTCCCAAGTAATTCCTCTAAAGGTCTGTCAATGTGACATATGTCACTCCTATGGTGCCACACTCAAGACTAATTAGAAATCACCATGTGTCAAGTGGTAGCAAGATGTACATAAGGTTATTGGGGTAGTTGAGAGGGGATTGAAGTGTGGTTATATTGATTGAATAAATAAGCAACTATTAGATATTAGGATGTGCGTACATGCCACCCTCTAACTCTATTAGGGAGATCTTCCATTCCCCTATGCATGTGTATTCAGAAGTGATCCTGCCACTAACCCCATATCTAATCATTGAGTAAACTTTAAGAAGCATGAACATGATGTTTTAAAAATATCTAATACTACATTCATCACCTAAGTGGTGTATTAATTTAAAAATAGGCTTATTCTCTATAAAAGCCTGGTCTTTTCATTGTAAAAGGGTTAACACTTTTCCAACAACCTCATGCTATTGGAATTTACCCTCTATGAGCACTTGTATTAGCCAAATCATATAGATTAATGAATATTGAGTTCACCTCTTTCTATTATTATAATGTTTTATGTGTTATTTGTGTTTGTTGATCCTTGATTGTGGGTAACATTCACGCCTCTCATCATTGTCCATTCCCTGCACCTCCACATTGAACTTGGAACTCACTTGTAGGTTGCATCCTATGGGTACCCGAGTCTATGTTGATATTATTTTTGGACCATTTATCATCCCTCTTAGTGTTATACTACATTCTTGTGCATTTATGTGAATCACTTATGCATTTAGAGTGACTTAGTGGAAACTGTGTGATATTGTCTTATTCTTAGAGGTATACACTATGTTTACATTAGTAGGAGTGCTCACTCTATTTTGGGTGCATTTCCCATTTTATGTTTTAGCATTTCTTACTTCTCCCTCCATTTTCCTCAAATATATTAGGTTTACATTAGTAGTAGATTACCTTTCATCTCTTTAAGCCTACACACTAGTCCTAAACTAGGTGCACTTAGAATAGAATAAATATGACCAACTTTGGAGGCTCAGCCCAAGCAGGACAAGGGTCTCATGCCTTAGGGATGCTCCCATTATTATGATGAGACAATCGATGCTCACACATGCAACTGAATGATAATACTTCCATGCATAGTGCTATAGACTCTTACACCTTGCACAAGACCTCCATGCTAATTGACCTATAACATAACTTCCCCATGCTATAGAGTATCCATAGGTATACATTTTGAATGACAAAAATTTCCATTTAGAATTTCTATAAATGATTTCTAGGTTTTATAAAATAGTCCTATTCTAGATTTGGTCCAAATTTTTAGTCTATAGGATCAATTCTTTTTTATTTAAAGGTGTCAAAACCCTTCCTAGACATTAGCACCCTAATTGGACAATAGAGCCATGTGGTGCGAGTGTCCCTATTTTGGTGATAGTACCTCTATATAGGAATATTTTGAGCTTCTAGGTGCACCCATGTCTAGATTTGTAAGGTCTGTTCCTACATGTACAAGTTTTAAAACCCTATAGATAGCCTATTTTGACTAATTTTGTGAGCAAACCTTAATCTTCTATGTTTTTAGGGCATTTAGTTGATACAAGTTGAAAAGTGTGTTTGTTAGTGGGGTAGGCTAGACATTCTCAACATCCCACTATGAAGAGATTTGCCTACATACCAATACTCTAAAGAGGGATCAAGCCTGATGTAGTTCTACCCGCCTAAGTGTTAGTGTAAGTGCAAGTGAAACTAATATGATAGTTGACTTGTGTGCTTTTGAATGTGCTTGAAATTGGAAATTTGCGTAATCTGAGATTAGGAATGTTGTGGATGGTAGTATATATAAGAAGGGCATAATAAGGATTAATAATCTTAATTATGCATAACATGTTCTAAGTTTGCACATGCTATTTGCATCTAATTTCCATCTAGTGGCTAGAGGGCTAAAAGTCATGTATATATACAATTCTAATGCTTGTGTGAGTGATAAAATATATCTATGATGACCCTATGAGGTTTTAGATTTGAAAAGATATCCATTCATGAAAAAGAGAGGGAAAATAAATTAACATCATTATTGAGACACTAACACTATGTGGTGCCACTGTCTTTATTATGGCATTAGTGTCTGAGTGGTAAAGCATTAGGCATGAATGGATAGGATGCAAGAATGATGGTTTATGACTACTTTAGGGATGACTAGGGATGCTTATGGCCCACACAAAGGATGGATAATAGTGAAAATAGGCTCTAGGATAGGTCCAAGGATAAACTAGGGATCAATAGTCTCAAGTAGTACTCTTAACATTCAAATACCACTTTTAGGTGATTACATTTACCCACTTTATTCTATAAATGTAGCAAAGTGAAATGATTAGGATAAAGTAAAAAGAAGCATACCTAGTCTTACCTAAGAGATGAATCCCATGAAGCTGGGTATGAGTATGTGAAGCATGATGAGTGCCATTTAACTCTTCATTTAATCAATTCTTTCAGATTGATGTCTATCAAACCATGGCCGATGTCTAAAGCTATCTGCAGTAAGGTTTATGATGGTAGATCTATAAGTTGGTCTTGGGGAATTTTGATGATTATAATCTAACTTTGACAATGAAAGAATTATTCTAAACTAATTACTTCACACACTTACTGAAAGAAGAGACTACTAAATAATTCATTCCTTTACTTGAAATTAAAGTACATTTTCACACTTGCTAGAAAAATGAAATACTATTGAAATGTAAACCTAGAATTTACTATTTTATGAATGATGTAAGATATGCAATGATTGAAGATACTATGATTATCTAATAATGGAAAATTTATTTAACATAAATATAAATACTGTATATAAATTCCTGGTTCCAAGGAGAGTGGGCCCTTGCTCTTCTTAGAGTCAAGAACGAAGTTTACTTAGTATTAAAAATTAGAATGATTCTGCATTAATTCATGAAATCTATAAAATTTATAATATTCTTGGAGTTCAAAATATATATATCTTCATTATTATTTACTCTAGATGAAAATGTACATATTTATACTCATTCCCTGGACTAAAGACAATATACTAGAAAATAGAATTACTAATAAGTTTGTTGCTCCCTAAAGATAGGAGATTCATATTGATTATAATCCTAGAGAATCCAACTATTATCACAAAATAGTTATAATATCCCTATAATAGTTTTAAGGTCCAAATATATACAAAATATATCAAGATTGAATACTTCAAAATAGGATCAAATATTTTGTTAATGTGATTCTAGCTGGAAGGATTATCCTTTACTACTGATCTGCCTACAAAATCTCCAACATCTTAGGTTTCAAACCTACAAATTTCATAGGAATGGCTCTGTAGAGTCCGTAGGAATGGATCTATAGAGTCCATAGGAATGGACCTATAGAGTCCATAGATATGAGTTATTTGGTATTACCCAAGGCTAGAAGTTTGTAGGGTCCATAAATAAAGATTGGTTGAGTCCGTAGATATCAATTGAGTAGGTCTATAGCTGAGAAAAAATGGAATCAAAACTAGAGCTTCTTTTTCATGCTACATTTGCCATCTTTTCTATACATTCTTCAAAACCAAAACACTAAAAAATGCTATTTATTAGGCATTAATGACAAATGAGTAATTCAATATTTAGTTTGACATAAATGAGATAAATTATTTATTTTCCATGCTATAGTTAGCTAAAATTTTATGATTTACATAAGATTATATCCTTGGAGAGATGAAATAAAGGAAATACTATGTAAATAATGAGCCATATTTTGAGCTCATCAAAGCATGTTCTGATGCTTGTCATGCAAGTGAATCATGCAAAAACTAGTCCTCACTTAATAGATATCAAAAGCAAAGTCTAGATTGAGTAAAGAAGCAAAGCTAAGTAAAAATTGAGTAAAGAGATAGGAGAGGGGAAAGAAATAAATACACCTCACTAAGTATGTGAACCAATGCATAAACCTAGTGATAACCTATGTGTATATGTATATAGTGATCAATCAGTGAATAAATTGGATTGAGTTGATGGCTTGCTCAATCCTCATGTGTGGGTGGCTCAATAACTCAATTTGGTTTTGAATCCATCATTGCCCACCCTTACTTGGTGGATCATGCCCTATGAATAACTTGGATTGGATTGATGGTGTGTCCAACCCTCTGATGTAGGTGGCTTAATAACTCAATTAGGTTGTGAATCCATCATTTCCCACCCATGTATAATATATGCATCTAAAACTAAAATTACATGATGTAACTACAAATATCTAACTAGGTATGTCATCTGTGGCCACTTAGGTACATTAGCCAACTCTGGGCAACTCAAGAATGCCAACCATTATAGATGGAGTAAGGCATGAAACTGGTGTGTAACTTGGAATATGATGTCCTATTTATATAATGTAGAGAATGACATGGATTTTATCATTCCATTTGATCAACTGGTGTATAAATGAGCATACAAAAATAATGTGTCACACACAAGCCCCCAAATTTGATATTTGAGTATATGCATTCTAGATTGAGTTATAATAATCTATATCTGAGTATATGTACTAAATATGGGAATGGTCATGCTATGCATGATGTCCCCAATCTGAGAAAATTGGTATGAATCTGAGTTGAACTAGTATGAATTTGAGAAAAACTGGGTAAAACTAATAAATATATAACTAAACCTATGCAAACCTATACTATACCTACTATACTTTTTTGGCCAATCTAGGTTTTTATAAAACTGAGGCTACTAGACATTTGTACCATATCTTGGATAGTGGCACCATTATTGGATAAGTGGTGCTAGTGTCCCATTTTGGGTGCCAGTGTCATTATTTTTCCATTGTGTTTATCTAAGTTTGATTTTTATAATCTGAGCATGTGTGTTAAAAATGTACTGTGAATGTATTATAGGAGCCTGATCTTTGTGATAAACCCCTATGAATGTCCCTTATTTTGAGGGGAGTTGTAAGTTATTATTAGAATGTAATATACTATGAGCATAAGTTTGTAATGTATGATGTATGTCATGTCTAGCATTCACAAGGGTGTCAAGATAGATATAACAATGTATGTAACAAAAATTCTAAGTAAAAATTGAATAGCTACCTAGGGATATGGGGCATGATTTCTATCACAACACCCAAGTAGGAAAAAGGGGAGATGCATGATGTCCCTCATGACATCTAAAACTAGAGTGTGTAACAAGTAAAAGACAAGTGTCATGGCCATGATGCATATAAGAAAGCATAGATACAACAAACATGAGGCACACAAAGTAGGCCAAGGGGCCACAATACAAGGGATATGGGCACATGTCACTAAAACTAAGAAAATAAGAGATATAAGGACATGTTCAAATGTCCACATGAGCAAGCAACAAGTAAGTTAGCTTAGAGACACATAAAAAGAAATGATCAAATGTCCACATACACAATCAAGAAGGCACACATAATGACATGAACACATGCCCAAAACATACTTGTTGTGAAAATAAGTGGCATAAAGACAAATATAAATGACATATTCAAATGCCCTCAAATAGAAGAAACACTGAGATACAATCAAATCTAAACTAAGAAATCTAGAAATGAAAGTATGCATGAATATGTAATAAAAAGATGTGTAAGATCCAATATGTACATATACTAAGTCTAAAGTAGTAGTAGTAGATAAAAAATCTGAGTAAGTGTAGCATGATCAATATCAAGATATAACAATGCTAAGGTTGTGATGTAGAGTATAAAAATATATAACTTGGTATTTGAAACTGTGTATAGGGTACTCCCAAATGGGTGAATGTTTCAAATGAAGAAGCCATGTATTAGTGTATATGCCCCAAGTGGTAGATAATAGAAAATTTGGAGTGGTGTGGTGGAACTAAGTCCTATATCAATTTGCAAGCACTCAACAAGAATAAGTGAAACATGTACATATGATAAAACCAACTATACTAAGATAGTTAACATATGTAGTGTCTAGTAAATATAATAAATGTAAACATGGTAATGTATACAATCTATAATTTAATGTTTTTTGAGTAAATATTTTAATGTTTTTATATTTTTAACATATTATAATATTTTTATATTTTGATATGAGCTATGTAAAAGTAACATAAAAATGAAACTATATATAAAGAATAAGAATGAACAAGACTGTGTACATGTAAGGAGGAACATACTAACCAATGAGTCTCATGGGAGACTCACTATTAATGTGGCCTATGTAAAATAAAGGAACAATAATCATGTGTGTTGTGTGAAAATGTAACTGAGGTCCCAAAACCTATTATGCTGAATGATTTATATCTAGCACTACCTATGAAGTAAGGATATGAATATGAGAAGATGATTGAACTGGCCTATGAACTATGATCTTAATCTATGTAGTTGGTTGAAATAGCCCATGAACCATGTTTTAAATCTATGAAGTTGGTTGGACTAACATGTGAACTATGCTATGAATCTATGAAGTCGGCTAAACTGGTCTGTAGACTATGATAGGGAATATTTGAACCCATATGGCATGATGAACAAGTGACCAGACTACTCATGCTATGTAGGTGTATAAATAGCCTCTAAAATTGATAATTCTCATCATGTACTATTGGTAAATATATTTTTAGACTCTATAGAAAATATATAAGTCAGTTGTCATGCTAAAATTATGTTCTATTGTGCCTCATGTCTTACTAATATATTAATTGGTTGTCAAACTGAAACTATGTTCCATTGTGCATCATGTCTTACAAAAACCTTAATTGGTTGTTGAACTAAAACTATGTTTTGTTGTGCATCATGTCTTGTAAATATCTTAATTGGTTATCGAACTGAAACTATGTTCTATTATGCATCATATCTTATAAATAACTTAATTGGTTGTCAAACTAAAACTATGTTCCATTGTACATCAAGTCTTGCAAATATCTTAATAGGTGGTTGAATTGAAACTATGATCTAATATATGTGAATTGGTTGCCATCTCTACTAAATTTGTGGTGTATGATATCTCACATAAGTAGGTGTCCTAGAAAACACATGGCTCGTATGATGAGTAACCAATGGTTCCTTAAAAGGAATGTCTTGGGATAACTCACTCGTAGTTGAGTGCGATCTATAAGAGTGTGGAGAAGGAGATCTTGATTCCCCCTATGTAAATTCTATAATGCCTCTATCGACATACTAGTCAATATGATCTTATAGTGCATAACAATTTTTATTTGAATGTCTGTTTATCTAATAAAAATTGCAATATGGTTTATTTTGTATCCTATGCAAGTGATGCGTTAGATGGTGATATGTAGAAGGAAGGGTGATCATCCCCTTGTTTAGTAATGTGAATAATATGTCATGAGGCCTATCTCTATCTAAAAACTATATGGCCCCATTACTAGTGTTCTATGCTCTACTCACTATAGGAGGTGCTTTGTAAAGTGTCTCCTTTCCCTTGAGTATTTTTATTAGTTGTTTTTGTTCCACTAGTTTCTTAGTCAAGAGTGGAGTAGCTTATTATACCATATTAGATGATTGTGGCTATTAGAAACCTACATCCAAATTTACCTCTAAATGTGTGACAAATAGTCCTAATTCTATCTCTAATGCTATAGTTATGTTACATAGATGATGGAATGATTTAGATGTCTGATATAATAATTTATCCTTAAGAGGAAAAATGAGGCCTCTGGTAAAGATGTACTGTACCTATATATATATTGGTTGGTAAATGAATGGATGTAAACATGATTTGAATCTTAGAATGTATTCAGTTGTTGGTTCTGTCTCACCCTGGTGTAATGAGGGTAACTTGTCATGTGTGACTTGAAGTCCCTTATTTTATATGTAATGCATGAGAAATACTACTTCTAAATCCTCATATGTATATAGTGACCCACTAGGGAGTATATGCTAGAACCAATTTAGTGCTTCCTCATCTATGGTCTTTGGAAATAATTATAGTAGATTCAACTTGTTTGTGACATGTGCCATGACTTTGTCATAATCTTGAAGGAGTAAGTATGGGTCTCTATTCCCATCAAATGTAGTTAACACTAGGTGGTAACCTTGCAGTGAAGATTTTGAATGGAATAGGGTTGCCATGGATAACATTGTCTTTGACCTGAGATTGGTATGCTTTATTCTCTAATGTGAGATGGTGTACTTGTTATTGCAAAACACCCATGACATGTATCAAGGAAATTTATAATTGTGAAGGTATATTATCATCATTAAGGGTTTCTTTTAACTCTTGGATTTTGTTATTTATCTTAGCCATTGGTATATTAAATTGGGAACCTTTTTTAGGGAGAATTAGTTTACTCTTTATAACCTTTGGAGGTGTGATACTTGGGACCTGCTTAGAGGGAAATGAGCTATCACCCTTGTTTAGGTTAAGTTTAGAAACAAGTTCTACTGTAATAAGGGTGATTGAGGGAGATTCATTGGTATCTCTTATTTTGTTAATTTTCAAAGAAGTATCACATGTTAATTGATTGGAAGGTATTTTATTATCATTTGAATGTAAGTTTTGCAAACTACGAACATAAGAATAAGTGTGTGTGTGTTTTTTAACATGTGACCTAGCATTTGTTTGAATAAGAGAAATAGGTAAAGTAGGAGGATAACTACAAGGTGTAGAATCCATGTCTTCTTCACCATAATCATAGTAATCATGATTATCCCAAGGTTCACCAAAATTAGAGTTTAATTCACTTGTAAAATTAAGAGTAAAAGAAGTATCATTCACATGCTCACTAATAGATAGAGTAAGAGAAGATTTTAGATTTTTATTACTATGTAATGTGTCATCATGTGTAGTTGAAATTCAATGCATTTCTTCACTAGCTATGAGTGAAATTCATGTATGATAATTATTTTTAATCTTGGAGTCAAGGGTAGAAGAAGTAGCAATCATGTTTTTATTTGGCACATATGGCATGCAAGAGAAGAGTTAGAAATATTTGGATTATCTATATTTTGCATAGAATTATTGTGTTAAATTTTAAATGTGAAAGAAGGTGATACAATAATATTATCCACTTTAGTTTGTGCATTGGTAAAAGGTGTAAAATCATTTGCACATGCTTTTTCATATTGAATTGAGAAGGGTAAATAATGTGCATTTTAATTTTCTATGCTAAAAACATCATGTATAATGTTACTTGAACTATGAAATGTTAAATTGATTTTATTGTTATTGTATTAATTTAACTTGAATAAATATGTAGTAAAAGTGGTTAAAAATCTAGGATCACATTGAAACAAAGCACTACAACAAGGTATTCTTTTGGTCTTATATTGTTAGTTTGATTTTGAGGAGTAGGAGAAGAAAGAGGAGAAAAAGATAGGAGAAAGAGAAAAATATGCATATAATATATCCTCATCAATAATTTAATTATCATGATCATAATAATCATTATATCCATAATTATAACAATAATCACCATCATCATTATAAATGAGATCATTCTAATTATCATGTGTTAGTGTGCAAGCTTGAAATTTTGTCCATTCATTTATATAATTATGTAAAAAGTTTAGAAAATTTTCAACTAGGCGAGGGGAAAGAGGCTTCTTGGATGTCATTTTAAACTTGCCAAATAAGATAATGTGATAGTGAATAACACACACACAGTATGTAAGATGTAATATAACATAGGTATATGTGCAAATATGAGAAATATTCAGCCTAATGTATAGAAAAAAACCATAATTTTATATGACACCTTAAGGGCTATTTTTTTGAGTGTTTGAGGACCTAATATGTGGATCTAGGGTTTGGAGGGTTTTAGACAATTTTTTTAAAATATTTAATCAATGAAAACCTAATATAGGATTGATATGGAGAAGGCAAACCCTAGGATGAAACTAGGGTTTTAAAGCAATATTCAAAGTAAGTCAGGTTCACCAAATATTTTAACCTTTTAAGACTTAGTGAAGGTAAATCTTATGTTTGTTAAAGAGATGAACATATTAAATTAGGGTAGTAATATGCAATAAATACAACCATTGATTTTTTTATAGAATTGACTAACTTTGACCTTTTTAAAAATAGTAATAAATAATGCAAGTAATAACTTTGCTAGAAAATGATCGAGATAGATGATATGGAGGCTAGAAACTAAGGTAGAGGCTGGTCTAAGTATTGTAAATAGGATCCTAGTGTCATAACCCATCTTGGATATTATTTCCCTACTTGGAGAGTAACACAATTATTGGATATATGGTAGTAGTGCCCCTATTTTGGTGGTAGTATCCTCTATTATTCTGGTGTTTACTTTTAGAATTTATATAATTTTTTTTTTGGTTTTTTAGAACATGCCTTATTCTAGCTTTGGTCCAAATTTAAAGTTTATATGATTAATACATTTTATTGTATCTCTATTTTTTTTTGAGGTGTCAAAACCCTTTCTAAATAGTAGTGCCCTAATTGGACAATAACGTGATGTGGTACTAGTGCCCTAATTTTGGTGGTAGTGTCTTCTATGTAAGAATGTTTTAAGCTTTTAGGTGCACCTATGTTTGGATTAGTAAGGTCTATCCCTGCATGCATGAGTTTTAAAATGCTGTAGATGGCCTATTTTGAATTATTTTATGAGCAAACCCTAATCCTCCATGTTGCTAGGACATTTGGTTGATACAAACTAGAAATTGTGTTTGTTAGTGGGATAGACTGGACATCCTCAACACCCCATTGTGAAGAGAGTTGCCTACATAACAATACTCTAAAAAGTGATCTAGTCTGATGTATTTCTCCCCACATAAGTGTTGGTGCAAGTGCAAGTGAAACTAGTATGATATTTGACTTGAGTGCTTTTGAATGTGATTGAGACTAGAAATTTGGGTAATCTAAGCTTAAGAATGTTATATATGGTGGTATGCATAAGTATAGTAGAATATGGATTAATAACCTTAACTGTGCATAATTTGTTATGAGTTTTCATATGTAATTTGCATATGATTTTCATCTACTAGTTAGAGGGATAAAATTCATGTATAAATACCTTTTTGATGCTTGTGCGGATGCTAAAAGAGGTCTAGACCAACCCTAGAAGGTTTTAGATTTGAAAAGACATTTGTTTGTGAAAAAGAGAGGGAAAGGACATTAGGACAATTATAAGGTCATTATCACCATGTGGAGTTGATGTCCTTATTATGGCACTAGTGTCCAAGTGGTATAACACTAGACATGAAGGGCCAAAATGAAAGAATGAGGGTTTTAGACTACTTTAGGGATGACTAGGGATGCCTATGGCCCACAAGAAGGTTGGATAAGTGTGAAAATAGGATCTAAGATAGGTATAGGGCTAATCTAGGGATACATAATCTCAAGTAACACTCTTATCATTCAAATACCCCTTTTAGGTGATTACAATGTTCATTCAAGCCCTTGTAAGCATGAAAACCTAGGGTTTTTGAAGGAAAATAGAGATACAGGGAAAGTGTTGATTACATAGACCTAAATTTTGGACCAAAGCTAAGCTAGAATAAGACCTAATCTACAAAATCCAAAAATTATTCAAAAATAGGACACTATATCCATAACACTACTATTTAAGGTATGGTGTTACTGTTTAGGAGGAATTATGCCACTTAGATCATGGTTTCCAACACCCTAATCAGCTTTTGGGTCAGTTTTTAGCCTCTATATCACCTATCTCAATTAATTTCTAACTAATTATTTAGGTGTATTTCATTTATATTATTAGAAATATCAGATTAGGTTAATTCTTTCACAAATCTGTGGCTGCATTTATTACATATTTTATACCCTGATTTACTGTACTCAAACCCTTTAACAACCTAGGGCTTAAACTCCATAAACCCTTAAAATTTAAATCATAATTAATGCCACTCTTTTTGCATAAAATGTCACACATAAGGCCCAAATGCCACATACAAGGGACATGTGAATGTTTCATAAACATACAAGACCAAGGGCCACATGCTAGTGGCATGATGATGTCATATAATCAAGAACATATATATGTTACACACACAAGGTCAAGGGACACACATAATAATCAAACAACTCCTAAATTATCATGAAGTAAATTAATATTAAAAAAAAAACACAAAGCAAATGAGACTAGTCTACATCAACCATACGTATCAATGTTAGTGTTAGCAAATAGCATATCCATGTAACACATTGTAAAGTATGAGTGATTAGCAAAATATTTATATGATATATAGGTAAACAAGGTAGAGATGTTGCAGATAGATGAAACATATTGATGTTTTCACATATAATGGAGATATTCCCCTATCTTAACAAGTTTATTGGGTAAAAAAGGAAGCCTGACACCAAAAAACCATGTAATAGTATGTCTTGTATCATAGTCAATATCTCATGAAATACAATGTGTATTGAAAGATAAATGAAATATGAAAACTACCTAACATTAAATATATAAAATATGTAAATAAATAAATTAGTAACACAATAAAATATTTTTGAGGACCTGGTTTTGAATTTTTTTAACTTATTTTGTATTTTTGGAATACATGATTTTTTTGAATTTTTGAACATATTTGATTTTTTTTAAATTAATTTTTTTTTGAATTTTTGCAAAATTGGAACTAAAAATATTTGAAAATTATTAAGAACCAAGGCTTCAAAAATAGAAGGAAGAGGGGGGAATTGAACAATCCACAACAAGGTGCTAGAGTATAACATGTAGCTGGAAGGAAGATAAACAATATGCCCCCAATGTATGTGTAAATGGTTCATAACAATGTATCACAAATTATATATATATAAGAATGTAAATGATCCTAATAGGTAAGGGGTTATGTATGTTCATGTAATGTGTAAAAGTATAAAGATGTGATCATGTGAGCTCAATGGAAGACATAACATGATATATATGCAATAGTAAACAAGTGAATTGCCATAAAGAATGTGCATTAAAATCATTGTAAGATATTTATTTTTTATTGTTAAATTAGTTTGAAAATTTAGGGGGAAAGTGCCCAAAGAGTAAATATAGACAAGGGATAGAAGAAAGCTTTAATGAGAGATAGAAGAAGTAACAACAGAGTAAAATCAAAGAAGATATGTACAAAGTAAAATGCAAGTAGCTAACCAATTATGTCTATACTGGGAGGCATGTATGCATAACCCATGTCATGATATGAAAGAGTAACTTCATATGGAGAGGAAGTGTCAACTGTAAATGCTTTTGAATTTTGATATAAATCTGTTGTTGTAATTTAAACATATGAACTACTGATCATACATCCATGTGAACCTATATCTTCATATATAATAAAAGGATATGTTACCACCAATACCTATTTTGAATCATTTGAATAACCTGTGGTGCCTAAAGAGATAAACACCTCCTTTTATGTGCTCTTTTTCTACTTAGGATAATGTACCATGCTCTTTGGAAGTAGATAAATATGCGCATGTATAATTATATCATGCTCATAAATATATGGAAAAAATAATTGTGTAATATTCTCATGTGTAACTAGACCATGTTAACAAATATATGGATAAACTGATTCTGCAATACGCTCTTGAATATTTGAACTATGTTTTTGAACATGCAGAACATGCTCTTGAATAATTATTAATCTATTTCATTACCATCTTGTTCATTGTATGTATCAAATTTTTTTGAAGGAGTAAATACCATTGGTACCAAAGGATATTCATATTATATTCCTAGAATTTCAACCACTTGATTATCATGAACATATTTTAGACATTTATGCATTATAGAAGGTACTACTCTAATATTTTGTATTCAAGAGCATCTTAATAACATATAAAATACCCATTTTCTTAGTATAAGTAATAATGGGGTGGGTACTATGAGAGGTATCACTTGTAAAGGTAGTATTATATACGCAAGAGTATCATGTATATGACCAACAACTGCTTTGACAACTCTAGAAGTATCCTATAAATCTTGGTCACTGTAACCAAGAGAGTGGAGGAGTGTTATGGTGCATGCATTTTAGCTTGATCCATTGCCTATAATAACTCTATCTATGGGTTGCTTGTCAACACATTCTTGAATAAAGAGTGCATGTCTATCTGAATCAACATCAACAACTTCACTATCATCAAATATAATCACATAATGTGATGCTTGGTTACTTGTAATTGCACCAATGATGTTATCAAGTGGATGCCCATATGTAGAAGAAGGAGGTTGAGCATTTTATGCACAATGTACTTCATAACTATCCATTATATTCATTACTTCATGATTTGGAAAATGATATTTGTATATTTTAAGATTTGACTTATCATTTTCTTGTGGCTTATCTTCTTTAGTAGGTGTGCTAATATCAATAATGTTTTAATCAATAAGATTTTGGATCTTGTGTTTGAGCTGGTAAAATCAATTTGTAGAATGTCTAATTCATCAATGGTAGTGATAATATGCATTACTATAAAAAAAATTAGATTATGGTTTAGACAGATCCACTTCCATTGATAGAGGAAAAGAGATGATATTGCATTCAAGTAACTTTTTCAATAATACATGAGGAGGTGGTGGTAACCTTGGAAATTGTCTCCTTGGTGAAGCTTGTAATTGAATTTTTTGTGTTGATTGTGAGATAAAATTAACTATAATATTAGATTCATTATTTATTTAATTAGATTTGCTCTTATAATTTGGCTTGCTTTGAAACTTAACATTTGAAGTAGTAGGAACATTTGAAATATAATTCAACTTGTTCAAAGTATGTGGTGAGAATCACACCTCGATTATAACTGTGTAAAATATTTTGGATCAAAGTTTGGGGTCATAATCTATGAACCATCATCATGAAGAGAAAGATATTATAATGAATGGTTATTTTAGACTTAGGCCTATTTGAAGGATGTCTAGATGATAAAGTAAGGTCAAAAAATTAGAAAAGAATAAAATAAGACTGTAAGGAAGACTTAGATGCATGAGTGACTATTAAAATAAAATAAAAATAAAAGTATCAATAACTAAATAGGAACACAATCATAATAGAAAAAAGGTTCTAAATTTTACAAAGAAGACATCAAAATAATAAATAAATAAAGTAATGAAAACGTAATAAAATAATACTAAAAAGTAAAACAAACAACATGAGAGATAAACAAAACATGTAATAAAATCACATAACCATTGCAAAAGAGTTAGTGGATAAACCTAAAAAAAATGAAATACAAATAATGGATTCTATAAAACACATACAAGTTAATATCTCACAAAAATAAATAATTGTCGCATTAAAGCCCTTACACTAGTTTAGCAATGCACTAGTTTAATAAAGCAGGCTATAAAAAAGAAATAAAAACACAATGATAAAGGAGAAAAAAACAAAGAAAATAAAGTAACAAATAGATACCACTGCCCATATATACCTAATTAAGTCTAGGAATAAACACATGAAAAGACCAGAGAGCTAGCCTAGATGCAAGAGGAGAAAGATAAAGAGAAGGTGAACCCTCCCATGAACCTGAAAAACTAGTCCTATAATAGAAGAGGGAAGGGGAAAAAACCTTAATAGGTCAAAAAAAAAGAAAATAACACAACTAGGATAGGGGACCAGAGGAGTGAGAGGCAAGAGGACTACTACTTGGGTTTTTTAGATAGTTAAAGTGACAATTTCTAAGAATGGTTCAAATCTAGGTCCATATCTCTATTCAAATTTTTTTTGTGCTTGCAAATCTCAATAACTTCTCTTATCCATCATTTAGAGAAGTGATCTTCAACAACTATGACCTTGGTGTCCTCAATGCAGATATGATGCTTAGTGTTAACTGAATGCTCTACTAGAGTTGACTTGATCACTATTTCATTTTTAATATTAGTTACATGTTCCATGATCCTAGTGTTAATGGAACAACTAGTCTCACCAATATAAAACACCCCATAAAAATAATAATTTTTTTACACACCACTTTGAAAAGTGGGTTATAAGTGGTTCTTAGGAGACTTGACCATTTTTTCAAGTCTATTTTGAGGTTTGAAAATGGGTTGGATATTCTTTTTTCTCAAAATCGTGGAGATCTTATTAGAAATACCCTCAATGTATGGAAGATAAATAACTAGTTTTTGGTTATCCACTTCTTTAATCTGGGGACTGACATTGGAAGTTCTAGCCAATTTAAAATCATAATTAATTTGTTTTTTATTCTAACCATTTTTATTGAAGACTTTAGTTAGATGTTGGATCTCCTCTTCTAAATGGTTTTTGTCACACATGTGAAAAGATCTAGTTGCTAGGGTTTTTAACACTCCAAATTTTTGGTATGGGTGATGATGAGAACTAACATGAAGATAAAGGTCTATGTTTGTGGATTTTTTAAAGACTTGATAAGCAAAGGCTCCATTTTTTTTCCTTATAAGGAGGACATCAAGGATGTTTAAAGGATGATCATATCAATTGTCTATTTAATGCTCCTAGTGTTCTTGATTCTTTTAGTGTTCAACTAACTAATTCCCAATCTATTATTTACCCCCTCTTTGACTCTAACTTAAATATGGTTGATCAAGCCTAATATAATATCACCTCCGTGAAATTTAATAACCCTTATCATGATCTTTTATTGACCTTACATGAGATTGACTCTTCTTCTCCTTTGACATGTTCTCCTAATCCCTCTAATGTTTGTGGTGATAATTTAATGTCTACTAGGATTAATGTTAACCCCCTCCTCCCTTCTACATATCTTGTTAATAGTCATGTCTATTTAGAAAAATTCTTCTTGTGATAGGGTTAAGAATTACCTAGGATCGATTGATGATTGGGAAACTTAATTAGTGATCAACCTTTCAAATCTCCCCCTTGACCATAATTCATTTAACATTTAAAAAAAGGGATTAGGTTTTGTAGTTACTCCTAGTTTCATCCCAATAGAAGACTTTCTAGTTGAAATAGAAAATGATCTCAAAGGGGTACCAACTGAAATAGATGAAGTTTTGAGACAAAATTACATTGTTGTGTTAAGGTATGCCAAACCCCTTGCTCGTGACATTTCTAAAGTGAAATGGTTTGCTTTGAAAAATATTAACTCCAATGATTTAACATTTCATTCACTAAATTAATAAAGGTAATGCTACTGTAGTTATGAATAAATTTGAATATGATATAAAGATGTTAGACCATCTTCATAATATCAGTAGTTATAGAAGACTATTAATTAATCCAGTCTCCAAAATCACTATAAACATTAAAAAATCTATTAATCTCTCATCCTTAGATGACAACTTAAAAAATGTCTCTTGCCTAAAAAGGAGATCACCCCTAGGATTTATGATGCCCCTAAGAATCATAAAGTTGGTATCCCACTCAAGCTAATTATAGAAACCACTAACTCATCCACTTATCCATTGGCTTCCTTTATTGAGAGGAAAATTAAACCTTTAGTAGGAAAAATTCCTCTTTTATCAAAGATCAAAAGGTTTCCAATGAGGAAATTCTAGTTAGTTTCAATGTGGTGTCTCTTTTCATGAAGATTTCCATTGAGGAGGCTATTATAGTACTAGGCAGACACACTGATGAATATATTAGGTCTTTAATGGAGATTTGTTTGAGGTTAACCTTTTTAATTTTAGAGGCATCATTTATGAATAATTATAAGGGGTTGTGATGGGGTCACCTCTCTCCCTAGTGGTTTCCAACCTTTTCATGGAGTTTTAAAAAGATTTATCTCTCTACTCATTTAATTTGAGGCCGAATGTTGGAAGAGGTACGTTGATGATACACATGTAAACTAGATGCATGGTTTAGAAAAATTAGAAGAATTACACCAACACATCAATAATATTTTGGACAACATCAAGTTTATAAAGGAACTAGAACAAGATGGTAACCTTCCCTTCCTTGACATCCTCCTTGCAAGAAAAAAAGATGGGTCCTTTGCTCATTGAGTCTTTAGAAAATCCACACACATAGATATTTATCTTAATGCTAGTTCCTATCATCACCCCTCCCAAAAAGTTAGAGTGTTAAAAAACCCTAACAACTAGAGCTTTTCATATTTGTGATAAAGACCATTTAGAAGAGGAGATCTAACATCTAACTAAAGTCTACAATAAAAATGGTTACAATAAATAAACAAATTAATTTTGATTTTAAATCATCTAGAACTTATAATGTTATTCCCTAGATTAAAGAAGGGGATAACCAAAAATTGATTGTTTATCTTCCATACATTGAGGGTATTTCTAATAAGATCTCCAAAATTATGAGAAAAAAGAATATCTGGTCCATTTTCAAACCTCAAAGAAAACTCAAAAAAATGGTCCAATTCTCCCAAGGGCCCCTTAGAACCCACTTTTCAAAGTAGTGTGTACAAAATTAATTGTTCTTGTAGGGTGTCTTATATTGGTGAGACTAGTCATTTCATTAACACTAGGATTATAGAACACACAATTGATATTAAAAAAAAAAGAATGATTAAGTCAGCTCTAGTAGCGTATTTGGTTAACACTAAGCATCATGTATGCATTGAAGACACCAAGGTCTTAACTATTGAAGATCACTTTTCTAAATAATGGCTAAGAAAAGCCATTGAGATTTTCAAGCATGAGAATACTTTGAATAGAGACATGGGCATAGGTTTAAACCATTCTTGGAAATCATTGGTTTACCTATCTAAAAAACCCAAGTACTAGTCCTCTTGCCTCTTGCGCCTTTGGTTCCCTATCCTAGTTGTGTTCTTCTTAGTGTTTTTTTTGATCCTAACAGGGTTTTTCCCCTTCCCTCTTCTATTACAGGACTAACTTATTAGGTTCATGGGAGGGTTCCCCTTCTCTTTATCTTTATCCTCTGGTATCTAGGCTAACTCTAAAGTATTTTCCTTTGTTTCTTCCTAGACTTAATTAGGTATACTTGGGAAGAGGTATCTATTTGTTACTAATTTTCTTTATTTTTTACTCCTTTTATGATTGTGTTTTTATTTTCTTTTTCTAGTTTGCTTTGTTAAACTAGTGTAAGGGGTTTAATGCAATAATTATTTATTATTTATAGATATTAACTTGTATGTGTTTTACAGAATCCATTATTTTTATTTCATTTTTTTGTTAGGTTTATCCACTGACTCTTTTGCAATGGTTACATGATTTTATTACATGTTTTGTTTCTCTCCCATGTTGTTTATTTTACTTTTTATTGTTGTTTTTATGTTATTTTATTATGTTTTCATTACTCTATTTATTTATTATTATTTTTTCTTTGTTAGCTTTAGAACCTTTTTCTATTATGACCGTGTTCCTATTTAGTTATTGATACTTTTATTTTTATTTTATTTTAATAGTCACTCATGCATCTAAGTATTCCTTATAGTATTATTTTATTATTTTATAATTATTTGACCTTACTTTATCATCCAGACATCCTTTAAATAGACCTAAGTTTGCAATCACCATCCATTTTATTTTCTTTCTCTTCTTGATTATGGTTCATAGAGTGTGACCCGAAACATCGATCCAAAAGCTTTTACAGATTTATAATCCATAATCAATTCTTACCACATTTGACATGGAATATGAAAACATTATTGTTATTATTGTTCAAAGTATGTAATTTGACTTCATGTATTTTGACTGTATGGCATAACTCATTAAAATATTGTAGCTTATCAAACATAATAGACTATTGAAATGGAGATATCAAATTTTGAGTGAAGATATCTTGAAGCTCATTATCAACCATTTGTTTTGTCATTTTTGTTAGCATAGTATTATATCTTAGAACATATTAATTAATTATTTAATTAGACCCTTGTTTGAGCTTTGCAATCTAAGTGTATGATAACTTTTCACCAATGTTGATAGAAAAGTGTATTAAAAATTTATTTTCTATATAATTGAAAGCTTTTACTGATTAAATAGGAAGATCATAAAACCATCTAAGATAATATTCTTTGACACTTCTTAGAAAAATCCCTATCAATAATTTGTTGTTATCTGCATAGTCTAGAAAAGCTACATGGAATTCACATAAATGTTATTTAGGATCACCTTTGCCTTCATAGAAAGGAAGATTTGAAACCGTAAAACCAATAGGTAATGGATAAAATGCAATTTCAAGTGCCTAAGGGTTATGTAACAAGAAACATGAGTTCATGGAGGGGCTAGTATGAAAAATAATTTACTCAAGCTGAGATAGATTAGCTTTTAAAGTAAGAATTATATGCCCAAGAGTAGTATTTATAGATATTAATAGAGGAGTATAAGTAGTTTGATTAGGCATAGAAATTGATACTCATTGGAAACCAAATGATGTTCCCAAACCAATGGATGATGCTATGGAAGTAATTGGGGGTGTAGAAATAGGAATGGATGCACTAGTGAAAGTGGTGATAGGACCTATGTTCCCCAAAGATCTGACACAACTTGTCATAATTAAGAGCACACATGATTACCATTGTATAAGCAACTTAAGATTGTGGAAATAACCAGAAGAATAAATAACTATCAATGAGAAAACACACAGAATATGAGAGGCAACACACAATTATATTCAACTCATTACAAAGGAAATTACAATAAAGAGATCACACTCTTCCTCCACCTCAAAGGCTTGCCACACCTCAAGACCTTCTTCCCTCTCTCTCTTGCTCAACACAACCAACTCAACAACCTGAGTTGCTATCCCCTCCTTGAGTACTTCGGCTGATCTCCTTGACCTTACACCTGTAGATCTCCTTGACCTTGCTTCAATGCTTTAATGCTTTACTTGCTTGCTTAATTTACAATACATGCCTCATGGGTCTTTAAATAGAATCCCATGCATACAAAAATAGAACTCTAATTACAATAATTAGACATGCAGCTCGTGACTATAATTAGCCCCTAAACATGCAAACACTCGCTTCACTTAACTGACTGTTCATCAACAGCAGTTTTAGAATCCACTCTCTTCTCTAACATGGGAATCCATCCCTCATCTAGTGCTTTCTTCTAGATGACAACTCCACCAACAAATACCTGTTTGGTTCTTCTCCAAGGACTCACACTCCTCATCCATGCCAAGCTCCCACTATTTCTGGATTCTACCTGCATTACTTCTTCACATCTTCCTAGTTCTTGACCATCAGTAAGCAATATAAAGAAGGTGGACAACGAATATGAGGTTCACTTACCCTTTCTGACCTCCATATGGGTGTTTGAGACTCCTTGACAGCTTGCTGTCCACCCAACATCCGTTCCAGTGATTGATCTCGACCATCTCCCAGTCTGCTCCTGACTGATGTCAGTTCCCTGCACTAACCCTGACTATCGATGTCGTTTCCCTGGCCAATGTCGGTGTCCCCTCTACCGACATTGGTCCCTTCCTGACTGACGTCAGACTTCACTGCCTGACTCTACCGACCCTACTGGTCTACACATGACCGATGTCAGTATCTACCTGATCGATGTCAGTCCCAAGTGACCGACATCAGTGTCTATGTGTTCCTATAAGTGATGAAATCTTCATCCACGAGCTCATCTTGGATCAAACCTCTATCCATACTACCCTGCTCAAAATTATTCAGCCCCTGTGATTGATCTCTATCCTTCATCTCCTCCATAAACACCAAGGCTTCTTTGTTCCTGTCAAAAGCATCAAATTTCCTTTTCCTGCAATGAACTCTATCTATGCTTTTCAAATTTGAACACATACCTTTTGAATCAAGAACGTCCATTCCCTTCTTATTCATGTGACTAAGCCTATTAAGCCACATCTTCAAATCTACAGCTAACGTAGATAAACCAGAAGTAGAATCAGTAATACAAGTAGATAGATAAAGAGTAACTACTTTCTTACCTCTTGCTAAAAAAAGTGCACCCTTGGTAACCTTCCAAGAATCCATTGTGAGGGTTATTGTGCATCCCTCATCACCCAACCTTCCTACATAAACCAAACTCTGCTTCAAAACTGGGACATGCATGACCTCCTTCAACACCCATGTGTTGTCCATCTGCAATCTCAGCTACACTTTCCCTTTGCCAACTGTTTGACAAGGCATACCATCCCCTAAATAAATCACTCCAAAGTCTCCCTGTTCATACTCATGGAACAAATCTCTATTTGGGGATGCATGAAAAGAAGAACCAGAATCTAAAACCCAAGATCCTACCTGACTATCCAAAGAAAGTATGAGAGCGTCTTGTACCATAATATTTGCATCCTTTGCTTCTTCATTACCTTCATATTGATTCTCTTTATCCCTCAACCAACACTCCTTCTTTGTGTGTCCTCTCTTTCCACAAAACTAGCAGGTGACACCTCTAGATTCAGATCTCCTTTCCACCTTCGACCTTGATTTCCCTTGCTCTACCTTCTCTCTTTGCCTTCCCCTGCTTTCTGCACTTAGAGCATTCCCTGATGATTCACCTATGCTTCTCCTGCATATTTCTTCATTCAAGATCACACTCACAACATCATCAACTTTTAAGATTTTAGAAGCAGATGCAGAATTACTTACTGCCATAATCAAACTATCCTAACTTTCAGGTAAGGAGCATAAAATTAAAAGAGCCTTTACTTCATCATCAAAAATAATATTGACTAAAGCTAACTGGTTTACCAAACCATGGAAATCACTAAGATGAGTATGTACTGATCCGCCTTCCTACATTTGCAAAGTAAATAACTGCTTCATAAGAAATACCTTATTAAAAGCTGAGGGCTTTTCGTATAAATTTGCCAAAGATTTTATCAACTCTTCCATTGTCTTGCACTGTGACAAGTTGGAAATCACAAATGATGCAAGGCTCAACCTTATGGAACCGAGAGCCTTTCGATCAAGAACACTCCATTCTTCATCCTTCATATCTGTGGGCTTGCATGTAACCCCACCTAATGGTAAGTACAAATCCTTTTGATACAGATAATCTTCTATCTGCATCCTCTACCTCAAAGGCTTGCCACACCTCAAGACCTTCTTCCCTCTCTCTCTTGCTCAACACAACCAACTCAACAATCTGAGTTGCTATCCCCTCCTTGAATACTTTAGCTGATCTCCTTGACCTTACACTTGTAGATCTCCTTGACCTTGCTTCAATGCTTCAATGCTTTACTTGCTTGCTTAATTTACAATACATGCGTCATGGGTCTTTAAATAGAATCCCATGCATACAAAAATAGAACTCTAATTACAATAATTAGACACGCAGCTCATGACTATAATTAGCCCCTAAACATGCAAACACTCACTTCACTTAAATGACTGTTCGTCAACAACAGTTCTGGAATGCCATAGGCGACCAATGTTGGTCCCTGTCTGTCTGGTACTGACCGACGTTGGCCAAATTCCTGCCGACGCCGGTTGCCTTCTGCATTGGTCATGACTGACGTCGATCATGCTACTAATGTCGGTACTTCTGGATCTTTAACAACCTCCTGTTTCTTTGTGTCTACAACAATTGAAGCTTTTAGCTCCACACCCTAACAATCTCCCACTTGGAGATAAATAGCTATAACTGTACTTGTACCTATACACCATCTACTTTGTTCCCTTGGCTCTATATCCCTCTTCAATGTCACTCTTGAAGACCAACCACCACAGAACCTGTGATGCCATACCTGTCACTTATGCCAAAAGAATTTTGTTGCTCCCAAATTCTTCATGACATACTTCTAAACCAACTTTACCCTTAGCTCAAAAAACTCCCTGTATATGAAACCTTGCAACAAACAACACAATATAGTAACAGGATAATGTAGCTAATATTATCCAACCTGATAAAGATAAAATACAATGGTCAAACCTCCATTGTCCTACAGCCTACTCAAGACCATATACCATAGCCTTCTGTCTCACGTGTCCATCCACTCTCTTCTCTAACATGGGAATCCATCCCTCATCCAGTGCTTTCTTCCAGCTGACAACTCCACCAACAAATACCTGTTTGATTCTTCTCTAAGGACTCACACTCCTCATCCATGCCAAGCTCCCACTATTTTTAGATTCTACCTGCATTGCTTCTTCACATCTTCCTAGTTCTTGACCATCACTAAGCAATATAAAGAAGGTGAAGAATGAATATGAGGTTCACTTACCCTTTCTGACCTCCATATGGGTGTTTGAGACTCCTTGACAGCTTGCTATCCACCCAACATCCATTCCAGTGACTGATCTCAGCCATCTCCTAGTCTGCTCCTGACCGATATCAGTTTTCCTTGCATTGTCCCCTGACCGACGTCGATTGTGGCCTGTCGACGCCAGTGACTGTCATGCTCCAAAAACCTCCCTGTTTGCCTTAGGTGAAGCTTTTAGCTCCACACCCTAACAATCTCCCACTTGGAGATAAATAGCTACACCTGTACCTAAACCAGTACTCTATCTAATCTACATCCTGGCTTGTATTCCTCTTCAAGCTCCCACTTGAAGACAACCCACCACACTCCTTGTGGTGTTAATCCTGTGCTTGAATTTCTTCATCCTCAGCTTACCTTCTTCTACCGTTTCTATACTCCCACTCAATCAAAAACCCCTGTGAGTAACCTGTAATCAACAAACCACTAACCAGATCTGGGCCATCTATTAGTCAAACTCGCTCTGAGAACATCCAACCTCACTTTGATACCATTTGATAGGACCTAAGTTCCCCAAAGCTCTGACACAACTTGTCAGAATTAAGAGCACACATGATTACCATTGTATAAGCAACTTAAGATTGTGGAAATAACCAGAAGAACAAATAACTATCAATGAGAAAACACACAAAATATGAGAGGCAATACACAATTATATTCAACTCATTACAAAGGAAATTACAATAAAGAGATCACACTCTTCTTCCATCTCTGTGAGGCTTCTTCCTCAAGGGCTCCAAGTAATCTTCCCACCCGAGTAATTTTCTCTCATAGGTCACAACTAACAACTAACACAAGCTGTTGTTCACCTCATTATACATCTGGTACAATCAAGTACAAATTGGTACTCCAAGTAGATCTCACCATGATCCTGCTCCTAATGTATTGCTGTCACCTTGATCTTGCTCCCCTGTCGATCCTGTTCTGACCCTCACATACACACATCCCTACAGACCAACCTGATCTTACTTATCACATGTAGATCTCTACCATGATCTTGCAACACCCTGCATATCAAACTTGATCTTACATACATGGGGAATCCTACTTGATTCCACCATGGGAAGAACTCTCCAAGCTCCACACTTAGTTCTCCATAGTTCTTCACTTAACAATATAGCCCATGAGTCTATTATATAGATCTCATGCATACACTAATTAGACAAGCGGCTCAAAGACTCAAACTAGTCTTCATCATGCAAACTCCATGTTCACTTAACTGATTGTTTGTCAATAGCAGTTCTGACCGCCATAGGCGACCGACGTCGGTCCCTGCCTGACTGGAGGTGATCGACGCCAGTCGATCTCCTGTCGATGTCAGTTTCCCTTACACTGTCCCTTGACTGATGTCAGTTGTGGCCTGTCGACACCAATGACTATCATGCTCTGAAAACCTCCCTATTTGCCTTAGGTGAAGCTTTTAGCTCCACACCCTAACAAGTGGAAACATTAGAACTAGGGGATTGACAATCCAAAAGACATCGCTTGTTGTGGATATGTGGCCAATATAGCTTGATGCTTAACTTTTGATGCTACAAGTAGGCTAATGATCTTATTCAAATCCTATGGGTTCTCTTGAATACCTTTATGAAATTTAGATAATTCTTACACTTGATTTTTATCTACTCCATTATGCTCTTGTTGGTCAATATGAGTTTCATGTTCATTATGTACATCGCAATCTTCTCCATTACTTTCAATATTAGAATCAATGTGAATATAACTTCAATAGACCAAGGAATTTGAATAGTGGCATTATTATTTAGATAAAAAACATCATGATGTACCATTAAAGAAGAAACCAAAAGAAACTCTATCTATAAAAAAATAATACCATTTAATTTAGCACTATGCCTTAGAGGCATATGATACAAGATGAATCAATAGAGTTATTGACTATGAATATAATACAAGCAAAAATCAAGGTATAAAGGGTGAGATAGGTAAGGGTTTAAATGATTGTGTGGGTCTTAAATATACTTGTTCATTCATATATTAGTGTTGGCCCAATTTTTTAGAACACTAACTACACAGGTAAATTTTTTCATGTAGCCCACTATCTCATCTCCATGTGTATAGTGAGAGTAACTCCCCAAGGAGATACGTTCCTCTCAGGTGCACCACAAATTAAACTACTAAAATGGATTCCTATGGTGTAAAGAAGGAACCTTAAGAGTTTCCAATATACTATGAGGTATGGGGAAACTAAAATTTTTGTATAACATTATCCAAGGCCTGAGTATTGGGATAATGTACCTCACTTCCTAGTGCCAGTAAAACAAGTCATTGCTTAGCAAAAAATGACAACTCTCTATGTAATTTTACAACTGTCATAACACAATTTATAAAATTAAGTAGAAAACAATAGAAAATAAATAGAAAAGAAAAGTCAATTTTTTTTGGTATAGTGATCAACAAATTTTAATTTGAGGTTGAAACAGATGCTTTAGTGTCAAATTTTATCCAAGGTGACAAGACAATTTATTCAGTGTTAGCTTAAAATCCAAGGTCATAGAAGAATGTCTCATGGTGTTGGATTTATATCCAAGGTTGAAGGTTATTTATTTAAGTTTCAAGAATTTATGAAATTTTGTATGAAATCCCAAGATAAAAATCAAGCAAACAATAAGCAATGTTATAATAAAAAATTATGGGACCACCCAAATGTTTGTGCTTTTATTTTGATTTAATAATTAAAGGTAATAAAACACTAAACTATTGAAATATTATTCAAAATACATAATATATAAAATCTAAAAATAAAATATGGTAAATTACAAAAAACTAAAATGAGCTATAAATAGTAACTTTCAACAAAATATGCAAACCTCGCTCAAATCTAACTTATGTTGATTGTGTAAGTAGATCGCTGATGTGGACCTAACTAGAAAGATCTCTAGATTGGGTCATGCCTGAAAATAGAATTCTAAAATGAACAAGGACATGGCTACACTAGGGTGGACACATTATGACCTTATTATTTTATTTGTAGCCATGTTTGAGTTGACCATGTGATTGATTTTTATGTCTATGTACATATGCCTATCTAATGTGGTTGACTGATTACCTGTGAGTGTTTATTTTTCTTGTGAAATAACTTACAATAACAAACCCTAACTCCTACACATAAACCTAATGGGCATTACATTTAAAAGGGGGAATCATTAAAGGGGAATAGTCAAACTATCATCATAAAACCTTGTATAATCTGAGTGCTACCTACATATCTCAAAAGGTATTCAAGCCAATGTAGTTCTCCCTCATAGAGAGTGTGTGAATCTTGATATTTGAACTATAAATATGCAACTAGTAAATTGAATTGAGTGTTTGACATTGAATGACCTTGAACTATGATAAAATAGATTTAGACTTAGCCTATGACTATTAGAATAAATTATAAATTGAATTAGAAAATTAGTTCTCTTTTGCTCAATGTGTAGTAGAATTACCAAGTGATTCCTAGGTCATGCCTTGAGTGGTCTGGATGTACTCATATAGCAGTATATTTGAAATATTTATGTTAACCAACTTTGTTAAAAGTATGAGAGGGATACCTTGGTGTGTTTAAAATTTGAAAAGTAACCATTAGAGCATTGGATATGAGTCCAGATTAATGAATAAGGTTAGGTTGCATCCCTATTTGACCTAGTGCAGTCTTGTTCCTAAAAAATAGGAACTGTTAAAACTTGGTTGATAAGAATCTTTAAGCAAAATAGGGATTTTTGAATGATATTTTTAGTAATTTCAAGATGATGAGTAGAATGATGAAGTCTCTCATAGATATTTCAAGTTAAAAAAATGGTAAATAGGTCAAGGTAAAGGTGTCAATATTAAACATTTTCAAACACTTAATGATTAAATTTGAGTGTCTACATAACATACAAAAGGAAACTTATAGGTCTATTAATGTTGTTAACCAAACATATAGGTCTAACAAGTGCATTCCTATCCAATTTGAAGGCTCTAAATGTAGTAATGTAAATTAACATTTAATGCTAAAACAATGCATTTGTGACCATACTCTTACATGCACTTAGCTCATGCCCAATTCCATATAAGCCACTATTCCTCTATCTCTATGAAAATGATCCCCATCTTGAGCCAATTTACATACATAATTATTCCTAATCTTCATTAAAAACATCCTAAGCTCATCATTTGATTGATTCACAGTTCCATCTTAGTTGCCTTTACCTTATAGAAGAGGTCATTCCTTTAAGACTATCTCATATGTCGGTAGTGTCTTATTCCACTAGCCATCTCCCACCAAATAATGACTAATTGATCTAATTTAAAATCACTTAATGGGTCATTCCACATGTTTCACAAGTACCATCTAATAAATTTCCCAAAGGATCATTATAAAGCCACATTTCAAACCATTTGACACAAAAAAGGCTCGTACATGGAAAATCACTAGATCAACTAACTACACATCGAGGAAAACATATATTCTTCCTAATTTAAAGCCCACACAACCCTATCAACCTTGAGCTATGTCTACATACACCTCAAAGGTCACAAGTCATGGTTGAAACACTTAATTACAACATGAATGTGCCAACATCTAGCAGTACACCTATTTTTGACACACACCATTGTAACATGGGTGAACTACATGGAGTTTGATCCCTCTTCAAAGTATTGGTATGTAGGAAATGTTCAACATAGGAGGTGTTAAGGTCAAGCACAACTTTAAATACTAACCCCTTTTTCTATTTTATTCCATTATTTATCATTGTATACAAATCCAAGGTTTCAAGTGAATAAGAAGGTTACATAGTGGCTTATATAGCATATCATGCATCACATAACACATACACAAGACCAATAGGTGATAACATAGAGACCTAGATTTTCACAGAGTGAAAAACCTTGTCAAACGTTGGTGCTCCCTATAGATTACAATGTAAATTGACCCTATCTAATTAGTATGAACTCTTTTAGAGATTAAGTGAAGCCCTATTCTTGATTTATAATTATTCAACATAGTCACATAATCAAATCTATTATATTTGTCGTAGTGCTAAATAATCAAATTTATAACTAAGTAATTTATCCATGTTCTTTCCCCTTTTAGTATCTTTCTATATTTAGAAAGTTATTTAATTTATTACATATTTTAATATTCTAATTTATGTTAAATTTTTTCATAATTATGATTTAAGCACTTTCATTATTTCCCCAATTTTGATAAAATGCTAGCAATTTATTTCCCTTTGTAAACATTATTGAAAACTTTAGTCAAATGTTTGATCTCATCGTTTAAGTGATCATCATAAAAAAATCTCGAAGATCTTGTGGTAAGGGTTTTAAGGACCCTCATTTTTTGATAGTGATGATGGTGTGAATTTGATTAAATATAGAGATCAATGTGGGTAGATTTTATATAAACTTGTCAGGAGATTTACCCATCAGGTTTCTTAGAGGAGGATGTCTAGGAAGGGAAGTTTCTTCAAATTCTAGTTCCTTTATGAACTTGATGGTATCAACAACCTTATTTAAGTGGGTATGAAATTATTCTAATTTTTATAAACCATGATTCCAATTGACATGTGTGTCATTTACATATATTTTCCATTAAATAGATTTCAAAGGGAAGGATTTTAGAGTTAAGTCTTCAAAATACTCCATAAACAAATTTCCTACGACGGGGGAATGATGGGAACTTATGTTTGTTCATAAATGACCCCTAAGAATGAAAATAAGGTGGAATTAAACTACGAAGTCACAAATGAAGCAATATCCTCATTCATATGGTTACCTACTACCCTAATTGTGTTGTCAATAGGTACCTTTGTGAGAAGTGACACAACATCAAAGTTAACTAAAATCTCCACTTGAGACCTTCCTATCCTTGATAAAATCAACAAAACCCATGGATTCTTTGATAAAGGAAGAAGTTTTTCATATTAAAGGTTTTAATTTATTGGATAATAAGGAGACTAAGGCATAAGTAGGTGAGTCAATGGTATCAATAATGGGCCTTACTTATGTATATTTGGGGCACCATAAATTCTAGAAGTGACATCTTTTCCAAGAAGGAGGCACTTATTATTATCATTCAAAGATGATTGATTTATATCTTGGTTAATGATGTTGGAGATTTTGAAAACTATGTTAGAGGCTAATATTATATAGTTGTTACTATTCTATAAGTGGTCAAACATACTCAAGTTGTAATCATACTTATTTAAAATAACTATTTATTTCCCTTTATCCACTTTAGTGATAACAATATTATCATTCATATTGAGGTTTTCCAAGGCATTTCATTCTTCTCTAGAGTTATTTGGTTTTGAATGTTTAGCTTTACTCAAAGCCATGACACAATGATGTCTAACCTCGTTAGCTAAGTCAATAGGTAAGAATTTCAAAACTTTTTAAATCTTTACTAAGAATTCTTCTCTGAAAATTTACTTGGGGGTGACTGTATGCACCCAAAAATTACACCGTACCATATTTCCAAAAATACCTATGATGATTTAATGATCATAAAAAATACACTAAACCCCATTATCTCTGACATTTTTCTCCTTATTCTCTTCTTGACCACTCTTTTGACCTTAAAATTTCTGTTTTAAGTCATTTTGTACCTTACTCTTTGAGTTGCTTCATTGGCAACAAAACCATTGCACTTCATGTCAAAAACATTAGTATATGTGTTTAAACCAACCCTTGCAACACATTTATCTATGATAGTTTCATAAAACATTGTGATGATGCCATTATATACATGATAGCTACATCATTTAGTAGAGCAATTTCACCATGAAATGCAATGATTTTGTAACCTTATGTGACAATTTCATCTTCGTTACCTCTTATTTACCCTTATATTTAATTGTGTTCTAATTAACTCTAAAGTATTTTAAAATTTAAATATGATCTAAAATATATAAATAAAATACCCTACTATAAACACATAATGATATACTTAATTTACAAAAGTTAAAAATTGCTAAATATAAAAACTAGGGTTAGCTTTAGAGAGATGTACTTGCAAACTATTTTATGCAAAATATATTATGATTATGATGACTATGATTATGAATACTTGTTGATAGAGACTTGAAAACACAATGTTAATTTAAAACTTTGATTTGTTGTATGTTAGGGCAAGTGTGTAATAATTGGACAAGGTTGCAGTGCATTGTTGTCCTTTACTATGACTCTATTTGTGTTGACTATGCATTGAATATGAAAATTTGAGGCTATCCACCTTTGTCTATAGGTCAAATATTTATGTGTGATATTTGATTTGATGCACAAATAACCTATAAGATACAAAACTCTAGCCTGCACAAAGAACAAACAGGATCAAATGTAAATGAAAAAAAATGGGGAAGTGGGATATGGTTGAGGTATCCTCATAAAACCCCTTATTGACTAAGTGTTTCCTACACAGTCTGTGTAGACCTTAGGCCAATGTAATTATATCTATGGGGAAAATCATATGTGAAATGAATGCAACTAACAAATTTGATTAGAATGTTGGAAAAAGAATGTCCTTTAACCTAAAATAAAATAAGATAACTTGCTAATGATTGTATTACTATAGTAGAATTGTAGTAGTGATCTTTACTGAATAGATAAGTGCTTTTGAAATCACCTTTTCAAGAAAGTGTTAGAGAGTAACCAAGAGGAAGGGTTTAAAGTGAGGCACTTAATGTTATCTTATAAGAATACCTTTAAATTATTTTTTATAACAAAACTTATGGATCCTATAAGATAGTTGTTAGGAAGCATTGCATTTTGAAAAACTAGCGATTAGAGCATGGGGGATAATTCTTCACTAGTGGATAGGCATATAGTGCACCCCTATCTGACTAGTGTACACTTATATACACTGGGCAAATGCTTTTGAAACTAAACTAGTATTGAAGTGTCTACTAATTAGGGATAGTTTAGAAAAAATTAGGAAAGTCTCAAAGATGTTAGTAGAAATTACAAGACTTGGAAGGCTCTCATATAGATAAATGGTTATTGAAATGGCGAGTTGGCCAAACAAGGTAAAAATTTCAAGGACCAATATTATCAAACACATATTTATTTAGTTTTATAGTATACATCCCCTCCACCCCCTTATTTTAATGATGCATAAATTACTAAGATAAAGGAAATGCAATACCTAAGTGTGTAAACACACTTTGTATTTATCTTGGAGATGTGCACACCCATTTGTTGAGGCATATGGAGAAGTGATAAATTTAGAGTGATCAAGTCTTAATTTGAAGAATTAATGTATATGTTTGAGTTGGAAATATTCATTCTCAAACTATCATAGAGTACTCTTAAAATGTGTGAAGAAATGAGAACCAACAAAGTGGTTTGCTAAAAGTGCAACTAGGTGCAGAGTGTTAATAAGCTCAATCATTGGTCCAATTGAAAAATTTGAGGGAGAAGATGGAAACCAAGTATATGGTTTGATAAAAATGAAACTAGGTATGGATAATCACTAATCTCAAGAGTTATTTCACTTACAAAAGATGAATCACACCTTGTAAATGGATTTAGATTCAAACTGTAAACTTTGTAAAGCTGCTTGATATTTGTTGTTTTAATAAGAGAGAATATTAATTTTTGAAAAGTAGCAGCTTGGACATGAACGTATATCATGCCCCATATAATGTGTATATTATAAAGTGTGATATTTTGAAAACTTGTTTAAATCCTTGTACCATCTTTACACAAGATGTTTGTGCCCAAGTAACTACAATAATGGAGAACATAGACTAGTCAAATGCTCCCTAAAACTCAAAATTTCTAATTTTTGCATATTGTAAGTTGCTAAAACTAAAAATATATTAATTTTAAAAGGCCCATTATGATTCCCCCCTTTTTAGATGATGGAGATTGCCTGTAAAATCACTTATCTCAAAAGAAAAAGTGAGAGCATTTGTGAGAGATAAATAAAGCATTTAAAAACATTTTGCATAAATTAATTTTTGTGTTGAAATCATATAGATCTATCATTAAAGAACTTGAAACATTTGTAGAATTTATCTCATCATATAAGTTTGATATTGCATTTTAATATGGAAAATGAAGCATGATAAGTAATTTTCAAGTGTTTTAAATATGTAATTGTAAGACATGTTTTACAAATTTTGAAGAATGTAAATAATATTACGCATGATGTATATCATGGCACCATAGATAAATAAATATATACATAGTAGTGTGTGATAGGAATCATGGAACCATAATATATTAATATAAAGCATGTAAGCAAAGTCACAATTATCATGAAAAAGGGGCCTAGAAGGCCTCATATAAGGGACATGCAAGATGCCATAAAGAGTCCAAAATGAAGTATAAATGTATAGATTGAGCCTAAAGGGATGAATACAAGGGACATGAATATGTCACATAATAAATATAAGGCCCTACACATACGGCATGGTTTTTACATACAATCAAGGTGTATATTTAACATACACAAGGCAAATGGCCACATGCAATGATCAAACAAGTCGTAGATTCTTAAATCTATATTTATATGTTAAATTAGTCTTGTACACTTGATCAATATCACTCAAGGCTCTACCCTTTAGTTTTTGACCTTCCTAACAACTAATAAGCTTGCATTCACCATATCATTAGGCCAAGATGATTATCTTATAATCCAACCTTATTATTTTGATTATCTAGATCACCTATAGCCCAAAATACACTTAAATTTTAATATATCTCCCTCACTGTCAATTATGGAGCTCTAGTAACCTTCTATTTTCTTGGATAATTGTGTTTAGACTTACATAATAACATTGATGCTACTATAAATTATCCAATGCAAGTGTCCATGCCTTCTCAACACTGAACT
The DNA here is from genome assembly GCA_037957365.1 of Torreya grandis. Classification (NCBI taxonomy): domain Eukaryota; kingdom Viridiplantae; phylum Streptophyta; class Pinopsida; order Cupressales; family Taxaceae; genus Torreya; species Torreya grandis. The sequence goes on from JARHVA010001513.1 coordinate 1,570,521, forward strand.
TCAAATCTTTTGAAATGTACATGTTGACATATTATGTTTCATTAACCCTTTCACGAGGAAATTTTCAAAACAGGTGGTATAAATAGAAGTTGAAGCCAAATCATTGTTTCTAACAAATACCAAGCAAGGATATATTAAATCTCATTCAATTAGTTACAAAACTAAGCTCTATTGCCCTATTCTTCCCTATTTCTATATCAGTCATAGGAACAATCATATTACAATTTTAAAGCATTTAAAAAACAACCCATGAGCATTATTTGTTAAGTTACAAGCTAGATCACTACATGCACTTTGATATAAATTTTAAGGGATTTATGGAATGTAAACCCTAGTTTTTAAAAGAGTCTAAATATGGTAAATGAGTGGATAAATATGTAATAAATACAACCACTAATTTTTATAATAATTGACCTAACTAATATGCTAAATGTGGAAAGGATGAGAGAGAAATAATAACTTAGCTAGAAATAGGCATTGTGAAAAGAATCAACTTATCAAAATTGGTGAGAAGATAGGTTTGAATATCATAAATTATATCCAAATGTCATAATTAGCCCTTGATAATAGCATGGTCCTTTGGATAATACTACAATGCACTAGTGTCCAAAGTAGTGTGCTAGTGTCCCACTCAAAATATTCATAAACGATTTTTGGGTTTTGTAGAACAAGCCCTGTTTTAGCTTTGATACAAATTTCAAGTCTATACAATCAATATTTTTTATTTTAGATATATTTTCCTCTAAAAACCTTAGGTTTTCATACTTGTAAAGGCTTACATGAACACCATGAGGAAAATAAGTTAGTGGGTCAGGATGGATGTGACCTCAACACCCCATTGTGTTGAGAGTTTCTTACATACCAATCAATAGAAAGGGGATCAGACTTGATGTAGTTCTCCTACATAAGTGCTTGGTGCAAGTGAAAGTGAATGCTATTATGAGTGCTAGATTTAGTACTTTGAATGTATTTGAGACTAAAAATTTGATTAATCTAAGCTTAAGATTACTAAAGATGGTTATATATAGAAGTAGGGAAGAAAATGGATTAATGAACTTGATTTACACAACTTGTTTCTGAGCTTGTTTGTGTGTATTTGTATCTGATTTCCATCTAGTATATAAAGGGATAAAAGTGGTGTATGTATAATGATATGGTGCTTATGTAGAGTGTGAAGGTATAGGCCAACCCTAGGTGTCTTGTGAATTTAAAATATATCCATTGGGGTTGAAATTAGGCAAGTGACACTAATGCAATCCCTTGGTCACTAGTGCAATGTGCTAGTGTCCAAAGGGGTGCACTAGTGTCCAAGTGGCAAAAACTGGGGAACTATGGGCCTAGACCCTTAGGGGAAGGTTTTGGACTAATTTTGGGATGTATAGGGATGTGTAATACCCACATAAAATATGGATAAGGGTCTAAAGAGGCCCTATGATAGATATAGGGTTAATCTAGAGATGGGTGGTCTCAAGTGACACTCAATTATGTGTCTAAATCCCATAGACTTACATATGAGGTAAAGCCCATGAATCTAAATCTATGTTTGTCAAGAAAGCTCTATTATGTGTCGTAAAAATGAAAAATATATGAATCAGTCCTTACTTAAGGAGTATTGAAATCAATGAGAATGTGTGTGTGTGTGGGTGTGTGTGTGTGTGTGTGTGTGTGTGTGTGAGAGAGAGAGAGAGAGAGAGAGAGAGAGAGAGAGAGAGAGAGAGAGAGAGAGAGAGAGAGAGAGAGAGAGAGAGAGAGAGAGAGAGAGAGAGAGAGAGAGAGAGAGAGAGAGAATACACCTCATTAGGTATGTGAACCAATGCAAAAAATTGGTGACATCTTATGTGTATGTAACTAATGATCAAATTAGAGAATAGCTTGGATTGAGCTGATGGCTTGTTCAATACTCATTTATGGATGCCTTAAGAATTAAATCTAGTTTTGACTCCATCATCACCCACCTTTACTCAGTGGATCATACACTATGAATACCTTAAATTAGCCTAATGGCTTGTCCAACCCTCTTATATAGGTAGCTCAAGCACTCAGGCTATGACTCTATCATTGCATACCCATGTGTAGTAGATGCATCTATGACTAAAATTATATGATGTAATTGAAATTGTGTAGGATGGATTTGGAGCCACTCAAAAACATAAAATATCCAAGGGGCCTCTCAAACACTTAGGATTGCAGCTTAGGGACTATGTAGAAATGCCAACTATTTAAAATGGACTAAAACATCAATCTAGTGTGAAACCTGGTGAAAATAGTGTTTGGAGTATAAATTAAAAGAATGACATGGATATGAGATGGTGAAAAACTAATCACATGGAAACAATGTGCCACACACAAGCCCCCAATCTGATATCTATGCATATGGATACTAGATCGAGTTATAACAATCTATATTTGAGTATATCTAAAACTAAAATGGGAGTGATCATTCGGCATATGATGTCCCAAATTTTAGTAAATCTAGTATGATTCTATGTAAAATTGATCATAAACTAATTAAATTTGATAACCTATGATTGAAACTATGTAAATCAGCACTATAACTATTATATTCTTATATAAAATTTAGATTTTATTATTTTTGGGGCTACTAGATAGTAGTGTGGTCCCTTGGACAATAGTACACCACACTAGTGTCCTCTGTGACATATTGGTGTCCTCTATGTTATTTTCTACCAAACTAAATTTTATCTCTATCTAACTATTTTCCACTATGTTTTCTTGATTTCAAGCTCTGTAATTTTGTGTCTACATGCTGAAAACTATACTCTAAGTGAATTCAAATGGGTTGCTCTCTATAATAAACCCTTGTGAATTCCCCCTCTTTTGAGGTTTTACCTATGCAATAATTATCCTCAAAAGAAAAGCTCTACATGATGTGTGTTAGGCTGAAAACATATGATATCTACATGATAAACCAATAAAATGTGTATACATGACATTAGAATGTAAAAGAATCTGAGCATAAGTTGGCAATACATGATGTATGTTAGATATAAAATTGATAAGGTTGTAAAGATAGATATAATAATGTAAGCATGTGTATGAATTACATAATCCAAGAATAATCTATGTAAACTATGTGGGGGGATGGGGCATGATGTCCATCAAGGAACCCAAAAAGGAAGGGGAGATGCATGAAAGCACTCATGGCATCACAAAATGAGTGTGCAAGCAATAAGAAAAAGACAAGGGCCATGACATCGACACATACATTAAAGCATACATATAAACACATGATGCACATAAAGTTGGCCAAGGGGCCACAATACAAGGGACATGGGCACATGTCACTAAGTCTGAGAAATGAATACATATAAAGACATGTTTAAATATTTTCATACGCAAACAATAAGCAAGGTTGGATTAGATCCATATGGAAGGACATGTTCAAATGTCTACATATAAAAGCAAGAAATCACACAAAAGGACATGGGCACATGTCCAAAGAATACATAAAATGAAAAGAAGTGGCTTAGAGCCTTAGAATAATGGCATATTAAAATACCCTCGAGTAGATGTAGATGTAAAGAGACACAATAAAATATGAATTAGTAAATCTAGAAATGAAAATATGCATGATCATGTGGTATAAATATGTATAAGAACAAAGATGTACATAAATTAAATCCATAGTAATAGTAGTAGTCAACAAAAAATTAGTGTAGTATTGAATGATATAACCTGGTAAAGTAGAAGCTATGTATAGGATGCCCCCAATGGGTGAATGTATCAATGTTGGATATGTGTATCTATGTATGTGCCCCCAGTGGGTAGATAGTAGTAAATATGGATTTGTGTGATAGACCTGAGTCCTTCCACATTCTATGAACACTTAAAAAACAAGTGAAGCATGTATGTATGATAAAACTAACAATAATAAAATATCTATCATATATAGTACCTGGAAAGTATAAAGAATGTAAACATGGATATGTAAACAATCAAAATTTTATGTTTTTAAGCAATATTTGAATGTTTTTATGTTGGAACATATTATATTTTTATTGTATTTTCTGACTATAAGCTATGTACAAGCAACATGAAAATAAACCTATTGTACAAAAAACAAGATAAAGGAAACTATGTATAAGAAGCATGATAAATGAAACTATGTACAAGAAAATTAGGGGTAAATGAAACTATGTACAAGTAGGATAGAAATGAGTGAAACTATGTACAAGGAGAGTGTTATGGATAAGAATCCGCGTGTTGGTAAAGAATGGTGCTATAAGCCCAACATGTCATTGATGGGTTGCCTGTATGTAACATAGGTGGCATATTCATTTTTTGAATGGTCTGTATCATAATAATTTGGGTTGTTCCAATCATCTTCTTCATTTTAATTACCAATGTCTACATTATTGATTAGGATCTTGCCATTTAAAACTATATCCATTATAGGTATAACTTGTTTTGAAGACTTTATTATTAGAAACCCTCTTTTGAGAATGGTTATTTGCTTAGCCTAATTTTGAATGTACAGATTAAGTTCTTGATCTTTTTGTAACATTACCTATGTATTTGGATCTTTTTCATTAATAAATTGTATCTATGAATGATTTGCCTTAGTATGTTCCATAGATCACAATCCTGTTTGACCAACATTATCAACTATTAGAATAGGAATAGTGATGCCTTGGGCATGTTTTCCCAAACCTTGACCATGATAATAAATCTATTATAGATATTTTTGACTAAACCCATATTGTTTTGAAAGTAGGACCTTAGATTGGAGAGGTATATTTGTATCCTTCACTTGCTTTAACTATGATTGTTGTATTATTTCTTATTCTAATTTTACTTTATGAAATTTTTATTGTTCTAAGTTATGCTTTGGTAACCACTTTTGTAATGTTTCTAAATTTGACCCTTTTTGATATGTTCTCATATCACTGTGGATTGCTTAATTGATTTATCTTGTTTAGTATCCTCATTAGCAATTATCTATTATATATGCTTTTTCAATGCCAAACATGAATTTGTGTGATAACCATGCATTCTATGGTATGCATAATAATATATAGATCTCTTCACTGGATGTCGATGAGGTAGGTTGATCAAATTAGCTTTAATAATTTGACATAAAATTTCACTTGAAATTATACTTGATCTTTGAGTAATTTTTAAATCACTAGTTGTGAATGCACTTTGTTGTGATTTCTTGTTTTGATATATAACATTACTTGCCATAAATTGACTAGGTGAATATTTATGTACATGATTGACACTAGTGTGCCATGGAGGATTTTGTCTTATGATATAATTTTTCAATACTATAATATTTTCATGTAATAGATGATTTTGGTATTTAAATTCTAAAATTAACCTGCTCATACTAATAATTTGATCCCTTAGAGTCTCACAAGTGTAAACCCTAGTTGCTTCTAATTGAACATGCAGACACACCCCTTGTAGATAAGAGGTGGAGGCATGGATAGGTTGATTATGGGTATTATTAAAAATAATATAGGCTACTTCATCTCTTGGAGGAGTGATAAATGGACCTAGTTATAGGGAAAGTAGTTATAACCCTTATGAAGATGAGGAGGAGAAAGAGATTCTTTTCTATGCTTAAGATATGACATTGAAACTTGAAAGATGGTTGTTAAGGTATTAAATTTATGGAATAAGTCCAATAAAGTATATTTTAACTAATATAGGACAACATGAACATATGTGTTTATATATTCTTTGAATTTATTCCAAATGAAAGGAAATAAACATGCAAATGAAACTAGATAACTTTACATTAGAATGTGATAAACAAGTTCTATCATTATTATCACGATTAGCCAAAATAAAACTTGAAATTATAAGGATCTAAAATATGAGTATGAGTTCTAGAAGGATGGAAAAATAAACCCTAAAGGGTTTTTGCATTGTTTGAAATAAGTTGGGTTCACCAAATGATTTAAATTTCAAGGGATTTATAAAATGTAATTCCTAGGTTGTTAAAGGGTCTAAATATAGTAAATCAAGGGATAAAAATGAAATAAATATAACCACTAATTTGTATAATAATTGATCTAATTGATTTTTTAAATGTGAAAAAGATGAGAGAAATAATAACTTAATTATAAATAGGCCTTCTGGGAGGATTCAGAGTATGAAAATTGGTGAGTAGATAGGTTTGACTATTAGAAACCAGATCAAAAAGTTAGAATTAGCCCTAGATAGTAACACAGTTTTGTGGATAGTATCATAGTGTGCTAGTGACCAAGGCACTGTGATAGTGTCCCACTCAAAATATTTGCAAATGATTTATGGGTTTTGTAGAATGGGTTCTAATCCAGCTATAGTCCAAGTTTCAAGTTTGTGAAATAAATACTTTTTCATGTATCTCTATTTTCCTCTAGAAATCCTAGTTTTTCATGTTTGCAAGGGCTTAAATGAACACCAAGTGAAAAAGAAGTTAGTGGGGTAGGTTGGATGTGATCTTAACACCCCACTATGTTGAGAGTTACCTACATATCAATACCTTGAAAGGAGATTAAAATCAATGTAGTTCTCCCACCTAAGTGCCCAGTGTAAGTGAATGTTAGTATGAGTGCTGGCTTGAATGATTTGAGTGTACTTGAGACTAGAAATATGAGTAATCTAAGCTCAAGATTATTTGAGATGTATATATGTAGAAGTAGGGTAGAATAGGAATTAATAAACTTGATTTTCACAACTTGTTTTTGAACTTGTTTTTGTGTATTTTCATCTCATTTCTATCTAGTGGATCAAGGGATAAAACTGGTGTATATATTTTGATTTGGTGTTTGTACAAAGATTGAAATAGGTCTAGGATGACCCTAGGTGTCTTAATAAGTGAAATATATCTTTTGGGGTTGAAATTAGGCAAGGGACACTAGTACGGTCCCTTGGTCACTAGTGCAATGCGCTAGTGTACAAAAGGGTGCACTAGTGTCTAGGTGGCAGAACCTAAGGTTTTAGGGGCCTAAATCTCCAAGGGAAGGTTTGAGATTTATTTTGAGATGTCCAAATATGTATAATACCCATAATTTTTTTTTAATAAGGGTATAAAAAGGCCCTAAGATAGGTCTAGGGATAAACTACAAATGGGTGGTCTCAAGTGACACTCATTGCACTTAAGTGACATTTTATACTACTACACACTTGCATACAACATTTTACACCATTGTTCACACATAATCCAAAAAAAATTTAGAACTACATATGTTTGAGGCCCTCTTCAAAGTATTAACTATATAGGCAATGCTCATTAACAGAGGGGTCCTTGAGGTCATCTCAACTTCATGATCCCACTAACCCACTTTTGGCAAGGTGAGAAGACCTAAGAGGAAGATCTAGGGTTTAAGTTATATTTTGATATCAAAAACATGGGTGTGTGATCTGAACACATAATATGAAAGGCATCAAAAAACCCATAAATACCCAAGTGGAGGTTTCATTCAACATTCAATATTTTGTACATGATAGATGTGTTAAATCCCAAATAATAACATCAATACAAGTGTCCATAGGGTGATGCAAGTGTCTGTGTTGATAAAAAGCTAATTTTTAGAATCTGATGACTGGATCAAAATAATCATATAGTCTATTTTTACACTTGTATTTGACCTATGCATCAGTGTATAATCTAAGTAAAATTTATCCTTCATATTGTTATTATCAAAATATTGAATGTTGTACTTTCTATATTTGACATATGCTTAGATTCAATATTTCTATTTGAATATCAATAGAATCTAAATTCATTAATTGACTTGATTTTTAGAGTAGTATTCTCCTTGTTTGATTAGACTACTCTCCTTTCCTTTAATCCTCATTCCTAAAATGGGTTAAACATTTGGTGAGCCTAATCTCTAAGACTTCTCATACAATTACTAGCTTTCTCTAGGGTTTTCAAACTTTTAAGGTTTTTGTTATTCAAATTTGTTCTATATTTTACATGCAACCTAGGCATAGTCCTAGATTAAGTAGTGTTTCTATTGAATATATTGAGTTACCCCTTGGGCCATCTACAATGTCTCAAGCTAATACCATGTCAAATTATGATAATAATGAGAGTGCCAATAATGATAATGAGAAAAATAATTAAAAAAATCTTATAAAAGATGAATATGATCATGATAAAAATGAAAAACATGAAAACAATGAGCATGAACAAGTAAATCAAGATCAAGTTAAATTTATCACATTATTTAGATAATGCATTCATGAAATTCTTGAAGATATCCACAAGATTATTAATACTATATTGGAAGCTTAAAAAACATAAGGTGTTAGTAAACAACCATTACTCTCTATTGATACAAATATTAGAGCTACTAGATATGCCTATCATATATCCATTCCAATCTCCCTCCCCTCAAGAATAACATTGCATACGACATATAACGGGGGAAAAGAAAATGTTTTCAAACCTTTGTTCCCCAAAAATTAAACAACTATTGCTACATTTTTCCATGGGAAGAATCAATACTTCATCTCAATTATCGGTTTCAATGGCTACATCAACAAAAGTGGTGTTTTCACCCCCTTTGGTGCCTTATTAAATTTTAAATAAAAATAAAAATGGGTCTACTATGTACACTCTTTTATAATTTATGCAAGATTTGAAAGCTAAGGTTACCAACATTGAGAAAAATGATATAGAATTAACTCATACTATTGATTCACAAGATGTATTGAATAATTATTTAGAACCTAAGATATCTTTGCATCCCTTTTCAACTGGATATTTTGCACCAAGTTCACACTTTATGATAGGAAGGGTGATCCTTAACAACATCTTTGATATTTTTATGCATCATGCCTTGATTATTCTTCAAATTATAATATTTTGACCAAATTATTTCCAATAAGCCTAAATGACTATGATTTGATATGGTTCTATGATTTACCAATACAATCTATAAGAGCATTCAAGCCTTTGGTGGATCAAATTTTAACACATTTTTCAATCAAAATTATAGAAAATATGTCATATGTAAAAATTTATAAAATCAAATAAGGAACCAATGAGTATATTAACAAATATGTCTTGAGGTATAAGACAATGTTGGCCAAAATGACAAATCCAATGGTAGATAAAGAGATTCAAGATATCTTTAAGCAAAGTTTATTTGCTCCCTTACATAACTCTATTAATTTCAAGAAGTTCAAATATTTTTATGACTTATACCATATTTTTAGACTTAGAGAAATTAAACATATGTCATTGAACATGCTTAATTATGTAGCAAACACACCGATTATATCCAATACAAAGTTTCATATCAAACCAAGCTATAAATTCAAACCTACTGAGGCTAAAAAGGAAACAACCACCATGGTAATATAGTGTCACAACAACCTAATTGAATTATCTTATCCAATTTACCTAAGATATAATTTAAAATATTACTTGAGTATCTATCTTCTCTAATTTTGAAGTTTGTGGAGTGTCATCTCATATCTCTCCATCCTCCTATGGTGGTTGATACAAATCAAACTCTACCAAAAGGATATGACACCAATGCTTATTGGGACAATCATAATGTGTAGGGAGTTATATGAACACATGTTTTAAATTAAAGCACAAGATGAGATATCTTATTGATAGTGATCTACTTGCCTTGGAGGATTCTCCAAAGGATTCAAGATCACAACCTAATGATCATCAAAAACAAAAAATATTCAAAAATACATTACAAGATCATTCTAAGGAAACACCAAAAATAAAAATGCATATCATCACATACTTATCTAACACATTATGGGAACCCATTACATGGGATTAATGGTACACTTATACTTCAGATTTATCCTATTATTTAGAGGCCTTATATTTCATTAAATGATAATGAGATTGTGGATGATGACTCAGATTCCATCCTTTATTTATCAGGGCACATATTGATCATCAATTTATACATATTATTATGGTTGATAATGGTTCTAGGAAGAATGTATGTACCATGACATTACTCATATATTTTGGATACACATATGATGATTTGTCTCCTTTTAAAAAAATGGTAAAATCATTTGATGAAAAGACACAAGTTTATAGTGAGATTGATTTACTTTTAAAATTTGATCCAACACATGTGACCACCAAATTTGAATTTATATCATATATAATAGTATGTAATTTGTTATTAGGATGAATTTGGATTAATAGGCTCTGTGTAATACCTTTCACAATGCTTGGGCATCATAAATATATTCATACCGACATGGTAATTACAGTTTCACAGATTCCATATGAATATCCTCTGCAACAAGAAAAATTTATTCCATGACAACTAATTATACAACCTACTAAGGTTAATCATATATGAAAGGGTAAGCAATATGTAATCCCCTTTACGAAGTGACTAATACTTGAGAGGTCATTATTGTGAAATAGGATTACAAAATAGGTTAGCTTCTTTGTTAGTATCAAAATATAAATAAATTCACAAAAATAACATATTAGGCCTATTTTCTCAATTGGGAAATGCCAATGAAATGAAGAAACATATAAGAAAAGCATACCAAAATGATTATACCTTCCTAAAGTGACTTATTTTCATGGACGGTCCACAAGCATGTTTGTACCTGGTTATGGAGTTAAATATCTTTGGTAATGTGGTTGGGTAAGTGCCTCCAACATCTCCTCATGGACCATTTCGATTAGATTTGTGTATGAAAATAGATAGAAATGGTTGAAGCTTTAGCTTAAATTTTGCATTATATCTTTGTACTCAAAAGGTTGTTATTTTTGCATGGTGGTTGTTGCATTTATAAGCTAGGCAAATCAATTATGGCCTTTGGATAAAATGAGATGAATGGCCATAATTGAGTTTAATTTTGGAGGGAAAAGCAATTAATATTTTGGAAGAAGAGAACATTAATAAGGCATGACTTTCAAAATTTAGATATTTTCTAGATATTTTGTGAGTTCTTACAACTTTATTGATGATGTCATCATTCTTGATGTTTGTTGTGATGTCATGATGGTTTCATGATCCACTTGGCCACTTATCTTGAAAATTGAGGAATAAATCTAATTAATAAATTTAGAAAATAGGAAATTCCAAAAGCTATAGTTATATCCTTCTTCCTTTGTTTCAGGGTTTTGGGGCCCCTTCAAAACCTATTTTTACCTTAATCTAAAACATATCATCTTATATACACACATATATTTCATGGGTAATTGAATGTGATATAGACATACATGAGATCCATTATACATGAACAAGTTTATATTGTACCTTTCCTTTTCCTGTGTGACCCACTACATTGGGGGAATATTGCTTCTATATGATCATGATTGATACATGTTATATTGTTTAATGATCATTTAAATTATCACATTGAGATTATATACTGACACTTACACATGAATATATTCATGCTTCTATCTTAAAATGTGTACTTGATATGTTATTGTACATGACATTTTACTAACATATATATGCAGTGACTAGTATGACATGCTTATGATAGTTGCTTCTATTTCATTTACTTCATCTCTTCATATGGATTACTTGACTTTACTTCTTGTGTGCTTCTTTGTTTTAATTGTGGAACATTTTTTTAGATTAAAATAAATAGTGATTAATTCACCATAGCTCTTTTTTTTTAGTTTGTTAATTTTGTTGTACCTATGAACTCTATTATGGGTTATTTATTATTCTTCCTCCCAATATTTTAGGATGTTGTTTAGGCTATCTTATTGAATATATAATAACCCTTGTAATTTTGTTTATATTAGCTAAATAAAACATTCATTCATGTTCATGTTTGGTATAAGATAAGAATTGAGAAGCCCTTCTCTCATTCTATGAGCTATCATTTACTAGAGCCTCTACCTTAATCGTTACTCAACTTTTTAGTTTTTTTTATTGTGTTCCAAATTTCAATCATTCTATTATAATATTTCTTTTGTTTGAAATATTTTTATGGATATTTATGCATGTTTCTAATATTTTTAGGCCATATGATTTTAAAAACTTGAATTTGATTGTATAGGGGCATAACTACCTGAGTCAACAATAACGTAAAATTAGAAAAAATCATTTTGGAGTAGGTCATACATCCCTTTAGACACAAAACCTGAATACTATTTTTTTGACAACTATCTACCACAATATGATATTTAGTCATAAAATTTTTTACATATCAAATTATTAAAATATGAGACCATAAAGTGGTAGAAAAATACTCCATATTCCACCTCATACTAGGGTTACACCATCTAATCATGTCATACAACATTTTGGGTGGCTTAAATAAGAGCTTGTAATATATCCAATCAATTTGCATAGTCATATGATTTTTGTTTGATTGGAGGCCATAATTTATGAAAATTGGAAATACAATTATTGAAGGAGATAGAAAACTATCGAATATTTCATTTGTATTTGAGACATACAATTATACATGAGGCTATTATTAAGGACTAGGATTGTACCCTAGATGAAATCAAAAGTTTTCAAGTTCTTCTTCTAAACCTGGCCCAACATGGGAATGATCCTAGGCTATGGGTTACCTAAACTTGGGTTAGACCTCTAGAATTTTTAATGAGGATAGCTCCTCTAATGAAACATTTTAGCCCATTTTCACTAAAACCTACTAATGATCAGGGAAAAGGGAGAGATGAATAACATGACAAGGAAACTTAAGCTAAAGATAGTGATACACCTAAATGATGGTTGATCCAATCTATTTGGCTCTTAAAACACTAGTGAAATAAGTAAAAGACTAGATATAGGGTTCCAAATAGCTGTCATACATCAATATTTCATGCAGAGGTTCACCAAATAAATAGAAGCTAAGGGAAGTGATGGAGAGGTCTAATGTAAGACACTAACTAGTCAAAGTATCCACATGTAAGATCCAATTAAAAGATATAGAACACTAAACATGTCTTGCATAATGAGATAATTATTAACTAGGTGAGATCAAGACTTGACAATGGAGAAAATCTCTACCACATAAGCAAATAAATTGACATGAACACACTAGATAAGCACAATGAAGTCTAAAATACAATCTTCCATTCATTTCGAGAGGTTACAAGCTCCATCTTGGTAGATTTTACTCATGCCCAATAGAGGTGATAGAGAGATCCAATTTTTGGCTCAAAAGCCTCTATATATAGAAGAAAGGGAGAGAGAGAGATGGGAACCATCCATAGAGAGCGGAGAAAGGATCTTAGTCATGTGATAACATCTCAATCATTACTTTTTGCATATGTGTCTTCCACCAACCAACTAGCCTTTTCTTGCTCCAATAACCTTTGAGCTCTTTTCATTCACTGAGAGGTCCCACTAGAAGATAAATATTTGTTTTGTATGGTGATCAAGTCTATTTGAGTAGAATCAATGTTCTTAACTGCTTCTCTAATCACCAATTAACCATATTGGGACCCTAAGCCCACTTAACTTGCTCATGAGGATCAAATATTTAGATATTGAAACTAACAAAACCTTGCCATGAATGGTGGTTAGTACCTAATTTGATGATAATAGAGCCACATTGACAAATGAGACATTTTACATTAATGACATATATGTCCATTCTATAGACATAAAACTAATCTAAGATTATTGGTTTTCTTATAGTTATCATGTTGATGGGGACCTGTAGACTACATAGACCCTTTTTTGATCCAAATAGGTCTAAATAGACCCGTTATATCTTTTTATAGGTTTTAATAATGAGGTCAATCTTTAAAATATATATTTTGGTCTAACTCGATTCATATTTGAGCTCAGTCCCTTTATATTTGCCTTGCTCAGGTCGAAGTATGCCATATCAACTTTTGTCAAAAATATCCTAGCCTGCCTTTGCTTAATGGTTATCAAAAATTGACTCAGATCATTAACCTCTTGACTCAATCTCACTTCATTGATTTGTCTAATGCAAATGAATGTAATTTATAGATCCTTTACCAGGACTCACACATTTGTGCCACTTTTCACTTATGTATTTACACTCAAGGTCTGCTGAGTCTTTAACCTTATGCATGCCATTAGATATTTCATCTAATTGAATATAGACCATTGATTAGGGACCCATTTAAATACAAAAAACTAATTTATAAGCTCAAAGTTGACATTCACATGCCCATCATTGATGTCCATGTGGCCATCAATTATGTCTATGAGATCATCACATTTCAAACCCCAATGATTATTTTCTTGAGATTTATTTTGATGTTTGTGAGAATGTCAATGACATCCACATTTTTGTCACTGTGTATTTGAATTTCAATGGTTATTGATGTAGCCTAAATTTGACGCTTGCACGAACTTCTCCATCTGCTTCCCATGTATTTTCCATGCAACAAACAATTCTTTCAAAATTTGTGTTTTGGACCTCTTCTCATGGACATTTTGTCTTTGTTAGTACTATTGCTGTGGACATTTTATTTGGAAGAAAAATGTCCTTAGGGAAAATGCCTCGCACAATTTTATCAAAAGATTTGTCCTTAGTCTTTTGCCTTCGAAATAATTTCAATTAGAGAATTCTACCTTGTACTTTTTGTTGGAACTTTTGTTACAAACATTCTATTTGATGGAAATGACTTCAATAATTTTGTTTTAGACAAAATGTCTAAAATAAATAAGCCTTTAGGAACTATTTTATGACCACTTTTCCCAAAAGAAGAAGTACTTAGCTTTTTTCACAGACAAAATTTCGAAAAGAAAGCTGGTCTTTGGAGAAATTGTCATAGAACATTTTCCCCAAAATAAATCCAACACTTATCCAAATTTTAGAATTTTTTTTCCATAAATAATTCCTTCCTTTAGAATTTATACTTCTTAATAATTTCCTTCAAGCCTTTTGCAAAGATATTTTACCATTGATCTTTTGCCGATGGAAATGAATTTAAGAATTTTGTTTGATCCTTAAAAGCCTCAATTATTTTCTAAGGCATATGTAAACTCATCCCATGACCTTGAATTGTATTAACACCATGAAGACATGATTCAAAACCATTCCTTCTCTTTCATTATTAGGTCCCTCATTAATTAAGAAAGTTACTTGACTGATCTATCCATGCATGACCTCCAGAACATGGCATTGCCTCCAGACAATTTTTTTTTTGTGTGTGGGCCAAATCTATCTAACATTTATGGTGACTCATAGGGAATCATGCCTACTATGCTTGAAAACCCAAATCATATTCCCTTGTTTAGTCCATTGGGCATGGAATCTCCACTTGGGTCCAACATACTAACCTAGATCCAACACTAGCTACCAATATTTCTCTAACCTATTTTGAAACAAACAAAGGACCAAGAAAAGAACAAAATGAGATAGAGTGCTCAAGGCACTTATTGAAGGGAAACTAACCTATAGAAAAATAGGGACAACAAAACTACACTTGGAGGAATTTTAACAAAACTATCCTAATTATGTACAAATTATGTGTACCTTTCCTTTTATATCAAAATAAAAGTTTGATAACCTTATTGCATCATGGGATGATGAATTAAATGAGGCATGTATCTCCTTGAACCTTAGACTTGATGCGTCCTTCTTTATTACATCTATCAGCTTCTTTAGAATGATGTTCAATGAGAATGAGGTAGATCTAAATAGGTCAGCTATGTGCATCCAGATAGTTTCAACTTCTTTAGATGGCTCCTAAATTATGACCTCCAATGGTGATCTAGTAAGACTTACCTTCTTGGTTTCCATGGTGTCTTAAAAAATATTAAGCTTCTTCTTGGCTTTAAGCTCTTTAAGCTCATCTAGGAGCTTTACATATTCTACCTAATTTTGGTCATTGATTTCCATGGGAAACCTCTTCTCTACCTTCTCAGGTACTTGATCCTCCACGTTCACAACTTCTTGGATAGATTGTACATCAAGATCTTTCATGATTGAATGATTGTGATCATCATAAGAATATTCACCCTCGTGTTCTAATTTGTCAAATTCTTTGCATATGACATTAACCTTCACCATAAGCCATATTCCTAATCAATGCCACCGTAAAGATCTATATCTTCATGGATAATAGGTAAGAGGTCTTCATCAAGTATATCCTCTTCCATATTAAACTCTACATCGATAGCCGTGGTAAGATCTTTAGTGTGCTTTTCTTCCTCAAAGAAGGCAAAGTTGCATTTGTGCTCACCAAGGGGAGTTCTTATACTAATTTTTTTTTCATAGTCACTCATAAAATCCTCTTGATCAACTATAGATTGATATATTTCTTCCTCACTTACTTTCATCAGTATAGGATCCTTCTCAAGAAAGGATTGGGTGGGAAGTTGATGGATAGGCTCATGGTTTTAAGGTGAAGGATGAGATGTGATGGGTTTGGAAATGGAGGGAACCTTCTTGCAACTTGAAACCTCTTTCTCATCTTCATGAACCTCATTCATCTCAACCATAACTACTTCATCCACCTCATAAAGGAGAGGTTCATACTCTAAAAGTGTCAAGGTTAACCCTTATAAATACTCAAGGAGATGAGAAAGGTCCATATAAGTAACCATAAATACATGATCTTTCTCATGGAGCTGATCTCCTCATACCACAATCACCTCTTCTTTTTTATGCACTATTTCTTGAATGGCCTCCCATGATAGAAAGACACTGGGATTTTGAGGAGAGGGAAGTGAAGGCTGGATGGTCTCTTTTTTGACTTCAATACTCACCACTTCCTCTTTCTTTTGCATGTCTCTTTGGATGGATTTCCAAGATGGAAAAACTAAAGGTTCCTCATTAACCTTTTGATTTAGGTTCTCCTCCTCTTTTCTTGTCTTAAATTTCAATTCTTTGACTTACATCACTATATTCTCTTGGAATAGCTTCTCTTTAAGATGGCTAGTTCTTTCATGATGGGGGACATAACAAGATTCTTGAGGAGGGATGAGAGAGATTTGTATAGGTTTAGATACTCCTTTAAATTGGGATTTCAAATCTAGATTTGTCTTAATTTGCCCACCCCATGACTTCACCACTTGATTCCAACTTGAAACCTTATAGGATTTAGTAAGAGCTTCTTGAGAAGGAATGGAGTCTTGGACCTCAATAGCAAGTTTTTTAGCAACAATCTTCTTTATTTGATAACTTTATTAGATAAGTATCTAGGAAGGAAAAGTCTGAGAAACATATGAAGAAGTTGGAAAACTCAAAGGGTCACTTGGAATGGTCTCTTGGGGAGGAATGGGTGGCACATAAGAAGGCTGAGGTGGTGTATCAAATGGCATATAAGATTGGCAAGGTTGGACTTACTACTCTTCAAGGCCTTTTAGATTATCTTCCATGATTTGAATGTGACCACCTATATCCATCATATCACTTGTGAGATTGTTCTAGTTTACTCTCTCAATAGGTCCCCACTCTTATTTCACTTACTGTAATGCCTCCCTCACATAATTGATCTGATGAGTAGGGATACTTTGGCCATAATATTTATGTGAGCATAATTCTAGGGCATGCTTGTAAACGCTTACTAAAGTTTGCTTAAGTGTTGGTATAGATGGTTCATGATAGGGGTGGTAAGAAGTAATATTATGATGGGCTTGCTATTCATATAGAGGATTAGGGAAATACTCTTACATGTATGACTGATATAGGTTTTCATATTGATGATAAGGATCATAAGGAAGGTAAGAGCCATTCCCTTGATAATAAGGATCATGAGAAAATTAACAAGGCTCCTCATAGCTTTGACATAAATCTTGGTAGGGCTGATTAGGCTCATATGGATCATGAGGATCAAATTAGGGCTACCAATAAGGAGGTGAATGTTAGGGGTGTTCACCATATTTATTCATAGTAAATTCATATGTCAAATGAGATGTAAGAATTGATTAGAAACTTCATTGAGACATACCTGGCCTGCTCATAACTAGAAGCTTTATTTGGAGTTACCATTGGTGCTAACTACTTCTAAAATCTGATTAGAAGAAAGACACATAAAGATCTTCCCACTCTTTTGGATCTTGTCCCACTGGGCATGATAAAACTATTAAGGACTTAGATTGCACCCTAGCTAAAAGTATAAGTGTTCAAGTGATACTTCCAAACCTAGCCTAACGTGAGAATGACCCTAGGATATGGGTTACCTGAACTTGGGTCAAACCTCTAGGATCTTTAATGAGGTTAACTCCTCTGATGAATCATTTTAGCCCAGTTTCACTAAAACCTTGTAATGACCAGGGAAAAGGGAGAGATGAACAACATAACAAATAAACTTAAGCTGAAGATGGTGATACACCTAAATGATGGTTGATCCACTCTGTTTGACTCTTAAAACACTAGTGAAATAAGTAAAATACTAGATCTAGGGTTCTAAATATCTATCATATATTAGTATTTCATTTAGAGGTTCACTAATTGACCAAAAGCTGAGGGAAGTGATGGAGAGGTCTAATGCAAGACACTAACTAGTTAAAGTATCCACATGCAAGCTCTAATCAAAATACATAGAAAACTAAACATGTCCTACATAATGAGATAACTACTAACTAGGTGAGATCAAGACTTGATAAGGGAGAAAAGCTCTACCACATATGTAAATCAATTAACATGCACACACTAGATAAACATAATGGATTCTAAAATATAGTCTTCCATTCATTTCAAGAGGTTACAAGGTCAATCTTGGAAGAGTTTAGTCATGCCCAAGAGAGGGAATAGAGGGATCCATTTTTTGGCTTAAAAGCCTCTATATATAGCAAAAAGGGAGTAAGAGAGATGGGGAGCATCCATAGGAGAGTGGAGAAAGGTTCCTAGTCATGTGGTAATAACTCATTGATTGATTTCTACATATGTGTCTTCTTCCAACCAAGTAGCCTTTTCTTAATCCAATAACCTTTGAGCTCCTTTCATTAGTTGAGAGGTCCCACTAAAAGATAAGGGTTTGTTCTACATGGTGACAAAATCTATTTTAGTGGAATCAATGCTCTTAACTTCTTCACTAATCACTAGTTCACCACATTGGGACCCTAAGCCCACTTGACTTGCTCATGAGGATCAAATCTTCAGATCTTAAAACTGATAGAGTCATGCCATGAATGGTGGTTAGTAGTTGATTTTTTACTAATAGAACCACATAAATAGATGAGACCCTTTGCATTAATCACATATAGGTCCATTCTATAGACATACAACCAATCTAAGATTATTGGTTTTCCTATAGTTGTCATGTCTATGGGGACCTATAGATTGCATAGCCCCTTTTTTGATCCAAATAGGTCCAAATAGACCCATTCTATCTTTATAGAGCTTTTAATGGTGAGTTAAATCTTTGAAATATCTATTTTGGTCCAACTTGGGTTATATTTGAGCTCAGTCCCTTTTATATTTGCCTTTTTTGGGTCAAAGAATGCCATATTGAATTTCATTGAAAATATCCCAGCCTACCTTTGCTTATTGGTTGTCAAAAATTGACTTAGATCATTAACCTCTTGAATCATCTCACTCTATTGATCTACCTAATGTGAATAAATGCAATCCATAGATTATCTATTAGGACTCATGCAATTGTGACACTTGTCACTTTTGCATTTGCACTCAGGGTCTGCTGACTCTTTAACCTTACATGTGCCATTAGATATTTGATCCAATTGAATGTGGAACATTGATCGAGGACTGATTTAAATATAAAGAGATACTTCATAAGCTCAAATTTGACATCTATGTACCCATCATTGATATCCAAGTGACCATTCATGATGTCCATGAGACTGTCATATTTCTAACCCCAATGTTTCTTTACCCAAGATTTATTTTGATGTTTGCATGAATTTCAATGATGTTCACACACCTGTCACTACATATTTTAATTTCAATGGTTATTTGACATGGCTTGAATTTGACACTTGTGTGAGTGTCTCCATCTACTTCCCATGCATTTCCCCACAATAAATAATTCTTTTAGACTTTGTGTTTTAGACCTCTTCCCATGGATATTTTGTCTCTATTAGCCATTACTACAGACATTTTATCTAGAATAAAAATTACCTCAGGGAAATGCCTCATAAAATTTTCCCAAAAGATTTATCCTTAGTATTTTGCCTTCGAGACAATTTCTCAAGGAGAATTCTACCTTGTAATTTTTGTCAGAACTTTTGTTGTGAAAATTTTGTCTAATGGAAATGACTTCAAGAATTTTATTTCAGATAAAATGTCTAAAAGAAATAAGCCTTCGGGAACTTTGCTATGACCACTTTTCTTGAAAGAAAAAGTACTTAGCTTTTTTTTTAGATAAAATGTTTGAAAGAAATCTGGTCTTCTAGGAAATTGTTGTAGAACATTTTACTTGAAAGAAATCCAACACTTAGCCAAATTTTAGAAATAATTTTCCTGAAAGAATTCTTGCCTTCAAAACTTATGCTTACGGATGATTTCCTTTAGGCATTTTACAAATACATTTTGCTATGGACCTTTTGCCGATGGAAAATACTTTAGGAATTTTGTTTGATCCTTGAAATCCTTGATTATTTTATAAGGCATATGCAAACTTGTCCCATGACCTTGAACTGTATTGACACCATGAAGACTTGATTCCAAACCAATCCTTCTCTTTCATTATTGGGTCCCTCTTTCAATAGGAACATTAATCAATTGATCTATCCATGCATGACCTCCATAACATGGTACTGCCTCTAGACAATTTTTTTTTATGTGGGCCAAATATGGCCAACATCTATATGGTCATTTGGAATATTTTTCACAACCCATTCTTAAGGTATGGTTTGTAGTTTTTTAAGCATTTAATTACAAGTTTTGTCATTTATCAAGTTGGGAGAACGCATATGTGGGTTGTTAATGAGTATTTTTGATAAATAGGAGGTTAGAGGTTCAAATCCTCCCAAAATATATTCTGATAGAATTTTTTTAGCCAAACCCCTAAATTTGGCAATTCTGCCAACTTTAGTTGTAACTAGTTAAATCTAGTTAGGAAAGTCATTTTTTTTTCAAAAGAGGCCAAACAACCTAATATTATTTTTAAAGGGGGTATTATGTTTTAAAATGGTTTTTAGTGTTTTTATATTCCTTTTAATCATTTATTTGTAAAAATTAGTTCAATATTTCATTTTTGCAAGAAAATACATTGAAACAAGAAAAAACAAAACAATGCATTTTACATAATCACAGTGTTCGATCAGAGTTATGCTTCTGATTCAAATTTATGAGTAAATCTATCATGCTTGATATACTACATACATATCCTAACATAGCTATAAAAATGATTTATAGGCACTATCCCTATAAGTATTAGAGATAAATAAGGTTAAAATTTCACTAAGCCATCCCTCCATTTTACGCATTCGATACAATCAAAAAGCATAAATCTTGATAGGTGAAAATTAAAAGTATAGAGGGAAGTTACATCCATGTATGTAGATATTTATCTAAGTATGTGTTAATAACTAGTTTAACCTATTTTAGTATTATCTAAGTACCATGTATAATTCTCTTTCATGTACATTTATGTTTCTTTCATGTACCACCAAGTATAAAGAAAGGGTGAGCTGCTTCCATGTACCAACGGGTATAAAGGAAAGACACATATAAAGAAAGGTTTGGTATATTAGACTGATGATATATAGAAAAGAATACCTTTATACTTGGAGTGAAAAGGAACCAATCTATCACATTTGGTTAGATTCTACACAATGGCTAGAAATGGTCCAAAATTCTTTCTGTAAGACTCATAGCTTCTACATGACAACAACTATGATGCTTGGAAAATAAAAATTAGGGCACATTTGGAATTTGAAGACATTTGGCATATTTTCAATGGTACATTCACTTGACATGATACTAACATTGATCAAAAACATAAGTTTGATAAATCCAACCAAAAGGTAAAGTTGATAATAATCTTCAGGTATCAGATGAGGTACAACCTCATATTTGTGAGGCCACAACATCTAAAGATGCTTTGGATAAGCTCCAAATAGCCTATCAGGCCAAAAATGAAGGAACCATTCTTTATTTTTGGAGTCAACTTCATTCACTCAAATTGAAGTCAAGTGATAAAGTATAAACTTTTCTACAACATGTTGTAACCCTAAGGGCTTTACTCCAAACATTGGGAAAGATAGTGTTAGATGCATCTCTTGTACCTATTATCTTAAGAGCACTGCCATCCTCCTACATGATATACATGGCTACTTTGATAGTCAAATAACATAATTTTTTTTTCCAAGTTGGTAAACATGTTACAATAGGAAAATTCTATGCATATAAAAGAAGAAGAATCAAAAGAATGTGTTCTTGCCTCCAATCAATAGCAAGGTAGAGAGTAGATCATGTCTTCTAAACCAAAGCAAAGTCATCAACATAATACATATGGGAATAAAAATTAAAAATTATACCTTATATGTGGAAGGAAAGGCCATGACATTAAGGATTTTTGGTATAGCTCATTTACATAGGGCTCTTCAAGCAAAAAGAAGCCTAGTAACCAACAATCCTCTCATCCACATAAAGGACAAGGAAAATAGAAAGGTCATTAGAAGAATAAATCTAATCAGCAAGGTAACATTGCTGAGTAGGAAGAAATCAATTCAAATTCAAACTTCTTATATACTACACAATATTAGGAAGAATCAATATCACAAAGTTTTGTCTAGTATGTTGACTCAGGTGGCACTCGACACATGACTAGAAGACAAGATTGATTCTATAGTATGAATGAGACTTATCCTAAAATTATTGTCTATTTGAGTGATGATTAATCTTATCATTTTCAATATATTGGGAACATCTCTTTACCACTTGGATGTGATGCTTAAAAAATATCAGACATCTTGCATGTTCTAGGACTCACAAATAATCTTCCATCAGTCAGTCAGTTACTTGACCACAACTACAAGGTTAACTTTAACTGTAAAATTATTAAAAACATGTGTTTGATCAAAGATAAGTCAAAACACTAAAAAATTATTGCATGAGCATTGGGATTTGGGAAAATATTCTAACTTGACTTCATGCAACAAAAAAATCAAGCACTTGTGGCAAGAGACATAGAATCAACACAATTATGGTACAATATATTTGGTCACATAAATTTTATATATCTTGACACACTCAATCATTATAACAAAAAAAAGGTGCATACTGATTGTGTAGATTAATGACACTTAGTCATGATGTGTTTGTCAGGAATCTAGAACAACAAACATGCTCTGATACCAACTGTTAGGACCCAGAAGCACCATTGATTACCAAGCAACTAAACATGCGGAATTAAACCAGAAGTAACAAGTAACTAGAATTCAAAAATAACACAGAATATGAGAGACAATACCTAATTGTATTAATATCTTTCAGAAAAGAATTACAAATGAAGAGATGCCACACTCTTCCCACCTTACAGGCTTCCCACACCAAGTGTTCAGTAATTCACCTTCAAGAGCTCACTCTCTCAATTACGGTCCCAACACACAACTCAAACATAGAGTTGGTGTTCACCTCCACCAACCAGTAACAACACCGCTAGTCAACTAGTCAGTAACAATACCTCTAGTACACCGAGTATACAAACATACTCAATCGAGTACACAACGTACTCCAAGTAGATCTCCCATGAACTTGCAACAACCTACAAATCAAATGATCTTACTTTGGAAGGAACTACCTTGCCTTCCTCTTTGCTCTCCAACTGAGTACACACCATACTCCAAGTAGATCTTGCTTGATCTTGCTACCTATTGTGTTGCTATCACCTTGATCCTGCTGCCACCTACAGATCAACCTAGTTCTGCACACCTACAAACCTAGACCTTGCACACACAAACACCTACAAATCAATGATCTTACTTACCATGTAGATCTCCAAACATGGCCTTGCACACCTGCTAACCAAGATCCTACATACATGAAGAATCCTTTTGATTCTCCAAACCAGCACCCACACTTGGCACTATGGCACTAGGAGGAACACACCTTGCTCTCTTCACTCTGAAGGAGCTAATATTTGCTCTCTTACTCTCTAGCACAAGTTACAATACAACCCATGAGTCTATTATATAGATCTCATGCAAACAATAATTAGACACCTAATTACAATAATTAGATCCGCAGCTCAAGACTAAAATTAGCCTTCTTCATGCAAACAATTGGTTCATTAATGAACTATTTATGGAACTCGCAGTTTGAAACTGCACAGGCGACTGACATCGGTCCCTAACTACCTGGGCATGACCGACATCAGCCGATCTCTGACCATCATCGGTAGCTTCTTATCTCCACCTAACCGATGTCAGTTGGCCTGACTGACGCTGGTGACTATGACACTTAGCACCCTCCTCCA
Organism: Torreya grandis; assembly: GCA_037957365.1. Taxonomy (NCBI): domain Eukaryota; kingdom Viridiplantae; phylum Streptophyta; class Pinopsida; order Cupressales; family Taxaceae; genus Torreya; species Torreya grandis. Next base: position 1,594,774 of record JARHVA010001513.1, read on the forward strand.
ATGTCTACATCAGTGAAGCTTTTAGCTCCACAACTTAACAATCTCCCACTTGGAGATAAACAACTGCACTGTACCTATACTTGTACACTGTCTAATCTATTTCCTGGCTTGTATCCCTCTTCAAGATCAACTTTGAAGACCAACCACCAAAACACCTATGGTGAACCTCCTGTCATCCAAGTAACCTGCCGCATCCGCATCTACAAACCCATGTAGTGAAGTCTTTACCCTACATAACATGTATACCTGCTGGTGGTCCCTCTCAAATACCTGAGAACCCACTTCCCTGAATTAGCTCTTAACTCTCTGATAACTCCCACTGCTAGGGAAAACTTAGGTCTATACCAGACCTCATGTGATTTCAGACACTGAACTGTCCAACCCTTGGTGTGCTCCAATTTTGCATCTTGCGTATTGAACCTCACTAACACCTGATTCACATCAGCTCCCACTGGAGACAAAATCAACTTGTGATCTTCCATGTCTCTCATGCCAAAGAATTTCACTACTCCAAATTCCTCATGACATGCCACTGAACTAACCTTACCCTTAGCTCAAAAAAACCCTGTATGTACGAACTTGCTAGCTAGCATACCATCCACATATAGTAACAAGATAATGTTGCAATCATTATTCAACCTGGTAAGACAAACACAATGGTTACACTGACATTGACTAAAGCCATACTTTATCATCCACCTGTCAAACCCTGTACCACTGTCTTATAACTTCCTCAAGACCATATGACCTGGCCTTCCATCTCACGTGTCCATTCTCTCTATTCTTTAACTAAGGTATCCATTCGTCTTTCAGTGCTTTCATCCAGCTAGCAACCCTACCAAATCTCCCATTTGGTTCTACATCTTAATCATGCCATGCTCCCATAGTTTCCTAGATCCTTCCTGCTCTACAGTGAGCAACGAGTATAAAGAAGAGGAACAATGAATTTGAGGCTTACTTAGCCTTTCAGTCCTCTACATGGGCATTTGAGACTCTTTGATAGCTTGCTGTCTGCCCAAAATCTATTACAGTGACCGACCTCGATCACCACACAATCTACATTTGACTGATGTTAATTCCCATGTGACTATCCTTTCTACTGATGCCAGTTTCCTGACTGATGTCAGTTTTACCTGGTCACCGACATCGGTTCCCTGACCAATGCCGACAACCACCCTGCCTGACACCACTAGCTTTGGTCTGCACATGACCGACATCGGCATCTGTCTGTTTGATGCTGGTTCCCCTTGACCGATGCCAGTAACTGTGTTTGCCTATGAGTGATGACTTTTTACCCATGAGCTCTCTTTGAATCATACCCATGTCCAAACTACCCTGCTCAGAAGTATCTAGCCCCCTCCGCTGATCTCTATCCGTCATCTCCTCCAAGAATTCTAAGGCTTTCCAGTTCTTAAGTCTATCAAACACATCTGTCTTCCACTTAAAAACATGCATCTCCTTCTTGCTCATGTGACCAAGCCTACAAAGCCACGCCTTTGCAACATAAGAAGAATCAATAATATAAGTAGATAGATAAAGGATACCTACTTTTTTACCACCAGCTAATTCAAGTGCATCCACTGTGAGAGTTCTTGTGCATCTCTCATCACCCAACTTTCTTGAAGAAATTAGCCACATCTTCAAGACTGGGACCTGCATGACCTCCTTCAACACCCATGTGTTGGCCGCTTGCAATTTTAGCTTCACTTCCCCTTTGCCAATTCTTTGGTAAGGCACACAATCCCCTAAATAAATCTTTCCAAAGTCTCCAAAGACCTTAACATGGAAAAATACTCTATTTTAGACTGCATGGAAAGAGGCAACAAAATCTATAAAACAAGATTCTACTTTATCCAAGAAACATCCCAGAGCATCTTATGCAACAACACCTGCAACATCTGCTTCATCAGTTCCTTCATGCTAATCTACTACCAACCAACAATTTCTCTTTACCTACTCTTTCTTTTCATAACACCGTAATTGAGCATTCGTGCTTTTCAATTCCTCCATTCTTAACTTACTTTCTTCTACCATTGTTATACTCCCACTCAATCAGAAACCCCTGAGAGTGACCTATAATCAAACACAAAACTTGCTCCCTGCAACCTTAGCTCTGATACCAACTGTCAGGAATCTAGAACAACAAACATGCTCTGATACCAACTGTTAGGACCCAAAAGCACCATTGATTACCAAGCAACTAAACATGTGGAATTAAACCAAAAGTAACAAGTAACTAGAATTTAGAAATAACACAGAATATGAGAGACAATACCCAATTGTATTAATACTCTTCCAAAAAAGAATTACAAATGAAGAGACGGCACACTCTTCCCACCTTACAGGATTTCCACACCAAGTGTTCAATAATTCACCTTCAAGAGCTCACTCTCTCAATTATGGTCCCAACACACAACTCAAACATAGAGTTGGTGTTCACCTCCACCAGCCAATAACAACACTGCCAGTTAACTAGTCAATGACAATACTGCTAGTACACTAAGTATACAAACATACTCAACCGAGTACACAACGTACTCCAAGTAGATCTCCCATGAACTTGCAACAACTTGCAACTCAAATGATCTTACTTTGGAAGGAACTACTTTGCCTTCCTCTTTGCTCTCTAACTGAGTACACACCGTACTCCAAGTAGATCCTGCCTGATCTTGCTACCTGTTGTGTTGCTATCACCTTGATCCTGTTACCACCTGCAGATCAACCTGGTTCTGCACACCTGCAAACCTAGACCTTGAACACACAAACACCTAAAAATCAATAATCTTACTTACCATGTAGATCTCCAAACATGGCCTTGCACACCTACTGACCAAGATCCTACATACATGAAGAATCCTTCTAATTTTCCAAACTAACACCCACACTTGGCACTGTGGCACTAGGAGGAACACACCTTGCTCTCTTCACTCTGAAGGAGCTAATATTTGCTCTCTTACTCTCTAGCACAAGTTAAAATATAGCCCATGAGTCTATTATATAGATCTCATGTAAACAATAATTAGATACCTAATTACAATAATTAGATCTGCAGCTCAAGACTAAAATTAGCCTTCTTCATGCAAATAACCAGTTTGTTAATGAACTATTCATGAAACTCATAGTTTAGAACCACACAGGCAATCGACATTGGTCCCTATCTGCCTGGGTGTGACCGACATCAGCCGATCTCTGACCGTCATTGATAGCTTCCTGTCTCCACCTGACTGACGTCGGTTGGCCTGACTGACGTCGGTGACTGTGACACTTAGCACCCTCCTCCAATGTCTGCATCAGTGAAGCTTTTAGCTCCAAAACCTAACAGTGTTTAAGTACTTCATGTTAGTTGTTGTTGATTTTTATAGAAAAATGTGGGTTTATTTTTTGAGTAGAAAGAGTCAAGCCTTTGAAACTTTAAAAAATGTCAAAGTTACTTTTGAAATAGAGATTGGTCTAAAAATCAAAACCCTCCACTTAGATCATGGGGGGAATTCAACAATAAAGAGTTGGAAGCATTTTTGCAATAAAATGACATTCATCATCAAGTGGCACCTCCAAATACACCAAAATAAAATGTTGTTGAATAGAGGAATCATACTATCTTGGAAATGGTGTGACATATGTTACATGATTTAGGTTTACAAAGGCATTTTGGGTAGAAGCAGTCAAAACCACAGTCGATCTGATCAAAAAAATTCCTACTACAACTATTGATGGGGTAACACCATAGGAAGCATGGTCAAGACACAAGCCATCAATAACAAATCTTTGAGTCTTTAGATGCAAAGCAAATATGCATATTCCCAAAGTGGAGAGGACTAAACTTGACATGAAATCATGAAAGTATGTCTTCTTAGGGTATAGTGAAGAAGCACTTGCCTATATATTAATGGATCCAAATACTAATAAAATATACACAAGTGAAGATGTTGAGTTTTTTGAGAAGACAAAAGTATAAGCTCCTTTTATAGGCTCACTTGGTACACCAATTAGTCTCGTAGAGAATACAAATGATGGTAATCCACTAGATGAAAATAGTGATGATGATGGGAATAATGGTTTAGCTTCACCACTCATTGGTACCACTCAACGTATGACTAAATGGTATATAAATACATTAAGGGATGCTAAACTAGATAAAGTTTTAGACACATCGAGTATTGGATCAAGGAATCCCAGCATGACTTGAAATGAGGTCAATTTGGTCCTAATGAACACAATTATAGAATCAAAAGATACCTCTCTAGTTTAGGAAGCTTTAGAGTCTAAACCTTAGAAGGATGCCATGGATTTATAATTTTAATCATTGATGAAACATAAAATCTAGAAGCTTGAAGATCTTCCACCAGAGAAGAAGACAATCAATTATAAATGGGTCTTTAAAACTAAATTCAAAGCTGATGGTAGTATTAAAAAGCACAAGCTCAACTCATAGCAAAGGGATATGCACAAATGGAAGGCATAAGTTACGAGGAAATTTTTTATCCTATAGCCAAGATCAATAATCAGAATGATAATTTCTCTGGATGCACAATTTAGATGGAGGATCCACTAAATAGATGTAAAAAGTGCCTTTTTCATTAGAGATATACAAGAATAAGTTTACATGACATAGCCATAAGGTTTTTTCACTCTTGGTAATGGAAGTAAAAGTATGTAAAGTCATTAAATATCTGTATAGTCTTAAATAATCTCCCCAAGCCTAGTACATAAAAAATGATGAGCATCTCATTCAACATGGATTCCATAGGAGTCCCTATGATCCAAATCTATACCTCAAACAACAAATAGGAGAGATTGTAATTATTGTAGTATACGTTGATGATCTCATGATCACTAATAGTTTAGTGAAGGTGATAGATGTACCTAATAAATATCTAAACCAATCATTTGACATGACAGATCTCGAGCTTCTACACTATTGTCTTGGATTAGAAATATTGTAAAAAGAACACCACATATTTGTGTCCCAGATGAAATATGCCAAGACAACACTTGATAAATTTAGGATGGTGGATAGTAATCCTATTTCTACACCTATGGAGACAAGGCTTCAGTTTTCTCATACAAATCCATCACTACAAGTGAATACAACTATCTATTGATAGTTGATTGGGAGTCTTATTTAATTAACATATACTGGGCCAAACATCATCTATGCAGTTAGCTATCTTTCAAAATTCTTGTAGGAGTTGAATATGTCTCATTAGAAAGTATCAAAACAAATACTAAGATATATCAAGGGTATAATGAAATTCAACCTAGAGTATAAGAAGAATGATAATTTCTTCTTGACAAGATATTTAGACTCAGATCATGTAGGAAATATTGATGATATAAAATTCACTTCTAAATATGTGTTATTTTTGGGATATGATCCTATATCCTGGGGGAGAAATAAATAAAACCTTTTTTTTTGATCTTCCACTAAAGCAAAATATCATGTTGCATGAGGAACTATTTATGAAGTGATATGGTTACATTGCATACCAGAAGGATTGGGAGTACAACATAAGACACCTACTATCCTATACTATGATAATGAGCGTGTTCTAAAACTTCTTCACAATCTAATTTTTCATGAATGCACAAAGCAAATTGAGGTGTAAGTCCATTTCATATCTAAATATGTACAAAAACACAACATCTAGCTCCAGTATTACCTAATAGAACACCTTGTAGATATCTTCACCAAGTCACTTGCATGTGACAAATTTAAGACATTTAGATAATTTATCTCTTGTTCACTTCAAACTATGTTGAATTAAGGGGGATAATGTTAGATTATAATAAATAGTGATTAATTCACCATATCATTTTATTTTTAACTTGTTAATTTTATTGCACCCTTGAACTCTATTTTGGGTTCTTTATTATTCTTCCTTATTATATTTTAGGAGGTTGTTTGGGCTATCTTCTTGGCTATATAATATCCCTTGTAATTTGGTTTACAGTAGCTGAATAAAACATTCATTCATGCTCCCACATTTGAAAACTTAGCTTGATTTTTGGCCATAATGCCGTAAATGTTGCTTGTTTCTTTGGTGTGTGGACATTTGCATATGTATTCCCTTTGAGTGTATGGAATTTAAATATGCCCTTGTTTGTAGTCTCCTTAAACCCATCTTTGTGTGACAATTGAGTATTCTCATGTGTGTGCTCTATTATTTGCTTAGATTGTTTTTTTATAGACATTTTCATGATTCACATCATTCATATTAGGCTTTGTTATGTATGCATACTATGAACTTCATTGATATATCTACTTCGACAAGACACTAATATATGCTTATTTACTACATGATTCATACATATACAACATAACTATCTTATCCTTTTGTGATAAGGTGAATATCACTATTTTTCAGTCCCCTCACCTCAAAAGGGGGCATATCAATCGGGGCATGTCATAGATCCATGATTTTGTATACATATAATTGATAGAAATGACATAATTTGATTTAGTTTACGTGATTTAGATATACACATGGGACAAAATTCTATAAATTTAGAACATATTTGGGTCATAGTTTTTTATAATTGTGATACATATTATACATATTTTACAGATCATAAGCTAAATTTTTATAAATAATTTAGCTTGAGACACATTTAAGGTACATATTCCATGTAAATGCACCAGATTATAGATACATTATTCACATTATACTAATATTCATGCCCTGACTCTACCAAGTTATACCATTTGAGATTTTATTTGCTACAATAGTTAGCTTATTTGATTAGTGTAATCAGGATTCTACACTCTTTATGGAATTGACACTATTTTCTATTATTATGAGTTGTTATGGTTATACCATTTGAATTGAGCAAAATTGGCTAGATTATGATACACTAGAGTTGTGTGATTGAGATTAAGAGCTCTCAGTGGACTTGGCATAACTTACCCTTATGCCATATTGGGGGTATGATCACCCTCCGATTCCCATATTCACATATCCAAGGTTTATTTTTGAATATCTCTCTAATACTTCAATTAATAAGAATCATTACCAAATCAAACTATCAAGAGGTAACATGGTTGCATTGACACACAGGGGTACTCCTTGATTTCTTTTATTTTAAGCAAATTTTAATTATTCATTTTTAGATTATATGAATTAATTACACATGTAATATGCTCTTAGTTTTAGGTCATGCACATATAAAAAATTCAAATAGGGCTCAAGCAAACCAAGGTGTGTTGTGCACATCACGATGCACATGTATTTCCTTTAAACTAGTTATTTCATCTTTATGCATTACTAGATTAAAGAAGGGGGAAATATAGATGCTTAAATCTAGATTTATATGTTAAATTAGTCTTTTAAACTTGATAAATATTACTCAAGGCTTTACCATTTAGTTCTTGACCTTCCTAGCAGCTGATAGGCTCACATTCACTACCTTATTAGGCCAAAATGCTTATCTAATAGTCTGACCCTATTATTATTATCATGATCACTTACATCCCATAATACACTTATATTTTGATATATATATCCATCACTATCAATTATATATCTCTAACAACCTTTTATTTTTCTATACAGTTGTATTCAAACTTTGACAATAACATTGATGCTACTATCCATTCTCCAATGCAAGTGTTCATGCCTTCTCAACACTCAAATTTGAAAGTCTTTTGAAATGTACAAGTCAACCTATTATGTTTCATTAATAATTATGTGTTAAAATTTTCAAAGTAGGTGGTAATTAAATATATTTATGTTCTAAATCTTGTATCTTACATTACAGTTATGGTATAAATTGAAAATAACTACTTTAGACATATGAGTCATATTTTTGGGTAGAGATAAATACTATTGTTTAGTAGTTGTGACTTTCTTGATTCTGACTCTTAAATTTATGTAATGTATGAATTATATGTTGGTTGAATATAAGTGGAATAGGAATACCATTATTTTTTCATCTTTTGATATTTGACTTAATATGTTTAATATATAGTTTTATTTGGGTTCCACTCATATTTTTCATTCAATACGAATAATTTTCCCAATGACTAGAAATGTTGTCTTAAAGAACACTTTGATACGCCATGATGAAAGTTTGATAATGATTTCCCATTGATTAGGTTAATATACATAGTGGTTGTTTGAAATCGTATTTCTTGAATTCTTATCTTTTGTAAAAATGCCACCATTTAGGGGTAGATGGGACATTGTATTTTATTCATTTAATTGAATCAATTCCTTAGAAGATAATGTAATTTTTAGTCATAATAATAAAAACTAAATATTAATTTTAAAAAAGAACCTGAATCAATATTAATGACTCAAGGACTTTGAATCGAAGGTGTATAAAAGTGAAGCACACTATGATAGAATAGATTTTTTTGTATTCTACTCATGTGACTTGGTGTTTTCGATTAATAATGTAATATGTATTTTTATTAGTAACTCAAAGAGATATTATAGTTCTAATGATTATTACATAATAAAATTACCTTAAAGGTGTTACTCTATAAGAGGTTTGTAAATTTAGGATATGACGTATGAAAAGATGATATGGTGACCTAAAATACTGAATGTAACCTAATTTGGGGGTTGTATATATTCATCCTTTCCCCCTTGATTTTAAATTATGAATCACTCACTCTATTGATGCCATAACAATCATTTCTATGTTGGATTTTTAATTTGATTTGATTCATTACTTTGTACCTGAATAAACTGTTAAGGAAATAAAATATAAAATGAATAGAGTTTATTGGGGTATCTTAGAATAAGGTACTTGGATAAATTATGTGTGAAGGCCATATGGATACATGTTTCTTTGAATGTCTTATCCACATAGTTTTATGGTTTAGTATTTTTTGACCAAACCAAAAAAATTAACTCTATTAGATCCAGGAAGATTTTTTATGCCTTGATAGGGTGTTTCATGCGTAAAAAATTCTTTTGAAGCTAATTCTTGCTAAGATGATCATATAATAAGATAATGGCAAATGATCACTTAGTTCATAAATTATAAGAGGATATAGGTAATATTATACCTCTCGAGCTCAATGAACCTTTTATGATGAATAAAGTTCATATAGGGCCCATTTTGGAAGACATAACTTGAAAGGAGTGTATAACCCATAAGCTTCCTTGACCTAATGGTAGTATGGATAAGTTGAAATAAATCTAGGATTTTATTTTCATTCTGCCTTATTTAATGTGTTTTATCAATTTATTTGATCTTGTTAGAAAAATTGAGAGTTCTTTTCATTAGTATTAGAGCATAGGTTTATGCTCTAGGGAGATATGGCAGAAATTTTTGATTTATACCCTACTTTAACCTTGAACTTTTGAACTCCTTAGGATGCTCTAAAAAAGATAAAGAGAAAGAATCAATGTTAATTTGAATCCTGGTAGGAACAGAGGTATAAATTGAGGTAGAGGTCATGGTGATTCTAATGTGATTAGTATAGATGATCCTCCTCCCATTAATAATGTTGGTATAAATAATGAACCTCTTTATCCTAACCCAATTGGGGGTAAATCAACTAATAGACATTAAGAAGTCTTCAATGAAATTTTGACATCCTTAAATGTCATTAAAGGAAAAATAAAAACTCAAAAATGTAGGCTCAATAACTTAAAAGGTGTTTCCCAAGAAGGTCTATGTGAGGAAGATAATGAAAAAAGGGATGAACCATTTCTTCACTAAATACCTTTGGTAGTAGTTTACCTTGTCGTAAACGACTCAAGAAACTTCTTCCACCAATATTTTCTAGATAAGAAATTGGTGATGTCAATGATGCTTGGCTGGTACACCTTCAAAAGTATTTCAATCTACAAAACATGCCTTCTAATGTGAAATACTAGGTGGAATCATATCAATTGGTTGATGTTATAACCCTTTGGTGGAATGATCTATGTTATTTATAAGGATATAAACCCATGTCTCTCTCTTGGGTTTTTTTGTAAAGATAGTTTTAGAAGAGGTAATTAAGTGCCAACTTGAAGGAATAGAAAATTAATGATTTTAAATTGTTAAAACAAGGGAATATGATAGTCATTAAGTATGAGAATAAATTCCTAAATATGATAGATCATGTGAAATACATGCATTACGAGGAGATGAAGGTGACCAATTTTAAACTTAGGATAAAGAAAATATTGATGCATGATGTCAATATGACCAATCAAAAAACCTTGGTTGATAACATTAAATTTTCCCATAGGGCTGAAGAGAAGGAAAAATCTCAACAAAAAGAAAGGGACGATTTTAAAAAGAATATGCAAAAGAGTAAAACTAAATTTCTCTCCCCCACTCCTAAAGTTTTAAGATATCATATCAAAACTGAAGGTTTATTAGTACTAGTGGTTGGGGTAAGTTCTACTGGTAAAACAAGAACTTTAAATCCCATAACTCACCTAAATTTGGGTAAAAAAATAAAATAGACCCAAGGTAATTAACATGGTCCAACTATAGGGGCCAACATTACTCCTATTTCACATTATAGGATTGTTTAGTGTTGGGAATGTGGTGATAACCACTATCAGAAGGACTATGCAAAGATGAAACTAGGACAATCAGGAAACCATGAATTTTATACAATAGTAGATATTCATAATACTATTTTTCAAATAACTCTAACTAAAACTAGAGGTACTTTTTTTGGTCCGATGTTTCTATTTTAATAGATTATGTAGTAATAGATAGTTTTGATTCACATGTTGTATCAAGCAAGTGTAGATTAAAACCTACTAGAGTTAGAGAAGGTTGAGAGGCCAAGTTTAGTATAAGAAAAAGGGTGTCAATATATGAGTGTCTAAAGAAGGCTAAGCTAGATTTAGGTGTTTTTTAGACCAAGTTGAACTTTTCATATCTCCCATTGGATCCTATGATGTAATTTTTGGAATGGATTGATTGAAACCACATCAAACATTTCAAATTTTTAGGATTATGGAGTGTAATCCCTAGGTTGTTAAAGGGTCTAAGTATAGTAAATTAGAGTAGAAATATGCAATAAATACAACCACTAATTTGTAATAGAATTGACATAGTTTGAACTCTATAAAAATATAAGTAAATTTCATAAACAAGTACTTACATAGAAATTAAATGAGATGGGAGATATAGAGGTTATAAACTAAGATAAAATTTGATTTGAGTGTTGAAGGTAGGATCCAAGTGTCAAAACCCTTCCTAGATAGTAACACCTTAATTGGATAGTAGTGATAATGACTCCAATGTCTTAATTTTTAAGGTAGTGTCCTATGTGAAAAAATATTCTAACATTATGGATGCACCTGTGTCTAAGTATACCAAGCCTATTCCTATGTACATGAGTTTTGATTCCATATAGGTGACTTATTTTGACTAATTTTATATGTAAACCCTAAACTTCTATGTTGTTAGGGAATTAGTTTGGCACAAGTATTAAAGTGTGATATTATTAGGGTAGGTTGGACATACCCAAAACCATGTCTTGATGAGAGTTGCCTACATACCAATACTTTGAGGAGGGATCAAGCCCAATGTATTTCTCCCTACCTAAGTGTTGGTGCAAGTGCTAGTGAAGCTAATATGAATGTTTTTTTGATTGATTTTGAGTGGAGTTTGAAACCATAATCTTGATTATTATGAGCTTATAATAGTTTTAAATGGCTATATGTAGAAGTAGGGCATAATAGGGATTGATAACCTTGATTGTGTATAACTCATTCTGAGCTAGTTAGTGTTATTTGCATCTGATTTCCATCTAGTGGATAATGGACTAAAAGTCATGTATATATACTATTCTAGTGATTTTATGGTTGTTAAAAGAGGTATAGGCCAACCCTAAGTGATTTTTGATTTGAAAATATATCTGTTAGTGTCCAAAGGTGGGAAAAAGATAATAACACTCAAATTAGGACACTAGTGCCATTGGCACTATTGTCTAAATTATGGTGATAGTGTCAAAGTGGTAAAACCTGAGGCACTAGGGGCCATGATGCTAAAGTGAGGGTCTAAGACTACTTGGAGGATGTTTAAGGATGCCTATGACCCACATGAAGGATGGATAAGTTTCTAAATAGTCCCTAAGATAGGTCTAGGGTTAAGCTAGGGATGTGTGGTCTCAAGTAACACTCTTAACACTCAAGTGTCATTTTATATGATTACATTTCCCTCCCCCACCACCTTATGTTAAAAATTCAATAAAGCAAACTAACAAGGATAAAGGAAAAAGAAGTGGACCTAGACTTACCTAAGAATCAAAGCCCCTGAATCTAGATCTGAGTATGTGAAGAATGCTCCATTGTGTCTCCTAAAAATAAAACATACATAGAATAGTCCTTACTTAGAAGATACCAAAAGCAAAGACAAAATTATGTAAAGAGATAAGAGAGAGGAAAGGCATAAATACACCTCACTAGGTATGTGAACTAATGCATAAACCTGGTGATAACTTGTGTGTGTGCATGTAGATAGTGATCAATCAGTGAATAATTTGGACTGAGCTTATGGCTTAGTCAATAACCATGTGTGGGTTGCTCAATAACTCAATCCAATTTTGATTCCATCATTACCCACCCCTACTTGGTGGATCATGACCTATAAATAACTTGGATTGGACTTATGGTGTGTCTAACCCTCTCATGTAGGTGAATCAAGAATTTAAGTAGACTATTAGTCCATCATTACCTATCCATATATAGTAGATTCATCTAAAACTAAAACTACATGATGTAACTAAACTATATATGGACCTAGTCCACTCAAAAACTCTAAAATGTAAAATGGCTCTAGGCCACTTGGGAATATTAGGTGGATTTAGGCCACTTATAAATGCCAACCAATATAGATGGAATAAGGCATAAATAAAGTGTGTAACTTATAAAATGGTGTCTAGCATGTACAACATAGAGAATGACATGGATTTTATCATTTCATCTAATCAACTAGTGAGTATGTGAGAATAAAAAAATAGTATGCTGTACACATGCCCCCAAATTTGATATCTTGGTATGTGGATTCTAGATTGAGTTTTAATAATATATATCTAAGTATGTAAAAAAGGGAATGATGATTCGATGCATGATTATGCCAATCTAAGTAAATTATTATGAATTTGTGTTAAACTGAGTATGAACTAGTAATATATAACTAAACTTGTGCAAACTTGGATTGTATCTGCTATAATTTTATAGATGATATAGAATTTTATGAAATTAAATACATTAGACAATAGCTCCATATCTTATATTGTAGTGATGGTGGTGCTAGTTTCCTAATTTATGTATTAATGTGTAATTGTACTGATTTGTTGGTCTCCATGTCATTATTTCCCACTATGTTTTCTTGAAACTAATTTCTATATTATTTGCATGTGTTCTAAAAATTATACTCTGAGTGCATTTAAATAGCTTGATCTTTGTGACAAACCTATATCAATTCCCCTTATTTTGATGGGAGTTGTTGAACCTATACAATAATTATCCTTAAGAAAAAAAGAAAAAGTGCTTTAAAATGTGTGTTAGCTAGAGCATATATGATATATATGTAATAAACTAGTATAATATGGATACATGACGTCAAAATGTAAGATGATATTATCATAAGTTATATTGTATGATCTATGTTATATCTAGCATTCACAAGGCTATTAAGATATATATAACAATGTAAGCATGTGTATGAATAATAAATATGAGAAATAAATTGAGTATCTACCTATGAGGATGGGGAATTATGTTCATGATGCCACCCAAGTAATAGGGGAAATTCATGAGGTCCCTCATGGAATATAAAATTGGAGTTTGAAATAAGTAAGATACAAGTGTCATGGCTATGACACATACATAAAATCATACAAATAACACACATGAGGAATACAAAATAGGCCAAGGTGCCACAATATTAGGGACATAGGCACATGCCAATAAATATGAGAAAGTAAGACATATAAGGACATGTCAAAATGTCCACATACATAAAAAACAAGCTAGTTATATTAGAGCCACATGGAAGGACATGTTTAAATGTCTATATACATAATCAAGAAGGCACACACAAGGACATGGGAACCTATCCAAAGCATCCATATAATGAAAACAAGGGGCATAGAACCACAAAACAATGCTATATGTAAATTCCCTTGAATATATATTGAAGCATAGATGCATGATTAGTTCTAAAATAATAAATTTATAAATGAAAGTATGCATGAATATTTAGTACAAATCTATATAAGTGCAAAGATGTACATAACCTGAGTCTAGTGTAGTAGTAGTCAGAAAAAATCTAAGTAGGTGTAGGATGATCAATATCAATATATAAAAATGCTAAATATGGTGTATATTTTATAAGGATTTAACCTAGAAATTGAAACTATGTATAGGATGCCCCCAAATGGGAGAATGTATCAAATAAGGAACTTGTGTATCTATGTATATGCCCCTAGTTGGTAGATAGTAGAAAATATATATATCTATGTAGTGGACCTAGGTCTTGTAAATATTTACAAACACTCGACAAGAACAAGTGAAGAATGTATGTATGATAAAAATTGACTATACTAAGATAGATAACATATGTAGTGTCTTGAAAATATAAGAAGTGTAAACATGGTAATGCATATAATTATTATTTTATATTTTACGAGTAAATTTTTGAATGTATTTATGTTTTTTCATATTATATTATTTATTTATTTTCTGGATATAAGATATTTATAATTATTTTGAAAATTAAACTATATACAAGGAGAAATAAATAAGGAAACTATGTACAAAAAGGGAGGAACATACTAACCAATAAGTCTCATGGGAGACTCACTATCAATGTGGCTTGTGTCAAATAAAGGAACAATAATAATGTGTGTTGGTTGAAAAGGTATCCAAGGTCTCAAAACCTACTATACTGAGCGATCTATAGCTAACATTGCCTATGAAGTGGTGTTAAGAATCTATGAAGGTAACTAGGGGTGTCTTGTGAACTCTAAGGGTCTTAGGGACCCATCTGGAAGAAATGTTATATCTAGAATGGGTACTTTGTGGTGATAACCTTAGTAAATTAATAAAACTAATCTCAGAAGGAAATGGGTAGAGGGAGTCCCTCTAGAATCTACAACATATCTTTGACATACGAGTCTCTCTAATTAGGGTTTTCATGGGAGAGTATATATATGTGGTAAAATTATAGGAGCATACCTCACCTACACCAATGGATTGACTAAAATTTATGATGTACTAATGGTAAATATGCTTGAAACTATAACTAGTAGCTATAGTATGATTTCTTATGGGATAGGTAAAAGATACTTACATGGAAGACCCTCAACTATAACCACCTAATTAGTATGTATATATTTAAGACATCTATACATGGTGGATGGAATGGCTCCAAGTTGTATCCATAGCCTACCCAATAAAATATCAAATGTGACTACATTAGGTAATGCTAAGAATAAAGTGGCCATATGTGCTGGTCCAACCTGTAGTGTAAGTACAATCTCCCTAATGAAGCTCTAAACATGGCCACTAAAACCATGGATAACTATGTTTATCATAAAAATGTCATGCTCTAAATAAACTAAATTATATAGAAGTGTGATAATACACATGTTAATACTTAACCCATTATCAACCATAACACTCTGAATAGGATGATGATCAAAGTAGATTTTTAAAAATAATGCATATAAATTTAAATCATCATTGACAGTCTCTTGCTCTGAGAAAGTGGTGAGTCATCTAGTTGGAATTTTAGTATGATACACACCAATGATGTTCTTCAAGGGGTGTGTCCTCTTTAGTATTGTGATATGATGTTGGTGGTGGATGTGCCTATTACAAAGAGTGAACATATAAAGTTCCCACTACCTCATTATCTATATGTTTTGGAAATAGATCCAAAAATATTTTAAATGCCTTATCTTTTGTTTATTGAACTATATGTGTCTCTATAGGTGTCCCCAAATTAATGATGTTGTCTTCTAACAAATCATGTATCTTATGTTTCAAGCTAATGCATCAGTTTTTAGTATGGCCTAGTGCCCTATGATATTCATATAATGCATTGGAATCATAGCTCTTTGGAAGAGGTCTTGTCATATCAACCTCTTTGATGGGATGGAGAGATATGAAATTATATTCTAAGAGATACTGTAAAACATGTGTCAATGATTCTAGAAGGTTTGTGAAAACTATATGTGGAGGAGTTTATAAAACTATACGAGGAGGTGGCTTTGAAGTTATGTTAACTATGGATTTTTTATCACTTTTGTTTTCAATGGCCCTTAATTTGTATTTAGGCTAATTATAAATCTTATTAGTTGATTCTAATCTACTTTTATATTTTAATATCCCCATATATAGAAGCTTGGCTTCCCTTTATTTAATTGTGTGTCATAAATATATGAATGTTGGAAACTTATTGAACAAGATAGTTTCATGCAATGATAGTAGTAAACTCCATTTGAATATATCTTAGATCCATCTATCTACCATGGGGTTATCCATATTTACCAATATAGTTTTATATTTCAAGACATATTCCTCAATAGACTTATTAGATTTTTGCTTAATTTATGCCACTTGAGCATATGATATCTTATCACTAGTGTTAATTTAAAAGTGTGCTAAAAACATATATGCTAATGGATTGAATACATTGATAGACTGATTTAGAAGATCATAAAACCATTGTAAGGCATATTCCTTTAGGTTATATGGGAACAACTTATTAAGGAGACAATCAATGGACACATAGTCCAAACATGTTGCATGGAAAGCTTGTAGATGGTGCTCTAGGTCACCTTTAATATCATACAAATTATTCTTAGGTGCCATAAATCTATATGGTAAAGGAGTTACCACTATATGTTGTGTGAAAGGTGTATGTAAAAGAACATGATAATCCAAGGCATGTGATGGCCAAGTATCACCATACTCAATATGTAACACTTTAGTCTACAGAGAATGAATCTACTGCATAAAGGATTATACATATGGAAAGGAGGAACTAACCATATGAGGTATTTACATTGTTAATGGTTGTCAATTTAAAATGGGTTGTTGTACAAGCTGAGTTGCCCCCAAAGTAGGTGTAACAATATTATTATCTGGTGGAGTAGAATATTGACCACTGTTTGATTTATTCTTTATTGCGTTATGGCTAATAGAATTTTTTCATGATCATGGGGTTATTCCTGAAGTATATCTATAAAAATTTATTAAATCTCATATTTATTGATAATAATATTTTCCTTGTTGGGGGGGGGAATGTCCTAATTCTTATCTTGATTACTTTTTAAATCACTAATTGTTTATGGACTTTATTGTGATTTATTATTTTGATATATAACATTATTTTCCACAAATAGACTAGGCAAAGATGCATATACATGATTGACACTAGTGTGCCCTAGAGGTTTTTATCTTGTAATCTAATTTTCCAATGTTGTAATATTTTCATGTAATATTTGATTCTATGTTTATAATTTTGAAATGAAACTACTCATACTGATAATTTTATCCCTTAGAGTCTCATAACTAACAATCTTAATTGATTTTGATTGAATATGTAGGTACATGCCTTGCAAAAAAGAGGTGGAAGTGTAGATAGGATGAGTATGGGCATTAATAATAATAGTATAGGCTGATTCATATTGTGGAGGAGTGATAACATGGACCTAGTTAGAGGGAAATTATATATCACCCTCATGGATATGAAGAGGAGAAGGAGACTCTTTCCTATGCATAAGATATGACATTGAAACATGAAACTTAGTTGTTAGCTTATGTAATAGATCCTATATTTATGTAAGTATTTGTTTCTTAATTAAATTCCACATAAAAGAATAATAACATGCTAGAGATAGAATGATAATCACACACATATTAACTAACATAAATCATCATGTAAATATGTGTTTATCATCTTTTAATTCATTCTAAAATGAAAAGAAATAAGAATGCAAAGGAAGCTATAAAACTTTGTATTAAAAAGTGATAAACTTCATATGTCATTATTATAATGATTTTATGAAATACAAATAAAAAAATATAGGGATATAAAATTTGATTATGGGTCTTATAAGGTTGGAAATATAAACCTTAGGGTTATCTAGGGTTAGGGTTTTTTCACTATCCAAAGTAAGTTGGGTTCACAAAATTTTTAACTCTTTAGAATTATGGAGTGTAAGCCTTAGGTTGTTAAGGGGTCTAAGTATAGTAAATCATAGTAGAAATATGAAATAAATATATCCATTGATTTATAATATAACTTACCTTGTTTGACCTTTATAAAAAATAGAAATCAATTATGTAAACAAGTACTCAATTATAAATTGACTGAGATGGGAGATTTAGAGACTATAAATTGGGATAAGAGCTGATCTAAGTGTTGAAAATAAGATCCAAGTGTTAAAATCCTTCTTAGATAGTAGAACCCTAATTGGATAGTAGTGCAAATGGTGATAGTGTCCTTTTTTTGTTTTTAGTGTCCTATATGCATAACTATTTTAAAATTTTGAGTGCACATGTGTATGATTTTTCCAAATGTGTTCTTGAGTGCATGAGTTTTAATTCCTTATAGGTGACATATTTTGATAAATTTTTTATGTAAACACTAAACCTCCATGTTTTTAGTGCATATAGTTGGCACAATTAGCAAAGTGTGATTTTAGTGGGGTAGGATGGGCATCCCTAATACCCCATTGTGATGAGAGTTGCCTACATACCAATACTTTGAGGAGGGATCAAGCCTTATGTAGTTATCCCCACTTAAGTGCTGGTGTAAGTACCATTAAAGCTATAATGAATTTTATATTAAGTGCTTTTGAGTAGAGCTCGAGATTATAAATCTTATTATTCTAAGCTTGGGATGGTTATAAGTGGTTCTATGTAAAAGTAGGGTAGAATAGGGATTGATAACCTTGATTGTGCACAACTTGTTTTGAGCTACTTTTTGTTATTTACATAATTTCCATCTAGTGGATAATGGGCTAAAATCCATGTATATATATTATTATAGTGCTTGTTTAGATCTTAAAAGAGGTTCAAGATGAACCCAAGTGATTTTTCATTTAAAAATATATTTTTTGGTGGTACAAAGTAGGAAAAGGACAATAGTGCCCAAACTAGGACACTGACACCATTCACACTACTACCCAAATTATGGTGTTAGTGTCCAGGTGGAAGAACCTAAGGCACCAAGGGTGAGGATGCTAAATCAATTGTTTAGGACTACTTTAGGAATGTTTAGGGATGCCTGTGGCCTACAAAAAGACTGAATAAGTGTTTAAATAGGCCCTAAGATAGGTCTAAGACTAAGCTAGGGATGGGTGGCCTCAAGTAACACTCTTAGTACTAGAGTGCCATTTTTATATGATTACACTAAGTAATGATTGATTATTTGAGAAAGAGAGTGAGATTTATGGATGATTTAAGTAGAATCATGGAAGTGCAAGGCATTCAGTGGCCTAAGACATGAAAACTAATTTCAGCCATGTAACTAAAAAAGGCAGTACAAAAGGACTTCTAGTTGTATACAATTCAAATGCATGAAACCAATAAGGAAGAATAAGTACCTTTCAAATAATTTACTTTCTTGAGGAAATTTTAGGATGCGTTTCCTAAAAATCTACCTAGACTTACATCTAAAAGGGAATTTTATTTTTTGATTGATATCATGATAAGGGCTACACATACATCTAAAGTATCATATAGAATGAATATGATATATTTTAAATAACTAAAATTTTAATTAAAATAACTTTTATAAAATGGAATTATTAGGCTAATTTGTCTCATTTGGGTTCTCTAGTTGTCTTTGTAAAGAAGAAGGATATGACCTTAATATTATGTGTGGACTATCGAATGCTCAATAAAGTGACAATGAAGAATCATTATCCTCTACCAAGGATGGGTGATTTATTTGATAAAATGAAGGGGAAAATTGTATTTTCCAAATTGATTTTAATATCAAGCTACTATTATTTTAGAATTAAGGAGGAATATGTGCATAATACTACTTTCAAGAGTTGTTATGGTCACTATGAGTTCATTGTGATGTTATTTTGGCCAACTAGTGCACCAACTACATTCATGAACTTAATGAACAATATTTTTAGAGATTATTTACATAATTTTGTGTTGGTTTTTGTTTATAATATTCTAATTTGTTCTAAAAATTAGTAGAACATGAAAAATAGCTTAAATTGGTTTTGCAAATATTAAGGCAGGAGAGATTATATGGTAAATTATCTAAATGTAACTTCTTTAAACCTAAGATTCATTAACTTAGGCACATTATTTATAAATATGGTATTGTTTTTGAAATATACAAGATCAAATTAAAATAGGAGTGTCTTGCTCCTACCAATGTACATTAAGTATAGTTTTATGGGCTTGGCTGGCTATTATCACATGTTTGTGGAATTTTTTTCTAGCATAGCCAATCCCATCACTTCCTTGTAGCATAAGGGAAAGTAATTTTTTGGCCACCCCTATATGAAGAGGAATTTTATAATATTAAGGGGTTATTGAATACATTACCCATACTTCTCATTCCTAGCTAAAATGATAATTTTGAGGTCTCAGAATATGCATCCAAAGAAGGATTTGGTGGCATACTGACCCAAGATGGCAAGGTGATGGATTATAAGTCATGAAACCTCAAGGACCATAAAAGTAATTATCCTACACATGATATGGAGCTTATTTCCATAGTACATGTTTTGAAGTAGTGGAAACATTTTCTATTACCAAAATAATGAACCTAAAAACTAACAAGAACAATAAAATTACCAATAAGCCAAGATATTTAAACAATACTTAGAATTGATTCATATTGATTGCTTGAAATAATTATAAACATAAACCATGCTTAAATAAGCCTAAAATCAGAAATTAGAGCCTACATGAAAAATTAAAAAAAACTAAAATCTAAGAAAAATGTCTATTTTTAAAAACTCCCAAAAACTCCCAAAAATATCCAAAAATATCCTAAACACTATAATTAGACTATGGGACAAAATTAAACTGAAGTTGATGCCTAGTTCTAAAAATATACAATTTCTAAAAATAAAAAAAAACTAAAAAAATCATTAAATCACAATTTCAAACCCTTAGATGATCACATATGGCCTCCAAAAAATACCAAAAACATTCCTTGGTAGGTAGACCTCCTAGGAATAGACACATAATTTTTGATATGATTATTTTGGCATGTGGAAGAGCTCAAATGGAGCTACATGTCAAAATTTATGGCCTCTGGAAGGTCGCCATATTTTTCTACATCACAAAACATTTTAAGGTGAAATCTGGTCACCATAGTTTAGAACATCTGTTTACCTAGGAAGACTTGAATTAATGCCAGCATAGAAGGATGAAATTTTTTAGTAACTTTGATATGGACATTTTATATGTCAAAGTCAAAGAAAATTATGTTACTGATATACTCAACTGACAAATATACCTTACTACAATTTCTGTAATCAAGTTTGATTTTATAGATGATGTATTAAAACAATAACTTTATGATGAATACTATCATGAGGTAAGATTAGTCTTGGCAAACGATCTTGTAGCAAAGTCATTTACTGATTTTTATATGTAAAATGATTCCTTGATTAGGCATAAAAATAAAATCTATGTACTTTCATATGGTGACTTGCATAATATTCTAAAATAACTACACATAGAGCCTCGTTATGCTTATCTAAGTGTCACACAAATGACACATGACGAAAGAGGTATTATTTTTGGCCTAGAATGAAACATGATGTGGCTGATTTTAGTGCAAATGTTTGGAATGCCAGTGAGTAAAGGCTAAAAATTTAAAACCTAGAGGTTTATTATATCTTCATAAAGTGACAAAAAGATAATTTGGATATAATCTCACTTGATTTCATTTTTGGGATGCCAAAATCAAGCAATAGACATGATAATATTCTAGTTGTGATTAATAAATTGAGCAATGTTAGTCATTTCTTTTTTGGTAATCTAATAGATGATGTTGTTATGTTATCAAAAATATTTTTAAAATAGTTTATTTAGCTGCATGGCATGTCAAAATTAATTATTTTAGATATATATCAACTATTCACATCAAGGTTTTGGAAAAATTTAAATTTAGCCTTTAGAACTCACTTTAAAATCATTTCTACATACCACCCAAAAATGGATGATCATACTGAAAGATTGAGTCAAGTGGTAGAGGACATGCTTATAATTTTTATCATGGATCAATAGTCCAAGTGGGAATATTTCCTCCATTTAACATATTTTTCTTATGATAATACTTATCATTGTGGGATTAAGAGGTCTCCTTTTGAAGCTCTGTATGGGTGAAAGTGTAGAATTCCTATTGGCTAGGATAGCTTGGAAAATAAAGTTGTTTTGGACCTATTATTAGAAAAAAATTTGAAAACTACCTCTGATAGGAAAAAGAGTTATGTAGATTATAAATGATCACCTCATGAAATTAATTTGGGCAATAAATTTTTTCTGAGAGTTAGACCATAAAGAATTTCAATTAAGTTTGAAAAATAATCTAAGTTCGCTCTACTCTTTGTTAGAAAATTTGATATTATAGAAAAGATCAGTATTATAGGCTATCAACTAGTTCTTCTTCATTCTTTGTCTAGGATTCATCATGTTTTTCATATTACTTTTCTTAGAAAATATATTTTTGATCCCACTCACATTTTGGATTAAAAAAATAATCAGTTTATGGAGGAGAAAATAAAATTGGAACCCATGAGGATCTTGGACGATCACAATTTTAAGTTGAGAAATAGATACATACAACAAGTGTTGGTCTAATAGGATCCACTTAAGAAAAGGAGTGATACATGGGAAGATTTAGGTATTTTTAGGCAACATTTACCTCAATTATTTTCTTAGTCACTAGGATGAATCCTTTTCAAGTGGGAAAGGATGTCATGACCCTATTTATAACCATTTTAAAAACTAATCATTTATTATTATCTTGGACATCGCATTACTATATTATGTTTTTGTAATCATATTTTGGATTGATCAAACTTATATTTACTCCAATTCATTGTGTTGTTATAATGATATTACCATGATGTGTTGTTACGATGATATTACCATGATGTGTTGTTACGATGATATTACCATGAAGTGTTTTTGTATTTAGTTGATTTCATTTAGTTTTTCATAAGAGTTGATTATTTAGTTAGGTTTATTAGGATACTTGATGGCTAGATATTTATGATGTCATCTTTTGTGACTACAAGATTAAAATGAGCTAGGCATGATCGATGAATATGGATAAAATGTTGTACTAGTTGTTGTTAGTAAATTATAATAATTAATGATAAATAAATGCGTTTTTGAATAGCCACAAAGTCTATTGAAGTTGATTGTATTGAGTTATTTAGTCATTTGACTAACTTATTAAGTTTTGTGGTTATGACTCTTTATGTTGTATTTGTTTGTCTATATTTCTTGCATTAACTTCACCATTTTTTTGACATTTGATCTTTCCAAAATAGGCATGTGTATATTATAGAATTATTGGGAATGATTTTTAATATTTATTTGACTAACAAAATAATCAGGTTGGTTAGTTAGGTTGTCTTATCATTTCCTTACAAGTGCAAAGCAGTTATTTATAAGTTTTCAAATTTTGTTCCATTGGTCTTCTTGTTGTGACTTTGAATTTTATTTTTAATCCCTTACTAGCATAAATCTTTGGTGTTGGACATGGTCACTTAGAGCTTATGCTATTGAACTTCACCTATTTCATCATTTTCGGGTTATGTCACTTGAATGTTGTAAGTTTATATTTTATCTTGCTTTGAGTTTGTGATAATGACTCTTAGGTCATTGGTCACTTTGTGATACTAAATAATACTTGTGATTGGGGTATTTTTTTTCATGGTCTTCGAATTACATGGTGATTATTTTAATCATTATCAATTGATGGCATTAGCCATCAAGTGTTAGAAATGATATTGTCATTGACCTAGAGTTTTAATTTTTTTTATTATGTCTCTTTTATGTAGGAACCTTATGTTTATTTCATGGAGGAAATGGAGTCTACAAACTGGGAAAACCCTACTCATTATTTTTAATCATGGAGGTTATCCTCCATGACTCAGTTTGGAAATTGTAATTTGCTTTGGTCATTTAGTTGGTTAAGGTATTTATTGTTTTTATTTTTCACTAAAAGGATAGGGAAAGTGGGAAATATGGAGTTATGTATTTTTTCATCACTACCTAAGGTTTTTCTTTGGACCTACAGACTTTAATGAGGACATTAATGTTCATTCTTACATGTCAAAACATCACTAAGACTAAATAGTATTCGAGTGTGGAAACATAAGGAAATAGTAGAGTTCTTTATTATAAAATAACAAGGTAGCATTTGAAATTATTGTGATTACTTAATCTATTAGATAATTACTATGTGATTTTTTATATAATGGAATTAGGAGGAATGTGAGTGGTTCCCAGTCATCATTATTTTTGGATTATTGTGTTTTGGCATGCATATTATTTTTGATGTCATTATTGCATCATACATTTTTGGGTTATGTTTTTATGGCTATGCGAATAGATATTTTATTATAGGTTATTTTATTATTAAAATCCTACTAGTGGGGATAACTCCTTATTGTTCTTGTTTGAAATATTATCAATGATAGTGAGCCATTTTTACCTAGAACATTAGGCTTTTTTGGTTAAGTGTTTTGTTTATCAACTTGGTTAGTCATTATTTATTTGGTGGTGTTTAGAAACACAAAGGTTATTTATTTTATTTTAAATCAAAACTTGAGTGTGACTTACCATCATTTTGATGGTTGTGTTGGCTAGGGCCATTGATGGAGGGCTCATTAGGATGGTTAGGTGGGTTTTGTGAAACTTTTGAATTGGATTATTCTACATTTTGATGAAGGTATTTAAATGTGTATTTAAATTCATTATGTTATTAGTTTTTAAAACTCCTATGATTGATTTAAAATGTTTTAACTTATAACATATTATTCCTAGTTATGATGGGATTACAGAATTTTGATAACTACTCATTAGTGTTTTATAGTTTCATAAATGTATAGCTTCATCTATATAATGAAATAATAGAAATATGCATGACTAAATACATGAATTATTTTTCAGCACCTTTAATAAATGAATGAAATTCATAATATATAATTGACCATAAGGGTCATATATATAATCACATATTGAAATAAATAATCCATCCACAACTATATAACCAAGAACATTCAACTATATCCATCTTTTGGTGGTTAATGTATTTTGGCATTCATATTATTTTTAATGTCATTATTACAACATACATTTTTGGTTTTTTTAATTTATGGTTGTGTGAATAGATATTTTATTATGGTTTTTTAATTTTAAAAACCCTATAATGGGGAGCACTCCCTATTGTTCTTGTTTTAAATATCACTGGTGATAATGAGCCATTTTTAGCTGGAACATTAGGCTTGTTAGTTAAGTGTTTCATTTGTCAACTTTGTTAGTCATTATTTATTTGGTGGTGTTTGAAAACTCAATTGTTATTTATTTTATTTTAAAACAACCCTTGAGTCTAACTTAACATCATTTTTATGGCTATGGTGGCTAAGGACACCAATGGAGGGCTTATTGGGCTAGTTGGGTGTGTTTTGCGAATCCTTTGAGTTGGATTATTCTACATTTTGATGAAGGTATTTGAATGTGTATTCAAATTCGCTATGTTTCTAGTTTTTAAAAATCTTATACTTGATTTAAAATATTTTAACCTATATCATCTTATCATTTTTTATGATGGGATTAAGGAATGTTGATAGCTACTCATCATTGTTTTATATATTCATTAAAATAAATTTAATAGATGGATATAGTTGAAAGTTCTTGATTATATAGTTGTGGATGGATTATTTATTTCATTATGTAATGATTTATGTGACCCTTGGGGTCAATTGGATATTATTAATTACATTAATTTAGTAATGGCAAGGTAATGAAAAAAAACTCATGTATTTGATCATGTATATTGTTATTATTTCATTATATATATGAAGCTATACATATTTGAATCTAGTAATGATTATAGATGAGTTGATATTAGATTTGAGTAGATGGATGATTATAATACAACCTAAAATATGTTATAATATAGTATATTTTACTTACGATCTTGTTCAAATAAGTTTAAGTGACTCTCAACTTAAACAAAATCAGCACTCAATCCTCTCTTATTATATATAGTGTTTCTCAAGTAAGAATTAAATATTTCTATTTGGATTCATAATTGTGTATCTTATTTTTTGTTAGTATTTATTATCATTAATGGATTATTTTATATTTGGGATTTTAAGGATTTTATATATAGTGTTTCTCAAGTAAGAATTAAATATTTCTATTTGGATTCATAGTTGTGTATCTTATTTTTTGTTAGTATTTATTATCATTAATGGATTATTTTAATGGATTATATATATGAAGCTATACATATTTGAATCTAGTAATGATTATAGATGAGTTGATATTAGATTTGAGTAGATGAATGATTATAATACAACCTAAATTATGTTATAATATAGTATATTTTTCTTACGATCTTGTTTGGATAAGTTTAAGTGACTCTCGACTTAAACAAAATCAACACTCAATCCTCTCTTATTATATATAGTGGTTCTCAAGTAAGAATTAAATTTTTCTATTTGGATTCATAATTGTGTATCTTATTTTTTGTTAGTATTTATTATCATTAATGGATTATTTTATATTTGGGATTTTTTATTTTTATTTTTATTTTCTACTAGTCGATTAGTGTGAATGGATTTAGTAATCGAAGATGATCATTTGGCTATGCTTCGGTCTTATGATTGGGGTTTTAAGGCTAATTTTGGTTATTTATAATATTTATTTACCTTTTTATTTAATTATAGTAGGGTCATTGACTAGGATTAAGTAGGAATGGTTTGTACATTATTACTGCCCTGATACTTCTTAATCTAGTTTTACCTATAATACTCTAGTATGACTGGGAAGTCATGATTTGGTTGTTCATTGTGAACTAAGTGAATTTATTGGATTTATGATTTATTTACATTACCCTAAAATTTAAGTAAGCATAAACTATATATATGGTCTAAAACTTATCTCTTACATTAATGTTATGTTCTAAATTGAAAATAACTACTTCAAAAATATTAGTCAATTTTTTTGACAGAGTTGAATACTATTGTTTAACAATTTTTACATACTTAATTCCCACTTTTTACTTTATGAAATATATGAATTACATTTTGGCCGAATTAAAGTGGAATAGGAATATTTTTGGGTTTTCCTCTTTTGATATTATACTTAATATGTTTATAGTATTATTTGGGTTCCACTCATATTTTTCATTCAATATGAATACTTTTCCCAATGACTAATAATATTATCTTGAATAACACTTTTATATGCCATGATGGAAATTTTATAATGATTTACCATTGCTTAGGTTAATAGGAATGGTTGTTGTTTGAAATCCTATTTCTAGTAATCTTGTCCTTTGGAAAAATGCTACCATTTAGGGGTAAATGGGACATTGTATTTTGTAAATTTAATTAAATCAATTCCTTAGAAGATAGTGTACTTTTTAGTTTTAATAATTAAAAAATATATTAGCTTTCAAATTAGTTGAGAATTAGTTATTAGATGAATGTGAATTGATATTAA
This sequence comes from Torreya grandis, assembly GCA_037957365.1. NCBI lineage: Eukaryota > Viridiplantae > Streptophyta > Pinopsida > Cupressales > Taxaceae > Torreya > Torreya grandis. The sequence goes on from JARHVA010001513.1 coordinate 1,622,427, forward strand.
TGACTTGAAGACTTTGAATCAAAGTTATATAAAAGTGAAGCACCTTGTGATCAAATAGAGTTATTTATCTCCTACACGTGTGACATAGTGTTTTGGATTAATGTAAGGTAATATGTATTTTTCCTTAGTAACTCATAAATAGATATTTTAAATACAACCCAATGATTATTTCATAATAAAATTATCTTAAAGGAATTACTACACAAGAGGCTTTTAGAGATAGGATACGCGGGATGAAAATATAATACAATGACTTAAGATCGAATGTAACCTAATTTGGGAAAGTATTTGTTCATCCTTTTTCCCTTATTGATTTTAAATTGGGACTCACACACTCAATCGATGTCATAAGATTCATTTATGTGTTGTATTTATAATTCATTTTTATTTAAATAAAGTGCTAAGGCAATTAAATATAGAATGAGAATAGAGTTCATTGGGGTATATTAGAATAAGGGACTTGGATAAATTTTGTGTGAAGGAATAGGCATACATGCTTATTTCAATGTCTTATCCACATAGTTTTATGGTTTAGTATTTTGTGACTAAAGCACAAAACTTAACTCTATTAAATCTCAGAAGATTTATAATTCCTTGATAAGGTGTTTCACTAGTTAAAAACTCTTTTGAAGCTAATTATTGCTAATTTGGTCATTTAAGAAGATGACCACAAATGATCATTTAGGTTATAAATTATAAGAGTACATAGGTACTCATATACCTCTTGAGCTTACTTTAAGGGATTTTATAACCCACAACCTTCCTTTACCTAATGGTAGTATGGAAAAGTTTAAGTAAATCTAGGAGTGTGTTGTTATTCAACGTTATTTAGTGTTATTTATCATGATGTTTTGGTCTTGATAAAAAAAATGGGTGTTAGTTTCATTCTATTAGTGTAAATAGACTTCTAAATTAAAACACACTTATCTATTTATGTATCATTTTTGAAACTAGAATGTGAGTGAACCTCAAATACTTTAAAGGAGTTAGAATGATAAATATTGGCTTATGATTAAGAAAAACATAATTATTCATTCCATGTAATTAAACTTGATAACATGAAATGATAAACACTATACTATATTTCTATCAATATTCATGTGGTTCCCCATGCACTCTCCATATTTTGTTGTAGACTATTAATCCTATAATTATCATAAAATATCATTGTGCATGCTATTAATTATTCTTGTTAATAAATTAATTTATTAAAAAGGAAGATATTGGAATTTTACCAAATATCATGTTTCCTTTACAATCAATTAATTTATTATGCTAAATTAAAGAAAACATCCTTGAAAATTTGAACCTTGTGAACTTCCATAAATTGAAAGTGTCAAACCTAACAATAAACTTTAAAAAATAAATTTTGTAAACACAACCTATTTTTAACCAACTCCAAACATGTTTATTATAAACTATACAACATAAAATTGACATCATATCAAATAATACCAAGTAACCAAATTGAGTCTCATGCATTTAAAAAGTGAAATTTCTAATGTATTTATTCAAACTATGTCAAATATAAATATTTTCCTTAAAAAGTGAGTTATCAAAATAAAAAGATTAGATCATATTAAAAAATGCATTTTATTAAAACATCATAAACAAAATGTTCTTTAAATCACCTGAAAATGGTTATACCAACAACTTAGACCTTTTATAATAAAATAAGTCAATCCTTTATGTATTTCTAAATACTATTAATAAACTATCATCATAGAAAAATGATTTAGTTAGTCCAACTATTATCATAATCATGAAAATTTTCAATATTTCATTATTTCAAATATGTAGACTCATAATCTTTAGAGTAATGGCAATGTTATTAAACTTATCACAACACTCTAAACATTGCATAGTGTTCCTGAGTAACACTTATTTAATAGTTGTAGTTCCTAATAATATTCAAAATAATAATTACATAATAGATACTAAATAAATTTAACCAACTTCATTTAGAGGAAAGAGAGAATGGTTTATGTAATAACCCTATTTTCACACGTGTGTGTGTGTGTGTGTGTGTGTGTGTGTGTGTGTGTGTGTGTGTGTGTGTGTGTGTGTGTGTGTGTGTGTGTGTGTGTGTGTCCCATATTACTTCTCATGTCTGGATTTATGATTTTATAAAATAAGGATGATATAACCATAAATTATCCTCTAGTATTCCATTTCACTATCAATAATTAGTTTAAGGAAATCAAAAAAACATTCAAAGACACACACGATTTTAATGATTCTATCAATCTCAACTACTAAATGATCCTAGAATAAAATTAGTTTACATAGTACTTACATACACAAGGACAAAAGATCAAGATTATTCATTAATGTGTGCTTGATGAATATGAAAATAAATTTTGATTAATTAATCCTATAAATAAAATTATATATACACCATACACATTTAGAATTGTCTAAGCATACACAACCAAGAAATTAGTTCATTCTATTAAAAGATAGATTAACATCTTATGTTATCAAGTACATCATTCATTTTTCAATGCACCCATAAATCATAATATTATTCCATATTAATGAATTTATAATAATCCTTATACCGAAAGGATGATGATTGAAATAAACTATATTATTACAAAATGCAACCATATAATTCAGTCATAACCATTATTTGATTAACAATAAATTTAAATCCAATAATATCATAACCAATATGAAGCAAAAAAACCCACCATCAAATAAACTTACACACTTCATACTTTCATTATAAACATAAACCACCTATTGGAGCCCAAACACCGTAATTAACCTTTAAATGTAAACATAATTCATAAATGGGAATCTAAAACTATAATTTTTATCAAATAAAAGGATCAAGGACAACAATTTGCTTACTGTAGACACCTACATCTGCTCACTGATAACCTCCAATCAAGCTTTTGACCAATTTCCACCCAAAATGCATAATTTGGCCTAAAAACACTCAAACATGCAAAATGATGTGAAACTGACATATTTAAGTGCTAATTTTAGATAGGGTATCCCTAAATGGTGTAATGCAATTTATGGGCCAGCTAACTTTGATCAGATCATTCTGAGTCAAAATGCCAAATTTACACCTAGGTGCTCTGGATTGATCTTTCCTATCAAATCTTTTGCACAAGATGCATGCCTTTGTTATTTTTTATTGGTAACAATCTAAATGGGAATATGGTTCCAACGCATATGAAAATGATTTCCAATTCTAATCTATTCAAATTTTGGACCAATAACAAGGCATTATGATTAATTTGGATGATTTGTGAATAAAGTGCTTAAACATGCTTAAGATCTAATTAATCCAAATCAAGGCCTAATAAAAAATTCCATGGAAACTTGTTGAATAATTATTTTTGGAAATTAATATTTAATATCTACATCATCAAGCAACCTCATTTCTTGGAAAGACATCCCTAGGCCATAAATGCCATAAATATCAAGATTCATGCCTCCCATGACCGATCAATGCCTTCCATGATGCCCTCTATACCTGTTAATTGCCGCTTATCCCAATGTCATGATGAGGATAATTAAAAACTTAATTCAAAAAATTTAATTAATCTTCAACCACACATCTCAATCTTGAGATGGATGGTTGAGGTTGATTATGATCAAATCCAAAATCTATAAATAGGAGGCCTCACAACATCATTTCTAAGCTATTTTGTTGCAAAGTTATAATGCACAAATATCTTCAAGGAGTCATTGCAATTAGTGTTACCATGCCAAATTGATTCCAAGCCAAGCCAAGCCACAAGCCAAAGGTGCTAAGGATAGATGGAGGTAGCCAAGCTTCCATTACCAAGGGCTTCATGAGCACAAGCCGAGTAAGCCACCACTACAAAGGCATTTGGAGCATCTAAGGAAGATGAAGGGATTATTGTGTTTTCATTCCTTGATTTTTAGTTGTGTTATCATTTGTTTTTATTAACTAAGCTCTCCTTAGTGTCTAGGCCTAGAGATGTTATACTATTAGTGTGTTTCTTTCATTTTGTTTTCATTTTGGAACTAACACCATACTAACCATCCTCTCTTGAGTTAAATTCCTAGATCACATAATGGCATACCTGATGGGACTAGATGCATCTCACACCTAAAATAGATTATTTTGCAACCCTAAAATATTTATTTGAGCCCTTAAAACTCTTGCAAATTGATTTTATAACTTTATTTTGCCATTTTTGGTTACCATGGTTTTACACAGTAATTGACATCAACAAGTATTACTGACATCGATTACCTAACTTACTCGATGTTAGTTAGTAAAATTTACATTGATTAGATCTCGGTTAGCCAATAACTAATGTCGGTGGTAATAACTGATGTTGGTCATTGTGTTTTTCTAAAAACATAGACTTGAGAGCTACTTTTTCAAAGTTCATTGTTTCAAGCTAAAAAGAGCTTCAAAGCTAAAGGACATGCTAATAATTTTGCTATAAGACCAAGCTTGTTATTATTCAAAACATGTTTAAATAACATTTGCATTCTTAAAAATAAATTAGGATCCTTGTTTTGGTGTTTAACAAAGAATTTATATGTTTTGGTGAATGTTTTCAAAGTTTGCAACTAAGACCAAGGGGTCAAATAAATACCACCAAATCTTTCATTTTAGGCTTAAAATTGAACACACTTGTCAATTTTTATTTGTAATAGTTGTTTAATCAAATCCTTGTTTGAAAAAAAGAGGAATGCTACGTGTATTCTCTTCTATTTTTCCCCTATAGGGAACCCTTGGAATCAAAAGTGCCATTCCTATTGTAAATAGCCTAGTCTAAGGCTTAGAAATAAATTCATCTAAAGCACTCCCAAAAAACTCATCAAAGTTTGGGTAACCTTGAAAATGACCCTAAAGTCTTTCTAATTTCATGCTTTCTTTATTTTTATGCATCTTAGCTTGTGAGGGGGACTTCATCACCTCCCATAAGTTCTTTAGGGAAGCTTTGACCCAGGGTTTCATCTCTTAGAATTGAATTCATTTTGGTCCTTTGGAGTTGCACATGGGGCGTAGTGGCACTTTGGACATCACACTACACTAAATAAACAACATGTAGTGGTTGTAAAAAGGACTAGATCTTTTTGTAATAAGCTAGTGTTACAGACCCAAAATACATGGTTTTCTTTTGTATTATTTGGCATGAAAGTCATTGTGCAATTGATTCCCCTAGATCATTCAAAAAGTTGTTAGATCTTAGACAAATCCCCACTTACTGTGGAAGTATTTTTGGTACAAGGTGTGCCTCAAGGTCCATGTCACAATAATATCATTTGAGAGAGGGGGTGTAAAAACCCTACTATATAATGCTCATTTACTTTTGGATGAACACTTAAAATCCTCTCAAATGACGTATATTGATGGATTCCAACAATACCAAGCAACCTTGTTAGTTTAGGATCTAAGGGTGATTAATTAGTTGGTCTTGTCCTAGTTTAAAGTCTTGTTTGGAGTCAAAACTTGGTGTAAATAAATAATCCAAACCAAACACATAGTCCAAATTTTCCTTTGAACAAAGAGGCGTTATGCTTCCCATGTGAGATCATCAATTTGCCCTTTTCAAAAGTTCATCAAAAGCTTGAGATTCATATCATCCGATTTGGCACAATTATGCTACCCAATTGAGTTTATACCTTTACTAACATTTTTTAAAGTCCTTCACTTATAATCCAAATTTAGAATTACACCTTTACAAGTTCCTAGGGTTGATGTGTTAAGTGGGTTCACTATTTACACTAAACTTGAGGGAACTTAGGTTTAATTTCCAATTTGGGTTGAAGGCCATTTAAGACTCATAATCATTATCATCACTTAAGAGACTTAAGCCATTTTTTTCTAAGCACTTACGCTTTGAGTTTATGCACCACCACATTTTGAGTCAAGGAAGGTAGTGTTATGCTATCAAAATTATGAGAAATCATCTTTTCCTTAGAGAGTTCTTGAAACAAACCTTTTTATCACACCTTTATGGGTAGTATAACCTCATTATGCTACCCAAAACATTTTAAATATTGTTTCATAGATCCTCTTACATAGAGTTCCAAATTTGTTCCTAAAAAAATCAAGCCAATTTGAGTATACTTTTTATGATCCTTTGTCTAAAACATAGTTATACTAATCACCTTTGTCTATCTTGTTTGTCAAAAGAGCCCAATTTTATACCATTTTTATGAGAAAGTAAACTATTGCTAAAGTGCCTTTTATTTCATACCTTATACCTAGTTGATCAAGTTCATGTCCGAGAATCGAATGTCTAGTGTTTGTTAGAAGTGTTTCAAATTTGTTAGATTAAAACTTTCACCTATTTTTCAAAATTCTAGATTTTGATGTCATTTGGCCAAAATTCCTAGCACATGCCTTGTTTGAGCCTAGATTTTGATGCCACATTTGGCCAAAAAACCTAGCAACTTTTAAATTCCTAGATTAGATTGATTTGAAACACTTCAACCTTAGAGTTTAGAATTTTGATTTTTAGGACCATTTACTTGCTTATCTTTGTGTGAACAGTGAAATAATAGATACTTCACGCTAGCTTATTTCCTCATAAAACTTTGCATAAAACTTTTGATCCTTTTGACAAATCTAGACCAAGATGGGACATCATTTGTTTTAGACTTGTCCTTTTTAGAGTTTATAAAACTCTTTGACCTTTTTATCAAAAAATCATTGACTATGGATCCTAACATGCATTCCTACACTAGTAGTGGACTCATGTACAATCCAAGGATTAGTAATATAGTTGCATAGAAAGAAATGGTGCAAGAGACCTATACAGATAATATTACTGATGAGATGGATTCTTATCCCTCTTATAATACTCAATCAGGGGCATAAAGCCAAGATCCATTGGCCAACTATCTGGTTAACAGACCACCTTATTTAGAATAGGATCAAGAGTAAACCACATAATACCTAGATACAATACCCATGGTGGAAGAGCTAGTTCTAGAACAGTCATATTTTACTAATATGTCTTCCACATATGATCCAATTTTTTTTAGAAACATTTGTTAGAGAACAAAGATGAGATTTTAGTTAGAGCCATAGAGGTAGGGACCAAGTTTCCAATAGACTTGCCACATGAAAATTTACTAAGTCTAGTAAGAGTGCCCCACAATATCATTTACAATCAATAGGATTCTTCTAGAAATCCTATGGCTCTAGTCTAAACAATGTACCAAGATCTTAATATATTTGATCGAGGCAAAAAAATTATAGAAGAGCACTTTAACCAAATGAAAATAACATATCAAACCTACTTGAATCTAGCACATGATTTTAATTAGATGAACATGGTATGTAAGCCTCTTATTGAACTAGTTCCTTCAATAGGAGTATTGATAGAGTTAATTGGACAAGAAAACCCAAATTTTGAGCCATACATATAAACTAGTTGCATAGATAACTTGATGCATATGCCTATTATAAAAGAAGTGTCTTCAACCTCTACACTGAATAGTGAGCCAAACATAGTGGAAAATGTGTAAATAACATCCAATCCTGATCAAAGTGGTACTCAACTAGCTGCTTCCTCAAATGTACAACCTATGGAATTAGGTAGTCAAATAATAGTTAATATCATGCCTCAATAATAAAATGTGACAAATCCTACTCCTCCTTAACTAGTAATGAGTAGTATTCCACAACAAAAAGGACAGTCTAGTGTATCAATGTAATAGAGGACAAATACATTACCACCTCAATTAGGGGCAATAAATGTTTCACCTCACTAGTTAATGATGAACATACCTATTCAGTCATAGATAAATATGCCAATCTAAAACTAAGCAATGACCATTCAACAATGTGCAAATATTAGTCAATGATAGATGCCAAATCTACAACTTGATTTGACTTCCTCATAGGGATTCATGTAACAAGGAGGTCCCCATGTTTCTCAAGTACCTACTAGACAACCATTGGTTCAAAATGTGCCAGAAATCCAAAGACAAGGTCTTGGTCCACAAGTTCCCACTCAATAACAAGGTTAGATTAGTCAGCAACATGTCCCTCTTCAACCAAAATATGAATATTATAGTTATATCCCTCCATCCCAACCACAAAATACTCCAATTCAAACCTCTATCGATAACCCAAACTAAAACATCCTGTAACCAAATGTGTAATTTCATATACATCCTAATCCATGTATATGTATTCTTGGTCTATTCTCTAACCCAACCAATATACCCCAACTGGTATCTTCATCATACCTTGGTCAAAGTGTTCCACTTGTCACCTCCTAACCATCTATCCAAACCTAAATTCTCCCTCAAACCAATATTCCATCGAGTTTCCTATCTCAAGAGTTGTAATAGATGAAGGATGTAATTGTTGCAATTCAAGCTGGTAAATAAACTTAAAAATTCAAATTGTATGATGTGTGTTCTTATCCATTCAATGTGAAGTATTTTTAGATACCATTTCCTCTAGGATATAAACCACCAAAATTTGACAAAAACAAAGAGAAAGGTGACCTTAAGGCTCATTTGACCAAATTCTTTATCGCATGTCAACCAGTGGTATATTGTTTCCAAGGAGCTTGGCTAGATAAGCCTTAGAGTGGTTTTTGAAGTTGCCTAAGAACTCAGTAGCATATTTTGATGATATTTTTGATAAGTTTATGCAATACTTTTCCTATAATCTTGACCATGACATTTCATTAGCAGATTGAACACAAGCAAGGAAAAAAGATGGTGAGAGTTTTGAAAGTTATTAAAAATGGTGGAAATCCCTTAAAAACCAGTTCACTCATAATTTACCAGATAAACAATTAGTTTTTATGTTAACCAAAAATTTTCATAGTGAGATAGCTTATCATTTGGAACTACAATGTGTGCATACTTTCAAGGAAATCATTGATAAAGTTTTGTTGATAAAAAGGGCACTTATAAATAAAGGAGTCATAAAGCTTAATTCAACTAATCAAAATCAAGGTACTAATCAAGAAAATGACCAACATCCCATTTAAGTGCCAAAAACACAACTGGTGTAGGCCAATAACCATGAAAGATTGAATTAATTTAACCATAATAGGAATGTTTAGGGAAATGGAGTAACCAAATCTCATCATGTTCAAACTATGTAGACATCATGTACACCACCTTTTCAGCTTACTCCTACCTAGAAACCTCTCTAACCGATGCCACTGTAGACACCATAATTGTGTCTAACCCTTGTCGTCCTCCCCTTAACCCCCATTTTAGTTTTCCATGCCTATTTAACCCCTGTCGACCATTTTCCCACAAGCCTTGACCCTGGCATCATGTAAAAATGAGTATAAAGCTAAAGTTAGCCTTTTGTCCCCATTTTGCATCTACCGACGATGATCATAACCCAGCTGACGTCGCCAATGTCAGTCACTTATCAGCTGACGTCAGCAGTCCTGCTAACATCAGTTATCTTTAACACTGCATTCTCGTCCCAAACGCAAGAACTGTTATCTATTATCCATTTGGTTGCCAATCTATTTCTTGATCGGTTATCGAACCTTCCTTCGTATCAATCAGCAAACCTCTTCATTTGAATGATCAACCAATTCTTGCATCCAACCAATCTGCAATCAATCTCTCACATTCTCTCTCTAGTACAGGTATTCTACTTCAATCATCTTGCTAGAGGTCTGCTACATCGAACTTCTGTGACATAGTGACAACATCAATCATGTCTCTCACTTTTATCTTCAGTGCATAACAGGTAAGCGTTTGTTCTGTGTTTTTATTCTGATCTCTGGTTATTGTTTTTAATTGCTATCATTACCCAAATTTAGATTCAGACTATAGCCCTGACCTTACTTCCACCTGTATCACCTCTATCCACCCTCTACAGAATATATATTCTGTAACTCTGCCCATACCCCTTGCACATAAACCTCCAAACAATCCCTCTGACTCCTAAACCAGCGTCCTGAACCCTCAGACAAAAACATCTGACCTTTCTACAAATCCTAAGACCCTGTCCAGACCTGACCAGACCCTATCCAAAACTATTGCCCCGACTGATGCCAGTCATTACCCCTACCGATGCTGGCACTTTAATCGACGTCGGCTCCCTTCCCTAACCGACGCTGGCACAGAGACCGACACCGGCGACTGTGTAGAGTAGTTTGCTGCATATCAGGTATGCATTCTGCTTTTTGTCTTTTATTTGCTTTCATTCTGTCTTTCATTATTTCTACTTCAGTCAAATATTCTACTTTTTATTAGTGGGTTGATATCCCTTAAGGAAGTCTTCGTACTTCAAGGATCAAGCGTTTGCTTGATAGCCCACCGTCTCTTCGTCTAACCTTTTTTTGTGTTTAGTCTCTTTTTCTTCGCAGGTGTCATTCCTCCACAGCCAAAGAGGAGTACCTTCCAATGTCTGATTTTGGTGCACACGACTATATCCAGGTATATTTTAACCCTAGACCATCTCTTAGTTTCGCATTTCTATCTTTTGAATGTGAAAGTGAAATTAGCGTAGAAACATTCTGGCACGCCTGGTGGGACCCTAGGGCCTTCCTTGGGTTCTTTCTTTCTTTCGTTCATATAGGTGCATTAGGTTCCTTCCTTTTAGCCTCTTTTGTCTCTTCTAAACAACATCATAAGCATGAATAAAACGAACTTTTCTTTTCTTTCTTGCACTTCCAGACTAGTCAAAACTTATATTCTTCGACTCTTTCTCCATTCATCTTCATACGAACAAACATTTTGACTTGGGCTTAAAACATGTTGCACTTTCATTTCTATTTTCTTGCATTTCTTAGACCACACTTAGTAATTAAATAAACACATATTGAACTAATCTAGTCCACTTGATGTTACACGACCAAACCACTTACACAAAACAAACATCTTAACTTACCTGAGACAAGGCCCGACTGGGATTTCATCCCCCAACAGATACCTTACCCGTCCCGGCGATCCTACTTGGACTTCATCACCAAGGGGAAAGCCCACTCTGTTCTTTGGCAGAGTCTAATCTCTAGGGGAAGTATATTTTGGCTAAGCGGGCCCAGCTTATCACTGGACTTATGAAGTGAGGGGAGCTTGCTCCTTAGCACCAGGCCTTGTACGAAACCTAACACAGACTTCTTGAGCACCATAACTAACCTGAAACCATCCATAGACTACTTCTTCTAGGACCCGACTCAAAAGCCAATCTTCCTCTACACACATTTTAAGGTATAAGCCACTATAATCCTAATAATTTACTCCTAGGGTTTTAGGATCTGCTTGTGTTCTTCATCTTTTCTATTTTTATTTGCTTGTTTGAGCTTGTGAGGATGTTCTTTCTTGCCTTGAATGGTTCTGGCTCATAGTCAAGCCAAGGCTCTAGTCGATCACGCGAGGCATCACCCACTTCCATCTACCCCGTCCATAACCAGTCCTATAATGGAGTTCCACTCAGAGACTGAAAGAACTCCTACTAGACCATCCCCGACCCAGATGCCCGTTGTCCCAGAAGGGGACCAAGATTTTGCATGATTCTTAGACCTCAATGTCAAAGCCTTGCAGCACTATCTCGCGAATAGCCGAATGCGAGACTCCTTGGGCAATCCAATCTATGAAATGCCGACCTCTCTTCTCGAAACTGCGGCCGTATCAACAATGTCCATAGTTCAACCTTTTGACACCTAGGCTATTGCCTCGACCAATGACCAACCTTTGACCAACCATCCAAGTGTGGCCTCTCCCTCCATCTTTGGGCCCACTTCCACCGGGGTTTTGGCCCCCTATCAACCTCAGCCCACTCAACCACTTTCTACCCCCTTTCAGAATTTGGTCATCTCTATTCCACCTACCATGGCCCCTATCAACACTAGGGTGGCTACCTATCCATTGGCCCATGTTACCACTAACCAAACCCCCGTGGAAACATCAAGCCTAGTCGTGCCTTCTACCCAACCATCCTTAGTATTCTCTTCTATCCCTACGACTAGTCATCTGTATGTTGTGCCCTTACTGGTACAACCGACTATGTCGTATGCCTCTTCTAGCCTCTTTCAAGTGCCTTACAATCTAGGGGGTGCTCCACCTGCCAATCCGTCAGTAGATATCATCAAAATGCTGATGGATAAGATGTCCAACCTAGAGACCTCCGTTTCCAGCTCACGCAATACTCTCTCATATGAACAAATTTGCAATGAGCCCATCCATCCTTTCATCCTAATCCAACCATATCCCAACAAGTGGGAACTTCCTAAGTTTTCTCATTTTCAAAGCAAGGAAGATCCATAACAGCACTTACAGGCATTTAGACATGCCTATTACCTTATCGCCCACAACGATGCATTGCTTTTACGCACATTTCCTATGTCTCTCTCAGGTGCTGTGCTTGACTGGTACAGCTCCCTTACCAACCATTCCCTCTTCATGTTCACTCAGCTGGCCCAGCTCTTCCTCGATCATTTCTCTATCAACATCACCAAGAAGGTCTCAATCACAGACCTCTATTCTATCTGCCAATTCGAGGATGAATCCATTACTGATTTCATTGCTCGATGGAGGGGCCTTATCAATCAACTCTCCTTTTCTTTAACCCAACTTGAGCTTATTGAACTTTTTTCCCAAGCCTGCACCAGACATATTTCTTCCACCTTGAGGGTTCAGACCTTCCACACTTTTGACGAAGCCTTCACGATGGCCCGTAAACTTGAGTTATGTGCCATCAAGGAGAATAAAGTCAAGTTGCAGAGCAAGAATCCCAACTCTAAGACCAATGACCCCTCTTCTAAGCCTTCCTCATCCAATCCTAAATCTAAAGCTTTAGCAAACACTGTGGTCATTAGATCTTCCTCCTCTTCGCCTTCAACTAATCAGCCTGAGCCATCCACATCTCAGAGTGCCACCCGCCAATTTTAGAAGAGATACATACAACGACAGTATACTCCACTCGAAGAATCATACGCGTCTGTGCTGGAAAAACTTGTCAAACAAGGGGTCCTCAATCTCCGCCAGATCTGACCACCTCCACAATTTGATCCCTCACGCGCCATCCCTGCGTGGTATAGGGAAAATGACTTCTGTAACTACCATCATGTTAAAGGACATGACACGGGCAACTATAAAACCCTTAAAAACATCATCCAAGACATGTTAGAAAAGGGTGACCTCATCCTCAACAATCCAATGCACCACCTAATTAGGGCATCAACATCTTCAAGCAACCATTCCCCAATCATCCACCAACTTAGAACAATATCCAGACCTTGACTGACAACATTCACGAACACAATATATGAACAATCAATACGGTCTCGCCCTTCATTTCCAACCAACCTCAAGAGGTGAGTCCATCCATCAGTCCATCACATGTGGACGAACCTCTTTCTCCGGTTAGTTCTCTATCAACCTCTCTCATCTTGGAGGATGCCTCGACCTTACCAGCACCACCAATTTCACCATCCTCCTTCCTACTGCCCATGCAGGACCTAACCCTTCCTACTCCTCGATCGCAAGTGGAGGGCACAATCATCCCTGCTCTTTACCCGCTTGAGGAGCCTCATTCTCCAGTTTCTTCTCCACCTAGGGAAGAACCTACCTCTCCTTCGTCTCCAACCACAGATGAACCTGTCACGACTCCATCATGCCTTGGGTCTAAGACCGCTACACCAGTCTCATCTTCAACCCCACAACCGTCCACATCTTCTCAAGAACCCAAACCTCATCCCACATCTTCTCAGCCATTTTCTTGACTAGTGGAGAAAAGCAAACTTCTCCCTTCTAGGAAAGTGGAGCATCAGGGATTGTGGGAGTGTCTCAAAGCTCTTCAACATGCCCATGCCCTCTCATCTCATGCAACTAATCCTCCCATGGTGAAATCTCCCAAGACCTTTAACAAAAACTAGACTCTCATTTCTAAGCCTCAACCGACCCCATCAAAACCAAAACCCGCATCTACCCCATCTAAACCTATCAAGTCACTTGGCGTTCGCCCTGTCTCCAACCTCACTCATCCACAAGTGAAGGTGGACCTAGACTAGACCTCGACCAATAGTAGTCTTCAACCCAAGTCACAGAAGACTGCTAAACCATAGAGGTGAATGCCTTCTCCTCTGTCATCATTGCCCTCCATTTTGGGCCCCCATCCTTTGACCCTGACCAGAGTCCTTCTCACTCCGAATTTTAATCAAAACCAGTTGCCTCCTTTGCTTCCTTTGCCTACCGCTAGCCTACCCTCTCCCAAAAAGGTGGTACCTCTCATGAAGAAAGTACCATCTCCACCTGTCACTGCATCATCAATCCAAAAGGTGGTACGGAAGCCTCCTCTGACTCTGCCCAAGCAAAAGTCACCAATATCGCACACATCGATGATTACAGACCCTTTAGTGGGCTCATACTCTTTGATCTTGCATCGACTTTTATAGACTTCCAGCATAACCCTTTCGCCCATCAGGCCTTTCTAACCTCTCAGGTCGAAGCCCTCCTGGTTCGATGACATGAAGATTTGCTTATGTCATCATACGCCAAGACACGATATCGAGACTTGCTGTGCCCTCAAGACTGTCATTCACCGCTATCTGGAGAAAGACACTCTTCTATTTGAGGACACTCTCGACCAACCCCTGACTCCTTCTCATAACCCTCTGACCTCTTCAGACCCATCAACATCTCATCAGCAGACCATGACCCCTTCATCTCCTTCACCCCCTATCTTTGAAATCAATGCCATTCACATAACCACCAGGTCATAAAAGGACAAGGCAAAGGAAAAAGTTGCCATTCCTTGGACCTACCCTTTCATCCAGCCACCTCAACCGCCCAAGCCTAAGATTTCTATCCTTGGCGCGCCTCAACCCTCTTCTTCTTCCTCTTCAGGGGCAATTCATGACTTTATGTTGAAACAGCTTCACCAGATGCCTGTGAAGATGTCCCTTTATGACCTCATTCAAACCTCACCCCAGCATTGTCAAGCCCTCATCAGAGCCTTATAGGCAGCAGAGGTTCAACCCGAGGACCCCCAGCCACTTGCTGCCCTTGTCCACTCTTTAGCCCCTATTGCCTCCATCACATTCAACGATTATGAGATTCCCACATCCAACATGAAAGATCAGGACGCCACCCTCTTCATCACTGCCTATGTTGATCGGACATGCATTAAACACATTATGATCGATGGAGGTGCTAGCATCAACATTATCTCCACCCATGCCTTTGAATAGTTGGCTCTTCCCAAGAATTGCGTCTCCAAAACTGATGCAATCTTGCGTTCCTTTAATGACACCACTGCCACGACCATTGGCACAGTCATCCTTCACATTCACATTGGTCTACGCATAGTCTCAGAGCTCTTCTATATCATTGAAGGAGAGTTTCAATACAACATCTTGCTAGGCTGACCCTGGATCCGCGCCATGGCCTGTGTCCCCTCCACCCTGCACCGTTGTGTGAAATTTGAGCATGATCGGCAAGTCCATACCATTCCCACTAACCCTTCACCCTTCAAAACTTGTAACACCACCTACCGTCCAAATGACGTTCTCATTCCTATTAAGCCATCAATCCCGACACCACCTCCATCCGCAGAAGCTTCAACTAGTTTGCAACCGGCAGTCACCCTCACACCTCCCCTTCAAGCGATCACCACAGATCCCATGGAAGACATCTTCCAAAGACTTTCATTGGGGGAATATCGCTTACTAGCCTTAGACATGTTCCAAACTCCACAAGAGTATGGATGCCTTCATCACAACCCTAGTTACGACCATCGGATCGAAATGATCGTGCCTTATGGTCCTCCTCACCTCTGAACCAACCTTGTCTATGGGAGGCTTGATCAAGCTCTTACTAATTACAATCCTCTTTCTTCACCTCAACCTTTCACATCAGACTTCTCATTTCTTGGCAACCCCGCCTTTGCACACATTTACCTTTACAGGTGTGCATGGAAGGGTTTTGGCTTCAGACGCTATGAGCAAGGCTCCCATCAGCCCATCAAACCGCTCAATGATGATGATGCCAAGAAACGGTATGGCCTGGGATATCATGACCCCACTCAGACCCCTACAGACCTTTGTCCCAAACCAACCATTGACCAATCTCCTCCAGGCTCACCCATTCCTCCTCCTTCACCTACGGAGTCGGTGGTTTCCATCCCTCCTAGTTTTTTTTCCATAAACACCATCTGCCTGGAACCCTTGACTTATCAGCTCAATGGGGTGTCCAGGTCTCTCCCTCTCATTTTTCCTAGCATGGTAGAAGATGAGTCGACAACCATTCACACTGTCCACTGCAATGACGATGATGCCATTCCTTCCTACATGGGCGCCGATGACTCTTTCATCTAGCGCTCTCTCCCTTCTGAGACCTAGGTTATGTTAAATGAATCAACCATTGACATCAACCTCCCTTCTTTTGATGTTCCTCATGTCTTAAAGATTGGACAATCTTTAGATGCTCAGGAGCAGCTTGACTATACCCAGTTCCTCTCAGACCATAGCAAGGCCTTTGCCTGGACCTACCGTGACATGCCTGGCATCGACCCCACCATCGCTACCCATAACATTGTCACCAAACCAGAGGCTAAGCCTGTTAGGTAAAAGCTTCGAAAGATGCATCCTCGCATTGCCCTCCTTGTCAAAGAGGAGCTTCAGCGCCTCCTTTCTATTTCCTTCATCCAACCCATCGATTATCCGCAGTGGGTATCTAACATCGTCTTAGTCACCAAGGTGACTGGGGGGATCCGAATTTGCACAAACTATCGCAACCTTAACCTAGCCTATCCCAAAGATGACTTTCCTCTTCCTAACATTGACCAGCTTGTTGATCTCATAGCCAGCCATGAGATGCTATCTCTCATGGACAGGTTTTTAGGATACAATCAAATCCTGATTGCTCTAGAAGATCAGCACAAGACCACTTTCATTACCCCATGGGGGACTTTTTGCTATCGAGTCATGCCTTTCATATTGAATAATGGAGGTGCCACATATCAACGTGCCATGACCTACATTTTTCATGATCTCCTCCATAAAATCATGGAGGACTATGTGGAAGACCTTCTCAGCAAGTCCAAGCTTCACCGTGACCATTTGACCATTCTCAAAATCATCTTCTCTCGCCTTCTTCAATACAATGTCTGCCTTAACCCCAAGAAATGTGTCTTTGGGGTCCTCTCTGGCAAGCTTCTTGGCTTTATCATTTCTTTCCATGGCATCGAGATAGATCCCAACAAGATCCGTGCTATCCTCGAGATGCCGCCCCTAACCAATCTCAAGCAGCTTCGCAGTCTACAAGGGAAGCTCCGGTCCATTCACCGTTTCATCTCACAGCTTTCTAACTGCTACCAACCTTTTCATAATCTCCTTAAGAAGGACATCTCTTTTACATGGGATAAGGACTGTCAAGAGGCTTTTGAAGCCCTTAAATGCTATTTGGTCTCTCCACCAATCCTCATTCCACCTAAAGACGATTAATCCTTCTACCTTTATATCTCTGTCACCAACCATTCGTTAGGTGCCATGATCGCGCACCGAGATGAGCATCACCGTGAGCAAGCAGTCTACTATATCAGCCAAACACTGGCTGACTATGAAACTCGATATACTCATACCGAGAAACTCTGTTTGGTGTTAGTCTTTGCCACTACCAAGCTCTGCCACTATCTTCTTAACCACAAAACCTTTGTCATCACTCACACTGACCCTCTTAAGTTTATGCACTCTAAGCCATATCAACATCAACGTATGGCTCGGTGGCTCATGCTGCTTGCTGAGTTCGACCTCAAATTCATCCAGCAAAAATCTATCAAGGGGCAAACCATCACTGATCAACTGGCGGATGCCCCTCTTCCCAACAATCAACCTTCACAGTGTGAATTTCTTGACGAGTCTATCGCTGTGCTTTCCACTGATGACACTATCTACCAAATGACCATGTTCTTCGACGACTCCAAATGTCAACTTGGTGGGGGTGCAGGAGTCATTCTCATCCCACTCGATGGTGAGCCCATGCCTTTGTCTTTCAAACTTGACTTTAATTGTACCAATAATATGGATGAATACGAGGCCTTAATTTTGGGACTTCAAACCACCCTCTCTCTCAGCATCAAATCCATCAACATCTTCGGTGACTTGCAGCTTGTCGTCAATCAGGTCAATAGTTCATACCTATGTAAAAATGAAATTTTGCAAAGGTACAAAAACTATGCTGACATTCTCCTTGCATCTTTCGACCATTACCTCTTGCAGACTGTTCCTCAATCCACAAATAAGTTTGTTGACACCATGGCTTCTCTCGCTTCGCATATCCCATCTTCCTCATCTGCATCCAAACTTTTTGTCATGGTGCATCGTGTGCTGTTGCCTTCCTATATCTCTCCTAACATTAATCATGTCAACACCCATGAGATGTTTGGTATAAGCAACTTGTGGACTTCTTATCTTTGTATGTCATTCCTCCCAACCTCTCTAACAATGCGCAATGAACTTTTATCAAGCGTACTACTTGTTATACCATGCTGGGGGGTCTTCTCTATAAGCGAGGCTTCGATGACCTCCTTCTTCACTGTCTCACCTCCACTGAAGCACCTCAGGCCATTAAGCAAGTCCATGATAGGATTTATGGTGAACATTTCAGTGGGAATTTGGTTGCCAAGTGCATCCTTGGTCTGGGCTATTATTGGCCCACCCTTCATCAAGACTGTAGCGACTATGTTCGGTGTTGCATCAAGTCTCAGCAGCACTCTAACTTGCTTCATCTTCCTAGTCACGCCTTACAAGTCGCTCAGGATTTCTAGCCTTTTTCTCAGTGGGGCATAGATCTCATCGGTGAGATTAACCCTCATTCGTCTCTTCTTCATCAATCCATCATCACTGCCACCGAGTATTTCACAAGTGGGTGGAAGCCATTCCTCTCATCTCCACAAAATCTGACAAAATTATCAACTTCATTAGTAGCCACATCATCTGCCACTTCAATGTCCCTCATAAAATCATCACCGATAATGGCAAGTTCTTAAAAAACAAGACTGTCCAAAAACTCTGCGACTCATTTGGCATCAAGCTCAGTTTCTCTTCGCCTTACTACCCACAAGCAAATGGGCAGGCTAAGGCTTCTAACAAAATCTTGACTAAAATTCTCATGAAGGTGGTCAGCGACACTGGAAGGGATTGGCATATTCACATTCCCTTCGCTTTGTGGGCCTACCGCACTAGCATTCAAACCTCCACAGGTGCTACCCATTTTTCTCTCGTGTATGGAATAGAGGCTATCCTACCTCTCAAAGTACAGATCCCATCTCTCTGCATCTCTTTGCATGACATTCTTTCTAACGATGACTTTCATCAAGATTACTTAGCTCAACTTGAGTTACTTGATGAGCATCGTCTTGCTGCCCTCAACCATCTCCATGTCTATCAACATCGCATCAAGCGAGCCTATGACAAAAATATGCGAGAATGAGATTTCAATATCGGAGACCTCATCCTCAAGGAGAATCACCACGTGACCAATATGGAGTGAAGTAAATGAGGCAAGTTTGCCCATAATTGGCTCAGACCTTTCATTATCACGCACAAGTATGGATCAGGGACGTATCATTTGTCTTCTCTTGACAGACGACTAGAACCTGAGCCTCTTAATGTGTTGCATCTGTGACCATTCTACTGTTAGTCAAGTACTCATCCACTTGACATTTATCTTGAGCTCATACCTTGAGCAATCCCCATCCTCTTAGTCCTCATTCCTTTCAACCCTACTCCCCTTAACAAATCCTATATACCCCTTTTATACAGTATGGATGCTTTATCCTAATAAAAGGGAACCCTTGACCTTCTATAGTCTGGTCCATGACTCACATTTCTGTCAAAACAAATCAAGATGTCAAAAATATCCAAGGTCACCAAATCGCATCAAAAGGCAGACTGCTCCCTCGAAGGACAACTGTACTATCATTGATGTAGCTAATAGACTGCTCCCTCGAAGGATAGCTATTCAAAGCCCTTATATATAAATCAAAATATAGACCACTCCCTCGAAGGATGGCTATGATTAACTCTTGCTACCAACAACAATCTTTCTTAGCAGCTTCCTGCATTGATCAGCATCGTAAATGACCACCAAGCAAATGACATCTCTATGTAGACTTCCCGCATTGATCAGTCTGCACAAAAAAAAAAAAAAAAAAAAAATCATGGACTTGGCTTGTAGTTGTCTCAGGGTCTCCTATAAAAGGGGCAAAGTTATCTCTGCTCTAAAACGGGTTACCCTATCCTCCTCCTATCACCAGCTCAAGAGACTTCAAGCTCACTTTAATGTCAAAGTGATTTGATTACCACTCTAACACAACATATGGTCAATGATGTCATGCATGAATGGGGCTCTTGGTTCTAATAACCCCTATCTATGCTGTCATTCTAGTCCTTGTCAATGAAAGAACAATATGCCTTTCACTTTTTCTACACTTTGGTCACATTCAACTTCATCACTTGTCAAACCCAACCAAGCCAACCCAACATTTTCAGACCTGTCACATCATCATAACCTATTCACACTAGTTTCTATGGACACCAATACACATGGAAACTATCGACCAGACGCAATTTATGTTAAGCATAAACCAATACTTGCTGAAGCATAAATAGACCTCAATTCATTTTTAGCATACATCCATCACGACTATGGAAAATTGCTAGGGATGAAAGACCACATCACCAATGTTACAGAATACACCATTTGGAAAAGGCTATAACATCTTTTTTTCCTCATCATTTCGACCTTGACCAAGACCAGTCTATCGACCACTTTCACCACTTGTCTACCACTCGGGCTCCTAGTTTCAAACTACATTGGTCTAAGGCCCTTCACACAAGGGCTATGTAGGCAGCCTCAGATCATACGATATCTTCTGGGGTTAGCTCGACCACCTTTGTTTATTCATCTCTCTGATGGACAAACCTTCTTTCCTCCTTTTTTCATCATGTTGCCCCAAAATCATGCCCTCAATCAGTCAACCCTCCAGTATAAGTCATTTTGGCCCCCTGGGGCACACTTGAGATCACTTTTGCCTCCATCCAGCGACCACCAGACCTTAGAGATCATGACCATCTCCTCTAACCGTGACTACTTCCAAAGTGATTTTGCCTTGGTTGTTTTTGCATGTATGCTACCTCATGATTGGTTAGCAAAATTGTGCGCACACTTTTGACCTTCACAAGTATATGATCGCAAGCCGGTTGATCCCCACTACTTGTGACATTTTCGTGTTTTTAGGAGCACTTCCTGAGCCTGGGATACCTGGAACACGATGACCATTGGAGCTTCAGCTTAGATTGAATAACCCAATCAGCAGACGACTAAATGCTGGGGCCCAGTTATTTCAATTTTGGCACTCCTCGACCCTCGACCTGCGACAATTTGACCTGACCATCCTTGTGAAGTGGTGTACATGCAATCACAAATTTTACAGTGTTCTCACTCTATCTTCACCCCTTTTTCATCCAATCTTTGTCAAATCAGCACCTGATTCCAGGTTCCCTTCTCTCAACTCCTGCTTTGAGGGGGAATACCTCATCCATAATCGGGGCAACCAACCCTCCTATTTTTGTCTTGCAGTTCACTTGAACAACCAACAAGATGAAATCGACCTTATCCCACACCTGGGGCAACCAACTCCTATTTTTGTCTTGCAGTTCATCCAGAACAACCAACAAGACAAAAAAGGGCAAATGTAGACACCTTAATTATGTCTAACCCTTATCATCCTCCCCTTAACCCCCATTTTAGTTTTCCATGCCTATTTAACCCCTGTCAACCATTTTCCCACAAGCCTTGACCTTGGTAGCATGTAAAAATGAGTAGAGAGCTAAAGTTAGCCTTTTGTCCCCATTCTACATCTACCGACAATAGTCATAACCTGGCCGACGTCACCGACGTCGGTCACTTATCAGCCGACATCGACAGTCTTGCTGATGTCAGTTATCTTTAACACTGCATTCTTGACCTAAACACAAGAACCATTATCCATTATCCATTATCCAATATCCATTTGGTTGCCAATCCATTTCTCAATCGGTTATCAGACCTTCCTTCATATCAATCAACAAACCTCTTCATTCGAACGATCAACCAATTCTTGCATCCAACCAGTCTGCAATCAATCTCTCACATTCTCTCTCCAGTATAGGTATTCTACTTCAGTCATCTTGCTGGAGGTCTACTACATCGAACTTATGTGACACAATGACAACATTAATGATGTCTCTGACTTTTATCTTCAACGCGTAACAGGTAAGCATTTGTTTTATGTTTTTATTCTGATCTCTGGTTATTGTTTTTAATTGCTATCATTACCCAGATTTAGATTCAGACTATAACCCTGACCTTACTTCCACCTATATCACCTCTATCCACCCTCTGAAGAATATACAGTCTGTAACTCTGCCCATACCCCTTGCACATAAACCCCCAAACAGTCCCTCTGACTCCTAAACCAGCTTCTCGAACCCTCAGACAAAAACATCTGACCTTTCTACAAATCCTAAGACCCTGTCCAGACCCGACCAGACCCTATCCAAAACTGTTGCCCTGACTAATGCGAATCATTACCCCTACCGACGTCAGCACTTTAATCGACATCGGCTCCCTTCTCTGATCGACACCGGCATAGAGACCGACACCGGCGACTGTGCAGATTAGTTTGTTGCATATCAGGTACGCATTCTGATTTTTGTCTTTTATTTTCTTTCATTATTTCTAATTCAGTCAAATATTCTACTTTTTATTAGTGGGTTGATATCCCTTAAGGAAGTCTTTGTACTTCAGGGATCAAGCATTTGCTTGACAGCCCACCGTCTCTTCGTCTAACATTTTTTCATGTTTAGTCTCTTTTTCTTCACAAGTGTCATTCCTCCACAGCCAAAGAGGAGTACCTTCCAACGTCTAATTTTGGTGCGCACGACTATATCTGGGTATCTTCTAACCCTAGACCATCTCTTAGTTTCTCATTTCTATCTTTTGAATGTGAAAGCAAAATTAGTGTAGAAACAACCACAAGCACAATAACCAAAACTTACACAATAAATATAGTAGCCATTACCATTGTAAACCCCTCCTCCTTGAAGAACCATCCCTACATGTCATGTCTTTAGTGACCTAGGAGAACCTATTGAGTCTATATTTTATAAGCTTGCTGCCACTAATTTGATTATTTGGACCATACCAAAAGATTATCTACAAGGCATTCCTTATCTTGATTGGTACTATGAAAATGAATTCTATGACTATCATCAGGTCAATGGGCATAATATACGAAGATGTGTCCAAATAAAGCATTTAATTGAGAGTATTTTAGATAATGGGAAGATAAAATTGGTTAATGGTGCTTCCACTTCTAATCAAACTCTTGGGATCTATCAAAATCCCTTTTCCTGACATAACAATCAACAATAATAGTGGCCAGTGTAGCAACAACATCAATAATATCAAAATCAAAGGCTGAACTAGTAGACCCAACAAAATCAATAGAAGAACCCACAATGATAGAAAAATAAAAAAACCAAGGTCAAAATAGTAACAACCAATAAACCTACCATGCAATTACACATGACTGTAATAGGGTAATAGGTCATACTATAGGGGGTAACATTAATACCATTTCCATTAATCCTAGACCAAGTACTAATCAGCCTAAACCATTGCTAAATAAAAATATTTAGCCAAATCACGTAGATAATCCTTCTTTATCTTAGTAGTGCATATAGGCAAACCAACAAACTAGGACTTCCCCTATTGGATCTTATAACAACAACTCATTCTTGCCACATGACCACATGCAAGTGCATCAACAATTATGACTTATCATGTTTGGTCCCACACCATCTGCAACATCAGTTAAAAATAATGGTCTAGTATTTAATCTTAATTATGTAATCATAACTCAGAGGTCTAAGATTACTATCCTAGGCCCACAACCATCTTCCACTTTGCCTATCATCCAACTGAATTTTTAGCCTTAGAATAAACCATTCACTACTAACTAAGATAAGAAATTTGATATTTTAGAACAATTATAGAAGACTCTAGAACAAATTTATATTTTAGATTTATTGTGAACATCAATAATCCACAATATCATATTGAATGAGTTTTTGACCTAATCCACTGTTGCTAGTGACATATCCCCTAATCAATTTCAAGCTTTGGTTGGACACCTAGCTCCAACCCAACAAGTCACATTCAACCAAAGCGATATGTCTTCCTTTGGTCCACTCCATAATAATCCAATATACATAGAGGTTTATATAAAATGGCATAAATTGAAATGTGTCCTTATCAACAATGGATCTGGCCTCAACATAGTGTCTCTAAATCTCATCAAGATTCTTGGATACATAATGGCAGATCTCCAAGTAGAAATAATAACTATCAAAGCCTATGATAATAAAAAAAGATAATCACAAGGCACCATTAGTTTGCTAATTATCATTGGGCCTTTGACCCATGATACACTTTGCCATGTGCTTGATCTTGAGTTATCATACAACATGCTTCTAGGTAGGCCTTGGTTACATGAGATTCATGCAGTCCTGTCAATGCTATACTAATATATCAAGTTTTCCCACTCAAGGATGGAAAAGAATAATCAAGGAGATTTACACCTATATGAACACTATAAGCATCTTGAGACCTAATTTGAAAGCTACAATTATTAGTATGGCATGAATCTAAGTTCCAAATAGGAGAAAGGAAAGGCTATACTTATCGATCCTTCACTAGATAGTAACATAGATCCTAATACCTTATATTCCCTTTCCCACATTTCACCTCTTGAAGCTTCTAATCCTTTCACCATTTTAGATAATGAACTAAGAGAGTATGTGACCCATGATACATTTCATATTGCCAATCTTCCTCGGAATCCAAAAACCTTTAGGTGACCTAAAATCATCTCGCATATGCATTGACAATAAGAGAACAAAGACAAGGGACCTATCACATTTGTACTAACATCAGGCCTAGGAATTGACCCTCCTGAAGGGGATGAATCATGGTTATATGATGAAAACCAAGCTGATTGTTATAAAAATTCAAAGTATCCTATTCCTAATAAGATCATGGAGCATCACAATTATGAAGGAAGAGGCCTTAGACTGTTAACAAGGAACCATCGAGCAAATTTCCATGAATAAGTATGAAAGACCTTATAGACTTGGATTTAAACCAGCTATGGGTGACCTCACACATCTTATTCAAACTCCCTCACCAGTGACTAGTGATGATGATGTCGATAACAAAGCAGAGTCTGATCATAAACTCACCTTTGATAACCTAGCTAAAACCAATCTATTTGATAACAATGCCATTTTTACCCTCACCCTAGCCATTAATTACAATCATTTACCATTACATTATACCTAAATGATATATTAGGACCAACAAGAATCTAGTTTTTTGATTGATGAGTTCTAGAATGATGAGGCATTCTATGATTTCTTAGGCCTTAGAGACAATGTTCTATTAGGAGACCATAAATCAAGATTCTCAATCACATTAGATCCTACAACCTATTTTAGAGAGTGAGTGAACACCCTTAGCCAAAAAAAAAAGTAAAACATTGAGGTACTAAAGTGAAAACCTCTTTGAGGCACTTTTTGACCAAAGAAAAAGTAAAGATAAAGGCTAGTCTAGTGGTGAAAACCTGTTTTAGGCACCATTAGATGGAGGTGTTCATTCTTATTCAAATTTAGATCAAGAAACCACCAACGATGAACTTGCCTATAGATCCAAGTTCATATTTGAGCAACAACAAGTATTTGATCAGATTCTCCAAGTTTTTTTGACTATTTTTATTACATGGCTAGATCTCCCATTAGGAGACTCAAATTCATCATGCTTAGGAGAAGTTGAAGAGCAAGTCCTAATAAAGGACCCTGACATAATCTAATAGTTCAATTCATTACCTACTATCCTAGAAGATGGTTCAACCCTTCTAGTCAAAGATATAATAGAGGTAAATATTGGGACTCTATTAGACTTGAAATGGATAAAATTAGGTCCATCTCTCACTGAGGAGGAACACAACATATTTGTAGCTCTATTGAGAGAGTTTGTGGATATTTTTGCATGGGCCTATTCTAACATGCCAAGTTTAGATCCCACCTTGGTTTTGCACCACCTTATGGTTAATCCTGATGCCAAACTAGTAAAACAAAATCTATGTAAGATGCATCCTCACATTACTATATTGGTAAAGAAAGAGTTGGAAAAACTCTTAGAAGCAGGATGTATATGATCCATTGACTACTCAGAATGGATCTCCAATGTGGTACCTATTAGTAAGAAGCCAAAAGGGATCAAAATCTATACTAATTTTTGAGACATTAACAAAGCTTGTCTTAAAGATTATTTTTCCTTGCCTAATATCAATATGATCATCAACTCCATGACTGGTTATGAAATGTTTTGACTCATGGATGAATTTTCAAGATACAACTAGATCAGAATAGTACCAGAAGACCAACATAAAACAACATTCACCACTCCATGGGGAACATTTTATTATCAAGTGATGCCATTTGGTCTTAAGAATGCTAAAGATATGTATCAAAGGGCCATGACTATTATATTACATAATATGATGCATGACATTATTGAAGACTATGTCGATGACATATTAGGAAAATCTAAAACTAGGGTTGACCATCCAACAACGTTGCATAAGATATTTGAAAGATTATGGGAGTATAAAGTCAGACTCAATCCAAAGAAATGTGTATTTGGTATAACTTCAAGTAAACTACTTGGCTTCATCATGTCTCATAGAGGTATTGAAGTTGATCTAGCTAAAGTCCATGTTATAATTGAGATTCCACCACCAACCATTTTAAAGCAACTCCATAGTTTGTAGGGTAAGGTCTAGTCAATCCAATTCTTCATCTCTTAATTAGTAGATAAGTGCCATCTATTTACACACATTTTGAAGAAAGGAGTTATATTTCACTAGGATAATCACTGCTAAATAGATTTTCAATATCTCAAAGATTATCTTGTCAATCCATGTATTTTATTACCTCTTATGCCAAGAAAGCCATTTTTGTTATACTTATCAGTTACTAGCCATGCTCTAGGGTCACTCTTGGCTCAATATGATGAAAATGGAAAAGAGCATGTTGTATACTACCTAATCCATACCCTAATTACATATGAACATAATTATTCACATGTTGAAAAATCTTATGTAGCCATGGTTTTGACAACACAAAAACTACATCATTACATGTTGAATAATAAAACCATGGTCATTTCAAAAGTAGATCTGCTCAAATATATACTATCTAAAACAACTTTGCAAGGTAGAATGGCTAAATGGATCATATTTCTTAGTGAGTTTGACATAGAGTATGTCAATAAGAAGACAATAAAGGGACAAGTTCTTATAGATCACCTTGTTAAAGCACCTCTCACATACACAACCACTCATATTTCAATTTCTTGATGAATCTATCATGACCATCATGGACACACCCCTTGAGGAGTAGCCCTAGAAGCTATATTTTGATGGTTCATTTACTACATATAGATAAGGGGTAGGCCTATTGTTTATTAAACCATTGGGGGATCTATTCCCTAAATCATTCAAAATCAACTTTCCTTTTACAAGCAACATGGCTAAGTATGAAGCACTTGTTGTAGGACTTCAAAAAGTAGTACATTGGAATATATCTCATCTCCAAGTTTATGGTGATTCTCAATTAATCATTAATTAGGTGATAGATCATTTGTAGACCAAAGATGATAAGTTGGTTCCATATAAAGCCATGATCAACACTCTTAAGAAACAAATTACCAATATTTAGTTTGAGCACATACCAAGGACTAGTCACAAAATTGTAGATGCCATGGATACTATTGGCTCTTTGATTAGACAAATAGATAAAGCTAGAGAGTATCAGTTCCTCATCAAGAATTTGTCAGTACCTACTCATGAACCTTTAATTGTTGCCATGATTTGTGATATTGTTGGTCCTAATTCTATCTAGTACTGAGACCTTTAAAACTACCTTCATGACCAAGTTCTACCACCTACCCTATATTGAAAACAAACCAAAGCCTTTATTCATCATTCTACTCATTATACTTTACTTGGATCCACCCTTTACCATCATAGTTTTTATAGAACTCTACTTCATTATTTAACTTTGATAGAGTCTACACTAGCATTAAGAGAAGTTCATAAAGGAGTGTGTGGAGCTCATTCTAGTGGGGTAGTCCTATCCAGAAAGCTCTTTTGTTTTGGTTATTATTGGCCCATAATAGAAGCAGATGCCATTACATATGTAAATAAGTGTGACAAATTTAAACAACATGCTAATCTAATTCATGCCTCAACAAAAACTATGAAAATGATGTTGACACCATGGCCATTTTCTACATGGGGACTTGACCTCATTGGGAGATTTAACCCCACTTCATCTGATGGCCATAAACATATCCTTAGCACCACTGAGTATTTCACTAAGTGGGTTAAAGCTATACCCCTCACGTGATTGAAAATCAAATTTCAAAATTCATCTTTAACCATCTCATTTGCCACTACAGTATTCCCTGACATTATATTTGATAATCGAGGATCATTCAA
Source organism: Torreya grandis (assembly GCA_037957365.1). Classification (NCBI taxonomy): domain Eukaryota; kingdom Viridiplantae; phylum Streptophyta; class Pinopsida; order Cupressales; family Taxaceae; genus Torreya; species Torreya grandis. The sequence continues at coordinate 1,650,976 of JARHVA010001513.1, forward strand.
GAATAAAGATGTAGACCAACTATGCATTGATCACAACATCACATAACATTTTTCTATAGCATATTACCCTCAAGGTAATGGCCAAGCTAAAGCATCAAACAAAACCATTATCAACATTCTCAAAAAGATTGTCAATGATGTCGATCATGATTGGCACCTCTAGATATTTTGTGCCCTTTGGGCATACCATGCCAATCATTGTACCCCCACAAGAGCCACTCCCTACTCACTTTTTTATAGTACTAAAGCCATACTTCCCATTGAGGTCAAACTTAATTCACTATTCATCTTTTTCAAGCATGTCCTAGATGATCATGACTATCGAGTAGCTTACTTGCAAGAGCTAGACCTACTTGATGAGAAATGCATGGCTATGCTCAACAATCTTCAAGCATATTAGAACTAACTCAAAGGCCACTATAATTGGCATGTTAAGTATATAACATTTGAAATTGGTGATCTTGTTCTTAAAGAAAACTAAAATAATATTATAGCTAAGAATAAAAATAAAGGGAAATTAGAACCAAACTAGATAGGGCCTTTCATCATCACTACAAATTATGGATCAGGAGCATACCACCTTGCCACACTAGATGGAGATGAACTTCTAGAATTTTTGAATATTGTTCATCTCAAGTAGTACTATGATTAATGCTATGATGTATTGTCTATAAGGATTATTTTAGTTATGCAATTTTATCATTATTCTTATTTATGCAAATACCATCCTTATCCATCCTCTTCATTGTATCCACTTTCCATTTCTGACCTACTAACCCAGTGTCTTCTAAATCCTAGATCATTTGACCTTGGTTTTTTTCCATTCATTATGCAATTTTAGCATCAAGGTATCTAATTAGTTCATCAGTTAGTGCAAGTACTTTAGATAGAGAGTGTATTTTGGGATAGTGTGATAGAAGTTTTGGTAGTTACATCCTTTGTTTGTTAATATTTCTTACCACTAGTCTTGCTACTAATTATAACTAACTTTGGGAAAATTAGTACCATTGATCTATACCATTGTGTCTTGGTTATAACTGCCTATGGGAAAACTAGGAGCAATATTAATCCTTGACATACCAACTTTCCACTTCTTATGCCATACTGTGTCTTTTTACCAACTGTGCCTATTTTATTTGAATTGACTACTGCACTAGTCAAATTCCTCCACTATAAGGGTAGAACTACATTGACTTGAGGTATTACTCTGGGACTATGTAGGCAAGGATCAATACTTATTGAGGTCAGATCAATCACCCTAAGCCATGTTCTCACTATTTTATGAGCAAACTAATCCATGCTCTCACTATTTTGTGAGTAACCCAAGCCACACTCACCATTTTTCAAGAAATGTAAGCCATGTTCTCACCATTTTGTGAGAAACTTAAGCCATGATCTTGCCATTTTGTGAGCAACCTAATTTTGAACACTCTCACCATTTTATGATCTTGAACCATTTGGTGTCTCATCATTCTTGATTGAGTTGAGATACCTCTAAAATAATTCCAAAAACATTTGAAAAATTATTAGAAAAGAAAAAAAAATTGACCACTTTTTTACCTTAAGGATTCTTAGAACCCTTACTAAGTTACAATAAAATCACTTGTCACTTAGTTTCCCTATCCTTTTTGGTATTTTTCTCTCATGCACTTGCCATTTTTCAAGACCATTCCTATTCTTCTATCACATCCATTCTATTTATTTTCCTCAGTTATCATATTCTTCCCCTTCCCTGGGAGAACTACATTTGGCCTAAAGTTTTTTTATTGGATATTATATCCATAGAACTATGTAGGTAACATCCAATTGCCTATTAAATATGAAGGCAACTCGGTAACCCCCTTCCTTTTCTTTTATTCCCCCATTTTGTTCGCTTGTTAAGTTGTCACCTATTTTCTAGGGTCAATGTTTGTATGGTTTTTATTATGTTGTTTGTTTTTTCTTATTTGTTTTATTTGTGTGCCTATTTGTTCACTTTCAACACTATTTCCTTGATTAAATTTGTGTGTTCATTAGGTGATGCCTTGCCTACACTTACACTTGAATCCATCCATATTCATATGTTTACATTGTCATTATGGTTTCTATCATTGGTGCATTGTTTTTTATTGAGTATTAGATTATGGGAGTCAGTCCTCGTGCTTATTTTAGCTAAGTACTCATGATGTTATATCATGATGCCTACCAACACATTCTAAAATAAACATCATCTTCAAGAATTCTATTCAACAATGGCAGCATCTCTTCAGTATCAACATTCTGATTCAATCCTAATCATATCCCAAATAGAGTAATTAAACATGAAAGAATTTCAACCTTTATTAGTTTGGATGAGCATCTCCATACTAGTAGGTTATTCCAGTTCATCATTACCCTCTATGTTAAGATATCATCATATTTAACTAAGTTTATCATGTTTTCTAAAATTGAGGTCCAATAATTATAACCTATGGGCAAATCATTGCACATCATCCAACCTACATTTCTGAATGATTATAACTACCTTTGGGAAAATCATTATGTTGTCACCACTTTACTTTTTCAACCTATATAGGGGCATTTTATCTTATTTTTCTATCCTAACTGGGGCAGCCCCATCTTCTCAATGATTATAACTACCTTTGGGAAAATTATTGTGTTATCATACCACGTTGCCACTATTAGGGTACAATGTTTATAACCACCTTTTGAAAAACCATTGTGTACCATCCCACGTACATTCTCAAAGATTTTGACTACTTTTTTAATATCATTATGTTTTCACCCCATCATCTTTCCTTTCTTTGGTCCCCTCATTTCACTTCTTTCTTTTTGAGGGATCATTTGCTGACTTACATATGCCAACTGTTCCCTTGAGGGGGCATCATACAGTTAGTTTATCATCATTGCAATTATAGGCATACAAGACCTTTTCATTCTTTGAGAAGATGTTACTATGATCATAGCTTGTAACACCTTCCCAAATAGTGGCAAATTATAGACAACTAGATTTGGTTACTGATAACCTCCAATTAAGCTTTTGACCAATTTCCACCCAAAATGCACAATTTGGCCTAAAAACACTAAAACATGTTCAATGATGTGAAACTAACATATTTAAGTGTCAATTTTGGCTAGGGTATCCCTAAATGAGGCAATGCAATTTATGGGCCAGCTAACTTTGATCAGATCATTTTGTATCAAAATGCCAATTTTACACCTAGGTGCTTTGGATTGATCTTTCCTATCAAATGTTTTACATAAGATGAATGCCTTTGTTATTTTTTTTGGGAACAATCTAAATTGGAATATGGTTCTAATGCATCTACTAGTAACTTTTAATTCTAATCCAGTCAAATTTTATACCAATAACAAGACATTCTTATCAATTTGGGTAATATGTGAATAAAGTGCTTAAACATGCTTAAGAGATAATTAATACAAATCAAGGCCTAATAAAAAATTCCATGAAAACTTGTTGAATAATTATTTTTGGAAATAAATATTGAATATATGCATCATAAAGAGACCTCATTTCTGGGGAAGACATCCCTAAACCATAAATGCCACAAATATCAGGATTCGTGCCTCCCATGCCTCATTAATAACTTCTATGATGCCCTCCATGCCTCTTAATTTACCTTTATTCCAATGTCATGATGAAGGTAATTTTAAACTTAATTCCAAAAATTGATTTAATCCTCAACCACACATCTCAATCTTGAGATGGATGGTTGAGGTTGATTTTGATCAAATCCAAAAATCTATAAATAAGAGGCCTCACAACATCATTTCTAAGCTATTTTGGTGAAAAGCTATAATGCAAAAATATCTTCAATGAGTCATTATAACTAGTGTTACCATGCCAAATTAATTCTAAGCCAAGCCAAGCCACAAGGCAAAAGTGCCAAAGAGATATGGAGGTAGCCAAGATTCCATTGTCAAGGACTTCATGAGCACAAGCTGAGGAATCCACCACTATAAAGGCATTTGGAGAATCCAAGGAAGGTGAAGGAATTATTGTGTTTTCATGCCTTTATTTTTAGTTTTGTTGTCATTTATTTTTGTTAACTAACCTCTCCCTAGTGTCTATGCTGAGAGATGTTATACTATTAGTGTGTTTCTTTCATTTTGTTTTGATTTTGGAACTAACACCATACTAACTATCCTCTCTTCAGTCAAATTCCTAGATCACACTTAATAAATAACTCAATTTTTATTTTTAATTAACTAAAACAATAAAATAAATCAATTATCAATGTAATAATAGAAGAATCAAAAATCTAGGAAATGTTACATAACCTTAAAAAGTGTCTAATGCAATAAGAGTTTAAATCAAGATTTTTTTCACCATAACATGTTACTAAGGCTAGTTTCTACTCAGTCTTCTTTAAGCCTATGTTAAATAAATATGAGTTTGGGTACTATAAATTACATGGAATGATTGAGAACTAGTAAAAATAAATTGTGATATCATAATACATATATAAAAAATTAGATGCCTCAAGGAATCATTGACATCTTATTCCATAATTTAATATAATTAAATTTTTGCCTTACAAATCATCCATCATAGAAAAATAGTATAGCCATCTAAAATTATTTTGCCTAATTACTGATGTGATGGATTAAAAAAATTGAGTAAGATGAGCTGAACCATTGGTGGACCTTACCACCCCATCTATTGACCTCAAAATTACACTAATTCTATGAAAAAGACATAAATTTATAATAATATAAACAAAAATACCACAAATAGATTTTTTTTTTCCAAAAACAAGATTTAGGGTTTTAAAACATACCAAGTAAATTGAATAATAAACAAATCCACTCAAAATCACATAAAACCTAATAATGCACAATAAGTAGTTTGGAAAAATCCAAGTAGAAGATACTAATAGTTTATAAGTAGTAAAGAAAGTTTCCTTTCAACAAATTCTAGCCCTATAGGCATACTATATCAAAATTGAAAAAATATCATTTAATAATCATTCACTTATATGCCATATGAGAGTGAGGTATGTTTACCCAATACTTCCCAACTAGAGTTTCAAAGACAATATAACCAAAAATATTAAAACATGACTATAATCTAGTAATGTAACTTAACCATAACATTATAATAGGCCTTAAATTATAATACATATTTAGATATAAATGAATGGTGGTCATGATAAAAAATGGTTTTATGTGAACCTCTTTCAACTCTATCAAATATTTACAATAAAACTTATTTCTCCATAATACCATAATCAACAATAGAAAACAATAAGGAATACATAGAGGAGTGTTACTCACTTCTTTTCCAACAACACATTCAAAACCCTTTACTAGTTTATTTCAATTCCTTCTCCCCCCCCCCACGTCCTCCTATTTTACTTATTTTTATACCTATTGTCTCATGTGTGTGTCTCCATAAAAGTTTACACTTGTAAAATAGAGAGAATATGCTTCCAACAAAGTTTTTACATAATGGCACGCAACATGGTTACCAAAAATATAACCCATTACCGTATAGGTAATAAATTCTATGTATAAAATATATCTTTATTCCCAACACTAATTTTAATATTCCTTTCACAATTCTCTATGTGCCTTATCTTCTCCATTGCCTCCAAAAACCTAAGGTCAATGGTTCGACCCAACATTAATTTACTCAATGATATTTGCATTAAAAACCAAACTATTCATTATCACACCTTGACCTAACTCAGGTTGATTGCCACTTAAGGTAAATAAAATGATTAAGCCATTAATCTAAATTAAACTTGAATTAAAATATTAATTCTATATCACCTTGACCATGACCAAGTTTATGGTCCAATTTTATAACATGATTCAAAAATTTCAAACCATCTTACAATTAATAACCAAGTCTTGGTTAAGGATTTTGTTGAATCAAACAAAGTAAAATCAAAGGCCAATAAATCATACCAAAAATATATGTCAAGAAAAATAATTCCACATAAAATTCTTGTTTTTATCACACGAATAAAATAAGAGAAATGACCTAAGTCTATGTGACTAGTTGGTTGAAACATGAACTTTCAAGATACTCAATTAAATTAAAAAATAATGCACATAATTAACTCAAAGCCAATGACAGTCACTTAAATTAAAAATATCAATTTACACACAATATGGGGGAATCACATTATAAACATAAAAATAAAGTATTTTGTGGAACTAGGTAAACATAAAAATAAAGTATTTTGTGGAACTAGGTAAACTCTAATTTGTGTCTTTCCCAATTATACTTGTATAATGTCATTTTGTGTTGGTTTATGTAACTCTTTCCTATTTTGGCCTAGTTCATTATTTAGTTGTACCTAAAACCATGCAAACACCATCATCAATACTTGTACCAAAGAGATAATAATAAGATTTAAAGTATAATCATAGTCATCATATAGATATCAACTAAGATATTGAAGTGTGAAATAAATCATATTATAATGTTGTCATAAGTACTACAAGTGTTTAATTTATGTTCTAATAAGACATGATGCGACTTTATTAAAATAAAATTCACCTTGAAATGGGAAATAATACATATAAAATGATTATTTTTTTGATAAATTTAGGTGAAACATTTTAGTGTGATATGGAATTAAATTTCTAATATTTAATAGGAAATTGCATTATCATTTACATGGATGACTTGACTATTTTTTATAAGCACAAGTCATATCATATATATCATTTGTTTAAAGTGGTTGAAAGGTGTAGAAGGTATGGAATCTCTTGTAATACAAAAATAGTGTTTAAAATGTGACCAAAGGTAAGATTATAGATCATTGTAGACACTAAATATGAACTATATAGCACCTTAGTAATGTATATTTAGTAAATACTTCTCATGTTGTACCCTTTAGTTCATAAGAGCTTATTAATGTTGAAAGGATCACATCCACTATCTATTATTCATATTTATTAACTCTTAGTCCTACCATATATTATTATCATGACTAGGCCTTTTATGTCACTCAAAATGCTACAAACCTAATTGTTATCATCCTCTACAATTTTTAGACCTATACCTATTTTATGAATTCCAGGACACTTGCTTCCCAACTAGATACCTATGTTAACGTTAATGTCATGTGCCAAATAAAGTTTCCAATTCCATAAAGTCATCAAATTGATAATTTCAACATCTTTATGGCCATCCTAAGTGTGTAATGCAAGATATTACTAAAAGGGATTGATATATACAATATCAACCCTAATTCATTCCTTACCTAGCACAAACCTAAAAACTCATAAGTAAACTTACCAAAATCACTCAATCAAGATTTTAAGTAAGCAAAGCTTCCCTATTTTATCCTATTTCAATATCAATCATAGGGAAAACCCATCTATAGGTCTAAAGTAATGAAGGAGCACTCCATGAGATATATTTTCTAAGTTACAAGATAGGTCGCTCTATATACTTGTTTATCACACACTGCATCTTGATACACACACAATCCAACACATATCAGAGAAATACATAAGTCTAAGGCCCTCTTTAGAGTATTATATATGTAGGTAGTGCCCATTGATAGAGAGGTCTTTAGGGTAGCTCGACACTATGTGCTCACTAACCAAATTTTCCCATAGTCACTTCAAGGGTTAAAAATCTAGGGTTTGATCTTTTGACAAAGAGTGATAGCCTGTGCATGAGATCCAAACATATGAGAAAAAGGTGACAAAAAACCTAAAAGGTTCTAGCTGGTCACAACTATATATAGTTGATATTCCATATTATACACATAAAACCAAATTATATAGTAGCATTAATACACTGATCCATATCTAATACAATCATTTGGGACCAAGGAGAGTAAATTTTTATAATATGATGATTGTTCCAAGATCCTAATCTAGTCCACTCACAACATGTTTCAACCTAGATTTGTAAGTGCATAATAAACTAATTAAGTACTCTTATTTTTGATTTATTTCAATATCAATCAATAGTTTTAATTTTAATTTTTATCATATCTTAACATCATTAATTTAGGATATTATTTATCTAGGTTTTTAAATTAGTTGGATTGCAATAGATATTTTAATCACCCTTGTGCTTATTAATTTCTATATTCTTAACCTTAAACATTATAGACCCATCTTAATTTAGGGTTAAACATTTGGTGAACCCATATATTTATGCAAACCCTAGTTTAACCTAGGGTATGCATCCTTTTGAGGGTTTTCATTATTTCATTATTTTAGATTTATTCTTTCATTTATATGTAACTTAGTCATAACCTTATATTAACTGGTGTTTTTTCAAACACCTAGAGCTTCCTTATTATCCACCTAAGATGGCACAAATAAATTAAGTATACAATACTATACCTAATTAATATGATAATAATAAAAATGAACCACATATTGAATAAGTTATCAATGAGAATGAAAATGATGCACCAAATGAAAATGATGAAAATAAAGAAATAGACCAAGATAAAGTATAAGGTATTGTTATATTTTGACATCATATCTATAAAAAACATAAATATCTTGATGAGATCCAAATAACTATATTATAAAGTAAAAAATCAAAAGGTGTGGATGAACAAGTAGGTCTATCTATTGATAATGCTATCAGAGCTATAGGTCATCTCCATATACCAACAACCCTCCCCTTGGGAATGTCACCACCTCATACTTATAATGGGTGCAAGAGATATGTGTTCACAACATTTTTCCATAAAGCAAATCCTTCTATTTCTACATCTTACATGGGAAACATAAATACTTCAACCCAATTACTATTTTTAATGCTTGTATCTACATAAACTATGGGCACACCTTTTTTGTTAACTTCGCAAATTTCCAACCTTAAAGACCAAGAGGTGTCAGTTATTTTCCAAATTATAAAACCTTTGAATTCTAAGGTTACAAATATTGAAAGACAATATATGAAATCACGTTAATATGTTATTGATTCACAATAGGTATTGCATAACCCTCTTAAACCAAATATATCTTTACACGCCTTAAAAACTAGTTTTTTCACCTAACTTCACATTTTATGATGGAAAGGGTGATCCCAAACAACAATTTAATCTTTCTATGAAACATGCCTTAATTATTCATTTAATGATAAACTTTTGAATAAACTATTTATAAGGAGCCTCAAAGACTATGCTCTAAGGTGATTGTATGATTTTACCAATCTAATTAGTAACTGCATTCAAACCTATTACAGATCAATTTTTGACACACTTATCTATCAATATTACTAGAAAGGTTTTCCATGCTCAAATTGTAAAAATAAAACAAGGAACCAATGAACATGTCAATGAATATGTATTAAGGTACAAGGTAATGCTGGATAAAATAGCTAATCCAATGGCATATAAAGATCTTTAAGACATCTTAAAGCAAATTTTTTCTTACCCCATTACATGGGTCCATTGTTTTCAAAAAGTTCAAATCATTCATTGAATTATGCCATATTATTCATGATTGTGAAAGGAAAATTATCTCATTGAAATAACTTATGTATCAAACACACCAACTACATCAAATACCAAGTTTACTATCAAACAAGTTATAAGGTAAAGCCCACATAACTTAAAAAGGAAATAATTACCATGCTTAATGTGGTGTCACAAAAAATTGATCATTTTTTCTTATCCAACCACCAAGGAAATAATTAACATGCTTACCTAAGTTTTCATTTTCATTACTTCTAAATCTTGTGGACTGTCACCTCTTATCTCTCTCTCATCCTATATAATTTGATATGATTTGACCTCTACCTAGAGGATATGATGTCAATGCTTATTATTACTACCACCAAGGCCCAAAGCATTATATGAACTGGTATTTTACTTTGAGAAATAATATTTGGGATATTATTGATGACCAAAAAATTACATTTGATGACCCTCCAAAGGAATCAGGTTCATAACTTGGTGATCACCAATATTAGAATATATTTAACAATCCTTTGGAATACCATTCTAAGAAGGAACTAAAAGAGAAAATGGCATATAATGCACATCATCTTGAATCACATTATAGGCATCCATTATATGGGGTTATTGGTACTTATATATGGCATACATATCCTATGGTTCAGATACCTTCTATTATTTATGATGATAGTGAGATTGTGGATAATGGCTTAGATATTAATTCATTATTCATTTGAGCATACCTTGATTACAATCCTTTACAATGTGTTAGGATTGATAATGGTACAAGTAATAATGTTTAAACCATGACATTACTTACGTACTTGGGTTAAACACATAATGATTTACATCCTTTAACTAAATAAATTAGAGCATTCCATGTGATTTCACAATAGGTTCTTTGTGAGATTGACTTATCTTTACAAATTTGCCCAAAACATGTGGCAACTACTTATTATGTTATCCCTTACATAGGTATTTTTGATATGTTAGTAGGATGACCTTAGACACATACACTATGCATAGTAACTTCTACAATGGATTGATGTGTTAAATACATTCATGTCAATAGGTAAATTATAGTTTTTATAATTCCATATGAGAATCCATTTGAACAAAAGTAGTTTATACAAGGTAGTTAATTATAAAACCTACTAAGGTTAATCCTTTACAAAAGGGTAAGAAACAAGAAATTCACTTTCTTAGATAGCTAGTACTTAAGAGACCTTTGCATTAGAGAGACTCAGTGGATTCCATGGAATCCTTATCTACTATACACCATATTCAAATATCTAGAGCACATAAACATGTTCCTATTTTTTATAATTCAAATAAGACATAGAATATTTAGTGATGGGTTCCATGAACCCCTACTCCTATTATCCCTTCCCAACCATAGAATCCTATTATACATAAGTAGAGCATTAAAAATCCTTTAATGTTAGATATTACATCTATTGATCCGTAAACTACACTGATAAACTCAAAGTGAAGTTTTAAAACTACGGATTCTAAATTTCTCAAACTATTGCAAATTCTTAAAATACTCAAAAGATCTTGTAGATTATTTGGCAAAAGTTTTCTCAGTTATCAAATTGGATTGGAACCATCACCAGACTTTTCACTTCCATTCACCAATTAAATCGATTTTGTTTTTAATCAAATGTCATAAATTGTCAATTTTTAAAATTTGCATATGTTCATGATTAATTAAAAATCAGAAAACTAAATTTAAAACATGCAATAAATGACAAATTACCACATGAAATTGATAACGGAGTTTGGCATCTCTTGCCTACATCTCTGGGTTTGCCCAATAGTGAGGACCATTTGTATTAAATTTGTGCAACATATGGCTTACAAATTATTCAAAATGCTACAAAACTTCCCTTAGGTCTGATTATTATCCAAGAACTTCACCTCACTGATATAATCAAGCTCTATCACATGAAAATTATTCCTCAGTCTTCAACCCCTTCTGAATGTGCTTTGGTCCCTTCACTCAAACTATTGGTCTATCCAAATAATAATAATAATAATAACATTCTCTTTCAATTACAAAACTTAATTGAAAGGCTTACATTCTATGTATATAGGTTAGAGATTGGATTATAATCCACTTGCTTAAGTTATCTCCAAATTGAAACTAGCTCTCAGCCTCTTAAAAATAATTACATAGTCCTGCGAAGGTTTTTAATTCAAATACAGGTTCATGCCTTTTATATTGTTTGTGAACCCATAGCTCAAGTGGTCAAGTCCCATATGCAAGGTCATGGGTTCAAGTCATCAACCTTTTATTTAGGCACTTGGGCTATCCATTTTAATCCCACATTCAACAAATGAAATTGGCTTTGTGGATTTTAATAGTTAGGTGGCCAACTTCTACATTGCTGATGCCCCTTTTGGTGGGCTTGAGGCACCACATTTAACATTGGTTCAAGTACCAACTTTAGCATATACACTATGGCATGTCTATTCTCACATCACCAAACTTAACATTTGACTTTGTAAATAAGTGGATGTGGCATGTGATTCACCCTTGGACTTGCATTACACCATCTTTAGCATGGAATATGGCTCAGTCTTATCTCCAATCTAGGCATGCGATCTCGAGTTCCTCTGACTTAGTTGCCTTCAATCTCAAGCTTTGACTTAGATGTATGAGTTGTATGTGGCATGGAAATAATTGTGTCATCTTTGGTTTCTCCCATGTGGCTGGGGCTTGTCCATTCCTTCTCGACCCTTGGTCAGTTATCCATGCTTGATGCTTGGTTACAATGAAATGTATAGTTTACAATGCTTGAACATTAGTCCCACATGTGGGAAATACAAGGCATAATAAGGATTTAAATACAATTGCAAATATATATCATTGTGAGATGGAGGCCAAGGTACCCCTCCTTAATCAAGTGTGTCGACCATCATTGAGGGCCCTTAACGAGCCAATAGTGGGGCCCACAAATCTCCATATGACCACCTATTAAAGACTAGGGGCTGAAACCAAACCAAACACCAACCAAATTTTTGCATGACCATTCAAAATTGATTTCCATGTATCAACCTTTGATTGGTCTACTTGTTGCATGTAAACAATGCCATGTCACTTTTCAACACTCATTATTTCACTGTTGTAAGAAAACTTTAGCAAGCAATATCTTGAGCATATGGTGTCCATTTTGTAAACCATGAAAAGAGCTAGAAATCTCTCAATGAGCTCTACATTGTGAAATTGGTTTAATAACAACTTAGAAACTTTTTCCAAACTAAACTCCAGATCACACCTCCCTACAAAAGAGGCTTTTGGTCTCTAAAAGTCTACTATCTCTTGAAAACTGATAACTGGTCTATTGCATCACATCAAATAGAACCCAATCATAGTAAGAGATAAACATTAGCAAATAAATGATTCACAACTCAAGTGAAAATCCCTACAACATGGCATGAGTAAAAGAATTTGCAACTGCCAATAAACTGATCGCAACATACCAAAACTATCTGCCTATGTCACATCATGTAAAGTGGTGAACTGTCAATAAATTGAAACAATTCCCAATGTAATTGCAAAACAAGTTTGTTAATGCTAACAACATACAATGAATGTTGTAGACATGTTGCAATACAATTCCTTGGTATGGGACTTACAATGCTAAGCAAATGCAAACAACACAAAGTGTATATTGCCTAACATCCAAATATGCGCATAGGGTCTTACAATGCATCTATACATCCATGTGCCAAAAATAGATACATTCCCAAAATAGTAGTCAAATATGAGACAAGTGTTATAAGGAATTAACTCAACCTACAACATGCATTCTGCTATTATCTCCAATTGATCAAATGAGTTCAAGTCCTTTAGACAACTCACACAGCATAAATAGGAGATTCCATAACATAGAGCTAATCATGAGAATTGAAATACTTCAAATGATGAACCTATCTTGAAGTGTTCTCACATGCTCTACTAATGCATCATCAAAGCTTGTTCTTTCCCTTAATAGAATTCTTAACAATGCTTTGAAAACTAAGTGCATTATTAATCCACTTAATCAAATTTTCTACCCAGTTAACTTGATTTCCTTAGTGGATTCCTTAACATCATTATGGATTGATTTAACTTCATTGACATTATTAACAAGTTGATAAATCATCTTAGTTTTACCATGTCTAAAATGAGAATATGATTGAAGTTTAAAACAATGATCAATCTGATGTCCACTCATATGGCAATGAGTGCATAAAACCTTCTTAGGTGAGGTCCCCCTTTTACCTCATCTCGCTTTTCCATGACAAGAATGGTTATTAACACCTAAAATATGCTTAATCACATCATGCCTCTTCCAACAAAATGCAAAATTGTGGTTATGCATCCCACAAAAAGTGCAAGGAAATGATTACATCATCTTCTGAATGTTAAATCCAAATTTCTTAAACCTAAAAAGTGGATCAGAAGATTTAGTGCTAACTCTAGTGTAGGAACTAGGAGATGGAATCTCAATACCTTGTCTACGTGTCTCTTACACTGCACATGCTCTACTAGTGACTTGACCTTTGCTATCAGAATCTTGTCTTCCTTTAGCCATGGAGGACTATTCTCCACTTTCCACCTACTCACTAGTGTAACCCAAACCTGCATGAAGAGATCTATGCTCTACTTGTATTGGGTTATTAATTATTTGGCCATCTCGACCAAGACCTCTTCCATTAAATCCCATTTTCATCAACAATTTGGATCCTATACCCTTATTGTGTTGTTCAAAACTACCAAAAGCATCATTATTTGAATTTGAATTTGAATGGAAAGAAGAAGATGAATTACTTGGTGAATAACTTATAGTGCACTCAGTCATAGTCTCTACATTTGAAGTAGAAGGTATGGCCTTCATTGGTTCACCACACTATAATTTGATCAAGAGCTCATCCTTAGATTCAAGCTCTGATTTCAAACTGGTAATCTCCTCATCCAAGGAGTATAATCTTGCTTTCAAGAAAGCATTCTCTTCCTGGATCTATTGGTTATATGCTTCAAGCTCATCAAGCTTGGCTCTATTTGACAACTTTCCCATTGTACCTGTCAAATCACAAAAAATGAAACAAATGCTGAAATAGAAGCAAAAATAACAACCAAATGTTAAATCTAATTGATCAACTACTCTAATACCAATTTGATCTATAAACTACACTGATAAACTCAAAATGAAAATTTGAAACTGTAGATTCTAAATTTTTCAAACTATTACAAATTCTTGAAATACTCAAAATAACTTGCAACTTGTTTGGCAAAAGTGTTCTCAATTATCGAATTGGATTGGAACTGTCATCAGACTTTTCACTTCCATTCACCAATTAAACTAGTTTTTGTTTTAAATCAAATGTCATAAATTATCAATTTTTAAAACTTGCATATGTTCATGATTAATTAAAAATCAAAAAACTAAATTTAAAACATAAAATAAATGACAAATTACCACATGAAATTGGTAACGGAGTTTGGCATCTCTTGCCTATGTCTCCGAGTCCACCCAATAGTGAGGACTATTTTTATTAAATTTACACAACAAATAGCTTATAAATTATTTGAAACACTGCATAACTTTCATCAGGTCTGATCTCTGTCCAAGAAATTCACCTCATTGATATACTCAAGCTTGGTCACATGAAAATTCTTCCTCAGTCTTCAACCCCTTCTGAATGTGCTTTGGTCCCTTCACTCAAATTATTGGTCTATCCAAATAATAAGAATAATAACATTCTCTTTCAATTATAAAACTTAACTAAAAGGCTTACCTTCTATGTATATAGGTCAGAAATTGGATTATAATCCACTTGCTTAAGTTATCTCTAAGCTTAAACTAGCTCTCGGCCTCTTAAAAATAATTACACAGTCCTGTGAAGGTTTTTAATTCAAATACAGGTTCATGCCTTTTATATTGTTTATGAACCCATAGCTCAAGCGGTCAAGGTCATGGGTTCAAGTAATCAACCTTATATTTAGGTGCTTGAGCTATCCATTTTAATCCCACATTCAATAAATAAAATTGGCTTTGTGGCTTTTAATAGTTAGGCAGCTAGCTTCTACATTGCCAATGCCCCTTTTGGTGGGCTCAAGGCACCACATTTAACATTGGTTCATTTTTTCAAGTATGAAATTTAGCATATACACTATGGCATGTCTATTCTCACATCACCAAACTTAGCATTTGACTTTGTAAAT
Organism: Torreya grandis; assembly: GCA_037957365.1. Taxonomy (NCBI): domain Eukaryota; kingdom Viridiplantae; phylum Streptophyta; class Pinopsida; order Cupressales; family Taxaceae; genus Torreya; species Torreya grandis. Next base: position 1,666,582 of record JARHVA010001513.1, read on the forward strand.
AAGTGGACATGGCATGTGATTCACCCTTAGACTTGCATTACGCCATCTTTAGCATGGAATATGGCTCAGTCTTGTCTATAATCTGGGCATATTATCTCAAGTTCCTATGAATCAGCTACCTTCAATCTTGAGCTTTGACTCAATTATATGAGTTGTATGTGGCATGACAAGCAACGTGGCATATTTGGTTTCTCCCATGTGGCTAGGGCTCATCCATTCCTTCTCGACCCTTGGTCAGTTATCCATGTTTGATGCTTGGTTACATTGAAATGTATAGTTTAAAATGCTTAAACATTAGTCCCACATGTAGGAAATACAAGGCATAATAAGGATTTAAATACAATTAGAAATATAAGGCACCCCTCCTTAATCAAGTGTGTCGACCCTCGCTGAGGGCCCCCAGCTAGCCAATAGCGAGGCCCACGAATCTCCATACGACTGCCTATCAAAGACTGGAGGTTGAAACCAAACCAAACACCAACCAAATTTTTGCATGATTATAAAAAATTGATTTCCACGTGTCAACCTTTTATTGGTCCACTTGTTACATGCAAACAATTCCACATCATTTTTTGACACTCGTTATTTTGCTGTTGCAAGAGAACTTTAGCAAGCAATATCTTGAGCATACGGTGTCCATTGTACAAACCAGAAAAGTGATGAAAAGCTCTTGACAAGATCTACACTTTGAAATTTGTTTCATCACAACTTGGAAACTTTTTCTAAATTGAACTCTAGATCACCTATGCATGTCCCTTGAAAGTATCATTAGTTTATTGCACCAAGTTATTAGTGTGGAAATACCTATGAACATCCTTTAGATGATAGCATAGGATATTTTTTATTTTTAAATATTTCAAAAATACCAAAAAAAATACACAAATATTTTTAGCTTTTACATGTTCCATTAGCTCCTTGGAATCTATGTTGTTAGTTCCATGTTGGTGGATACCATATCATCTTTTTTTATACACACATGTGTTTCACACATTGTTTGAGTGTGATAAAAACATACCTAAGCACATGGTCTATGCATTTTCATATGTTAGACCTTCCTTCTACTCATGTAATTTGTAAATTTGGGGCATCCACTTATTTAATCATGATACACACAAGTTATATCATTTTATGATCATTTTCCATTATCATGTTTGAGCTTATATACTTACATACTTATAATTTTTGTAATGTACTTGATATGTTATGTAAATAATTTTTTTTCCTAATACATATATCTAATATATAGTATGCCATGTTTATGTTGGTTGATTATGTTCCATGATTTCCATTTGTGTACTTCCTTGAGTTTCATATCTTGCATTGTATTGATTATTCAAACATTTGAATATATTCCATTTATTATGGCCACTGTGCCTATGTTTGAATATTGTGGCATTTTAATATGGCATATTTTGTTTTATGTTGATGTTTAAATATGTTACTTATTTATTTGTGAAAATTTTAATAGGTCATTTCCCTTTGATTGTGCAAAATTTGAACATGCCCCTTGTTTGAGATCTCATTAGACCATTGTCTTTTGATTTGATTTTGAGTACTCTTGTGTGTGTGCTTGATTATTGTATTGATCTTGTATTATTACAATTTATACATTTTAATGATTCACATCATGCATATTATGACTTGATGTGATCACATACTATGTACCTCATTGTTACATCAACCTAGATATGTTACTTCTATATGTTACATGATACATTCCTCAATTATACAGTTATCTTATCTTTTTGAGGTAAGGTGACTACAAGTTTTTACTTCCCCTCAAATTAAAAGGGTGGTATATCAGTGGGGAAATTTCATAGTGGCATGGTTTTCACACCTTCATTATTTCAAAATTCAGTGGGGGCATGCCAAAAAGGCATGGATTTCACACTTATTTAGTACTCAATATTTTCAAATTACAATCAGGGCATGTTACAAAAACATTTTATCCAAAATTATACCAATTATTATTTTCATATTTCAATGGTGGCATGTCATGAGAACATGTCTTCCACACTTACATAATTTTCAAATTGGTCAAATTACATGGTGTTAAGCACGAGATATACTAAGAGGGGGGGCTGAATAAGTATATCATGTATCTTATAAATCTTTTCCTTAACCAAATTACACTTAATCAAACATTCAAGATATGCAATAAAACTCAAATAATAAACACCACACAAGATAGAGAGAGACACCAGATATAACATGGAAACCCAATGTGGGAAAAACCATGGAGAAAAATCTCAAGTATATGAATGAGCACAAACCCAAACAATATTCGTAAGCCAAGCTTGCAAGAGCACCATACCCCTTTGCCGAGCACCAACCCAACTACTATTCATGAGCACCAACCCATAGGAGCACCACACCCCTTTGCCAAGCACCAACCCATAGGAGCACCAACCCCTTTATCGAGCACCAAACCAACAACAATTCGTGAGCACCAACCCACAGGAGCACCAACCCCTTTGTGTATACCACACACCTATCTCTCAATGTTGCTATCTCAACAAATGATAGATCAATACAACATCTCTTTCCTCTCTCTCACATTTGCTCTTCTAAGCTAGATATAACAAATACAAATTATATTCATCTCTCACAATTGCTCTTCTAAGCTAGATATTACAATATCAAATCAACCTCTATCTTCCATATTACAAATGGCTTCTCAAGCCTTTATTTATAGCTTTCCAAATGACCTTTGGCCTTCCCCCTTTGTGACCCTTCAATCCTCATGGAAAATGGTGCCAAACTTGTATGACCCTTCATATTCAAGCCTTTGAAAAGTCATGTGGTGACCCTTCATGACCAAAAACATCCTTCCATATTTTGTCCTCATCTTGGTGATTTTTTGTATTCCTTAAAGTGTCCTTTCATGAGAAATTGCACCCTTAATCTTTTGTCTTCACTTGGTAACTCTTGGAATTCCCCAAGATGACTCTTCATGGGAAAATGCATCCCATCCTTCTTTTGTCTTTACCCCGTGGCTCTTCGACTTCTTCATGGGCCCTTCTTTTGTCTCATATGCAACCAAAAATATATTCATTAATATTAAATAAATATTAACTCATATTAGCCAAGATATATTTATTACAAACAACATTAAATGCAATGGGGCCTTTATCACCAATAATGCTAGACCTTTGACATCAATGACAATATTTCCAACAATCTCCCCCTTTGTCATTGATGGCAACCTCAATCTTGAAATTGACACATATTTTCACCTGCACATACTATCATCTAAAAACATATAGTAACTCCCCCTTACTATAACAACTTGTACCTATTCCCTGTACCCATTTTTTGCACTTGTACCTGTCCCTGTTATTCTCCCCCTTTGACATCAATGGCAAAGGGCGTACCTGGAGCTAACACTTAGCTCCCCCTCACTTGATGCTGAACATCAATGGTAGGAAGTAATAGGAATTACTCCCAACTCCTCTCATTGATCTTTGAATGTATCCTTTGATCATGCCTTTAAGAAGATATCTAACAATATATACACATTGTTCCCTGTCCTTTGAGCATCTACAATCAACTCATTTAAATCTTTTCTTCTAATCTCACAACCTTCTTTATGAAACTTTAATGTATATCCTTGATCACATATTTGAATAACACTCAAAAAATTATGCTTAAGACCTTTTACATATAAAACATTCTTAGTCTTAGTTCTACCATAATCCAAACTCAAAGTACCTTTTCTAGCTATCCTGGTAGTGGTTTTATCTCCAAATCTCACTATACCACCATTGATCTTCTTTAGAGATATGAACTTAATTTTATCATCTATCATATGCCTCGAACATCTGCTATTAATTAACCATGGCTGATCTTTACCTCTTACATGCAGAGCTATCTGAACCATCATAGAATATTCAGGTTGTTTCTTTTACCATGAACATTTCTGAACCTTCTCCCTGATGAATGGAGCTTTGAAACTTTGATCCTTCTTCTTGATGAATGAAGCTTTGAAACTCTGATCCTTTTTGACTGACTTGAACACGCTTCTACAATACTGAGCTATGTGTCCAAAGTTGTTGCACTTGTAACATATTATGGTCTCTTCATCAAAGCTTGATAGAGGAGCAAAAGAGTTATGGCTTCTGCTTGACTCTACTTGACTTTCCTTCTCCTTATTTTTGAAATTGTTAGCTCTTTTTCTACATTCTAATTTCTTGTGACCATATCCATTATAATAATAATAATATCCATAAAAATAAGACCTATCTATATATCTTTGACCTAATTATCTTTTGTAGCTTTGTTCTCTTTAGCCTTCTCTATTTGGAATGTCCTCTGTATTCTTCAATTCTCCCCTTTTTGTAAGAGCTTCAACATAGCTCTTTTTCTTTTCAAAACTGATCCCTATCTTATCTGAATATGCTTTTTGACTTTCCAATATCTTATTCAGCATGTTAGTGCTATCTTCAAATTTTGAATCATTGACTACTTTATCACTGACTGCTTTCTTAATATCTTCTTTTAAAGAGGCAATTTCAATAACATACCTTTGACATTCTTTTCTTGCTATTTCCACCTATGTTGTGAGATATTCTTCATTCTTCTTAGCTTCTTCAAAGTGTGTTTGTAGATCTTCAATCATTTCCTTTGACTCTTATTCATTTTTCTCAATCTGGCGCTTTAATCTTTGATTCTTCTTTTAAACAGCTTCTAACTCTTCTAAGGCATAAATAAGCTATCCTTCCATATTCACTTCAGCTTCCTCTTCTTCTTCTTGATCACCTTCATGTATGGCCATGAATAGAATCTCTTCTTCTTCTAAATCACTGACTCCACTATCTTCACCTAAGCTAGGATCCTTAGAATACAGGCTCTTCTTCTCTAATCCCTTCTTAGATTTGCCTTTGAAATTCTTCTTGTATGTAGGCTTTTCTTCTTCATCATCATTAACCTTATCTGGGCATCTAGCTGAAAAATGTCCAATCTTTCCACAATTAAAACATTTAAAAGGTAATTTTCCTTGATATTTACCTGTTCCTCTTTTCAGCTTGTGAATGAAAAGTGCTCCAATATTATCTTCATCATCACTGGAACTATCACTTGATTCTTGAATCTTAGCTTTCTGCTTCTTTGATGTCTTGAAAATCGCTTCTCTTTGAGGGTTTAACTTGTTCTGTCTACATCTCATATGCCGTGAGAATACCATGAAGCTCATCCATCTTTAGCTTGGCTAAATTCTTCATGTCCACGATTGCTGAAACCTTTGCATCATATCTCATTGGTAGAGATCTCAAAACCTTTTGCACCACCATTGACTCATCCAACATTTCTCCAAGACCTTGAATCTGATTTATGATTTGATTAACTCATAAAAGATAACTTTCTATATCTTCTTTTTCCATCTTCAAACTTTCAAAATGCCTTCTAAAAGTCTACAGCTTAGCTTGCTAAACCTTTCCATCACCTTTATAAATATTCTCAAGTTTTACCCAAGTTTCATGAGTAGATTTAATTTCATAACTTTAACAAATTAAGATGCACATAAACCACATAAAATACCATTTAAAGCTTTAGCATTACATTCACTTGCCTTCTTTTCTATTGGAGTAATTGTAGATGTCTGTGGCTCTTCATATTCCTCCACCACTGCTTTCCATATGTTGAATCCAAGGGCCATAAAATAAACCTTCATTCTCATGCTCCAAAAATCATAATTTGTTACATCAAACAAAGGTGCCCTATTTGTAGAAATACTTCTTGTGACCCAGCCATCGTGCTTTCCCGATCTACCTTCAAGCTATAAAACTTTTCAAAAAGGAACTTGCTTTGATACCAATTTTTTAGCATAGGATATACTTAGAGGGGGGGGGTGAATCAGTATATCATATATCTTATAAATCTTTTCCTTAACCAAATTCCACTTAATCAAACATTCAAGATATGCAATAAAACTCAAACAATAAACACCACACAAGATAGAGAGAGACACCAGATATAACGTGGAAACCCAATGTGGGAAAAACCATGGAGAATAATTTCAAGTATATGAATGAGCACAAACCCAAACAATATTCATAAGCCAAGCTTGTAGGAGCACCATACCCCTTTGCTGAGCACCAACCCAGCTACTATTCATGAGTACTAACCCATAGGAACACCACACCCTTTTTCCAAGCACCAACCTATCTACTATTCATGAGCACCAACCCATAGGAGCACTAACCCCTTTGTTGAGCACCAACCCAACAACAATTCGTGAGCACCAACCCACAGGAGCACCAGCCCCTTTGTGTATACCACACACCTATCTCTCAATGTTGCTATCTCAAAAAATGATAGATCAATACAACATCTCTTTCCTCTCTCTCAACTTTTCTCTTCTACTCTAGATATAATAAATACAAATCATATTCATCTCTCACAATTGCTATTTTAAGCTAGATATTACAATATCAAATCAACCTCTATCTTCCATATTACAAATGGATTCTCAAGCCTTTATTTATAGCTTTCCAAATGACCTTTAGCCTTCCCCCTTTATGACCCTTTAATCCTTATGGAAAATGGCACCAAACTTGTATGACCCTTCATATTCAAGCCTTTGAAAAGTCATGTGGTGACCCTTCATGACCAAAAATGTCCTTCCATCTTTTGTCCTCATCTTGGTGACTTTTCGTATTCCTTAAAGTGTCCCTTCATGAGAAATTGTGCCCTTACTCTTTTGTCTTCACTTGGTGACTCTTGGAATTCCCTAAGATGACTCTTCATGGGAAAATGCATCCCATCCTTCTTTTGTCTTTACCCCGTGGCTCTTCGACTTCTTCATGGGCCCTTCTTTTGTCTCATATGCAACCAAAAATATATTCATTAATATTAAATAAATATCAATTCATATTAGCCAAGATATATTTATTAAAAACAAAATTAAATGCAATGGGGCCTTTATCACCAATAATGCTAGACCTTTGACATCAATGACTATATTTCCAACACATAGTTATATGGTTCAAATACATATTTATAGTAGCATTCTATACATTGGTACCATTGTTATACCCAAGTTTCAGCTTGGAACATATATGATATGTATATATTAGGAAAAATAGCACCTTAAATTTCAAAATAAAATTATATTTTATATTTCAAATACTTCTATGGACTTTAGTATACACTAAGATGGACTTTTATGGATTGTTATTGAGCCAAACTATTGTCATAGTTGGTTCACTTTTAGCAAGGTTGAGGTAATTAAATCACTCAATCTTACCAATTTTATATAATGGGGTGATCAAATAATCCATTCACACCATATTTTTAGTGTAATTTAATTTGTATCACTCATGTTCACCAAGTTATAAGTATGATTGGGTTGCACGGTTAAACTAATCTCAATTGTCAAGTGGTAACTCACCTTTTCTCCAAGGTTGGAATCAAATTACCCTCCAATATATATATATATATATATATATATATATATATATATTCACTTGTATATTTTACTATTGGCCTAATATCAACTCCTAATCTTCACAATGAATCATCTCTACAAATCAAATTTCCAAAAGGCAATATGGTTGCATCGATACACAGGAGTACTCCTAACCTCTCTCTCTTTACTTTTAACTATTTAAAATTATTTAAATTAAAAATTATATACACTAATCATATACTATAACATGAGATTGGTTGCATGCTAATAACCATAAAATAAGGTGTGTTATACACACCCAGGTATGTATTTATTTCCCTTTAAAATAGCAATTTCATTTCTAAATTAAAAGGGGGGGATGTAGAGACTAAATATGATTTATATAACACCTTAGTCTTAGATACTTAGTAAGTAATTCTCATGGTTATAACCTTGATTATACATATATATATATATATATATATATATATATATATATTTATATATATATATATATATATATATATATATATATATATATATATATAAAATCAATGCTCATTCATTCCTCACCTATCAAAGACCTAAAAAATCATAAGGAAACTTAGCAAAATCACTAAATCAAACACTTCAAGTGAGAAAAGCTTCCCTATTCTATCATAATTCAATATCAGTCATAGGGACAATCCATCTATAAGTCTAAAGTACTGAAGGAGCACTCCATGAGCTATATTATCCAAGTTACAAGATAGTGCACTCTATGTACTTTCTTATCACACATTGCATCTTGATACACACACAAGACAACATGTAGGGAGATATACATAAGTTTGAGGCCCTATTTTGAGTATTGGTTATGTAAGTAATAGCCAATAATATAGGGATCCTTGGGGAAGCTAGACATTGTGCACCCACTAACCCATTTTACCATATTCACTTCAAGTTTTGATCATTTGGCAAAGAGAAATATCATGTGAATGAGATATAACCACATTAGAGTAAAGGAAATTAAAACCTAGAAGGTTCAAGGTGGTCAATCTTATATATAGTTGATACTCTATACCAAAAACCTGTATCCAAGTCAGATAGTAGTGTCAACACAACCATACCTATACAACACAAGAATAAAAGACCACAAATTGCAAATTTATATGATATGAATACTATTGTAGGATCCTAATCTAGTCTACTTCTAGCTTGTTTCAACCTAGATCTACACATGCATAGTAAACCATATAAGTAATCTTATTTATAGTTTATTGTAATATCAATCAATATTTTTAATTAATATTTTTATTATATCTCAGCATTATAAATTTAGGATATTATTTAAGTTTGTAAATTAATTATCTTACTATAGACCTATTTATCACCCTTATGCTTATTCATTTCTATATTCTTAACCCTATACTATATTAAACCATCTCAATTTAGGGTTAAATAGTCACATCATCATCAAGAAATGTATTTATATTCATCTATAAATATCCAATATCATTTCAAAATTTCCACTTCCTAATAGTAAAAGGAGTTTAAATATTACTTTGCTAAAAAAATTATGTGAAAATTCATTTATGATTTTGCTAAGATTTTCAAACCTATGAAATTCGTTCTTAAGTAAGATGTGAATATGGATTAGATTCCCCAATATAATGAACATTTCAATACATAAATAAAAGTATAAGTCAATATACAATTCTAATCAACCCAAATTAAAGATTTCTACCGCTATTCTTTCACATCACATCATATTATTGTTGTGTTGACGTAATATATTGATGATTAAAAACATCCCATAACATTAATGAGCCCAAATTTGAGTGATAAAAAATTAAAATACCTTATCCAAGATAATAAATCTTACTCTTTGGTCAAGATTATGAAAAAAATTCAAAATTAAATCCACCCTAATAAGTTTCATGTTATTTTACCCCACCAGACTATCAACCTTATGTTAGGGTAAAATGATCTTAAAGAACACATAGGGAAATAGATGTCTAAATTAAAAGAATATGAAGTTTAGATAGAGATATCCAAAATGGTTAGAGGTAAAGGCATCATATAGTTGATAACAAAATTCAACCCAAGGATCATAATAATGTAGATTAATTAAACACAAATTGTATCTAACATATAATATGATAATATTATTTATTGTATTATATATGGAACATGTCCTAAAAATTGAATCCATAAAAAAATAACAACCTAAGGTTAAAATCATCACATTATATTTTAAATAATGGAATCATGTTTTTTAAAAGTTATAAATGAATTTACCTCATAAGTGTTAAGATAATTTAATCCAATGAAACCATGAGTAACTTTCATGAAAAACTAGGAAAGGGTCACCCTTTAGGAAACACATAAATGCAAAATAATAATGTCAAGTTACTATTTGATCACTATCTTAAAATATGTCAATATTCATGACTATAATTTTCATTAATGCCAAAAATTTTCTAAAAGAGAAACACATGTATCCATACTATATTAATCTATGATTGAAAATAGACCATTTACATAATGGGGACTAGATTTTTTAGGTGTCACCAACACCAATTATACTGAAGGTCATAAATTTATATTGATATCCCTTGATTATTGTAAAATATTGACTAAGTATATCACCATAAAAAATATAAAAAAAAAACAAAAATTATTAAATTCCTTGAAGATAATATTGTCAATAGGTTTGGTACTCATTTTTCTCTTGTTTGTGATAATGGAGTTAGTTGTATTATAGTTTATAGAATTCACTTGAATGGGTATATGATAATAATAATAAATTTAAATTATCTTCAGACTATGATCATCAAGGAAATTTAGTGGTGGATTCCACAAATAAAAATACCATCGATGTCAAAAAAATTATGCCACAAACATACTTAGTGATTGGCATTCATTACTAAAATATACGTTATGGTTTGACACAACTACACATAAAAATGATTGTAATACCTCCCCATTATTTATCACACATGGAAAAGTTATTATATTCTAAAATATACACAATATGCCTAATTATTAGTTCATGCAATAATATATGAGAGATAATTATTCCATATAACCAAGGTTGATAAACATTTTTCAAATGGAATATGCACAAGAAGAAGCAATCTAAAATTTTACTAGACACCAAAGGATAGTGAAAAATATGGTTTGATAATATATAAAAGGTAAAATATTTCATAATTTCATACATTATCTAAATTTTGGGTAAGGCCCATGAGAATAAATTCTAGCATGTTAATTTATATCTACTATATATTATTCCATATCAAAATTTAGAAGTCTTGGGAAATAACCCATTTAGATTGAAAGACTTAAAATGAAATGATATTTCACTACCAATGAAAGGATTTTAATTGGATAAATAATTATTGGTGTTCCAATTTCATCCTTTTATGATTTACCATGAGTTTTAGTTTAGGGATAGTGTAGGATTAGAGTAGACTTAGAATGGTTTTTGTAAGTTATTTATTTTCAATTCTACATTTTTATTTCCTAGATTAGATTTTATAATTTCATTGATTTCAAAGATATAGGTTAAAATCATTGCAAATTTAGAGTTAATTATTGTATTTAAACAAGTTTTTATGAGAACACAAGAAGAGAAACTAAGAAATATCTCATACACTTCCTAAAAAATTGTTATGACCAAGTCTACATTATTAAAACAATGGATTCCACTATGGAAGGTTTAGAGTTTTTGTAATTTTTATAAAACCTTAGCTAAATATAAAATAACACGATTGATTATTTTGTGTTTTTTACTACATAATTAAATAATTTTCCCAAAATTATCATAAGAATTTTGAAAAATATAAACATTAACAAAAGATCATAAATACACCTGATTACATTAAATATTACCTTGATGTATAATAAATAATAAAGGAAATATTATTTATGACTACATTTTTTTTTATAAATCCTCATACACATCATATTGGTTCCCAAAAATTTGTGAGATTAAAATAAAAAAAGATTATATAAAATCTTCAAAGAAAATCAAAATACTTCTCCTAAAATATTGATTTGGGTAATCTCCATCGAAAATATGGATGCATGGTTAGAAATAGAAAAAGTTTTAGAATAGAGCTAAAGCTATCTTTATTGGGGTTTTATATACCTAGCTAGAATCAAATAAATTCCCAAACTAACCCCCACCCTACCCCCAAAACTATTCCCATGTATATAATTCCTATAACTTAATATGTTATGTGATAGAGCTAAAGTTAATATTTAACCTATGGTGGAATACACTAAATTCTATTTCATGATTGTTTGTTTAACCAAGGTGAAATCCACAATTATGAGTTCGAAAAAATAAATAGGGTTTTCCCTCTATTATTCACAATTTTTTTGATTAACAAAATATATGCAATCAGAAATACATCATGTTTATAAATCAATCCTGGCTTGGAGAAGATAAGCCATACCTACACTTCTGATTGGGAATACATTTGTTAAGTGGGAACATGACCAATATGGGGATCCAATAGACTTGATTAAGGATAACTTGCCATAATACACCATGTTAGGAAGGGTTTAAAAGCCTATAGTATAACATAATCATATAACAACCCTAAAAGAGTCCTAGGTTTAATGTTTAATCTATTCTAATAAACAAAAAATTAAATCTAATCTAGTGCTTACCAAAGCTTGTGGCACAATGTGGGGGTTAGAAACAAAAAAAATAAAAATAAACATGTATAGAAGAAATATAATCACATCAATTTATACAGAATCCTAATGCATGTGAGAGAAGCACAAATGCATTATCTATCTACTCTTATAAAGGAGAAATAAAGTTAGGAATACTTACCTTTGAAGATGAACCCATCAAGTCTCATTCTCTCCCTTAGCTAAGGTGATTTGCAAGAGATTATTTTTGTATGTAAGGATAATAAATACAAAGTAGATCTAGTCTACACAATGTATCTATGCATCTAAAAGACTTCTTCACAAGACAAGGTCCATATCTCTAAAGAAAGTATGAAACCCTAGGATTTATTCCTCAAGTAGAATGGTCAATAAGTATATGTTCATTTGCACTTGTTATTATTCACTTATATTTTATAAAATGGTTGAAAATGAACTTGAATATATAAGTGGATCTTGCCCTAAGTCCATCCAAATATGTCAGTTGTACACGGTTAACCCAATCGACCCTATATGTTTTTAGGAAGTAAATCACTAGGTCCTAAGCAATGTCAGCTGAAGGGCTAACTAAAATCTGAGTGAAAAACATCCTTAAATAGTATAGGGTTGACACTATCAACCATATATATTAATCAAAGGATAAAAATTGTACAGGGTCGACCTAGTCAACCTAGTATAGTCAACTGGTAAAAGGGGGTTAAGGTAAGAACAAGGAGGATAAATATGACAAATGACTAGAATGGGTATAAAAAATAAGAATAAGCTTAGGTTAAATGGTTTTTATGAGACAAGTGTGCATATGGAAAGTGGAAAAAGGGATAAAAATCTTACAAAGCACCAATGGTCTACCCACTCCTTTCCTAATGCACCCCTTAAGGCATGCACTTAGAGAGATTGAGACTATATGGATTCTTGTAAGATACAAATTGTCAGTAATCACTAAAAGTTTGAAAATATTATGTGTATAGATATTCCACACTCGAAGTTCATCATGTATCATGTAAGTGTAACATGGGATGGTTATTTGGGAAATAAAACATGATAACACATAATGATGATGCTAAGTAAACTATAGTAAGCAACAAATAAGATAAAGGAAAGGATAAAATTGAAAAACACATATCTTTACTTACCTTAATGATATAGATAAATAAGCAGACTTCAAGAGATGTGAAGGTGTCTAATGTGAAGAATACATGGTGAACCTATAAAAGTTAGTGCAAAAAAACAACCAAAAATCATTTTTTTTGGAAAATAGGCATATAATAGTGGAAATGGTTCTCTAAATCATCATGAATCCGACACATTTTATGGTTTTAAAAAGGATGAATAAAAACAAAGATATAGGCAAAAGAAGGAATCTGTAGGAAAATAATTAAAAGTTTTAAATTTTAAAAAGTGTTTTTAAATAGAAGGAAAGAGAAGTCATTTTGTTATTTTGACTTATGAAGGAGAGAAAAAGAGCTCTGGAGATCAAATGAGCTAGAATGGAAAGGGGATGAAAATCTATACGAGGAGCTCTAAGAGCAACAACGAGTGCACTATAGGTATGCAACTATGAATGTTAAGCTAGTTTTAGATTGTTTTATTGAATTAAGTGTATTTTTAGAAAACTTTAATTTTTAGCATTTCTAGATGTCGAAATGAATCAAAATTAGATTCTATAGGTAGGAAAAAATAATTAGGTAAATGGGTTTGATAAAATTAGGGAGAAAATTGAAAAAGGCACTTTTTAAGGAAAATGCAAGTTGTCAATAGTGAAAAACAATTGAGTCAACCCAGTCGACCTAGTAGGTTGAAAATAGGCAAAATCCACACTGCCAACCTAGTAGGTATGTGTCGACCATGTACATTTTGTGGACTATTAACCTAGTATAGTTTTGCCAACTGATCTAGAAAGTTTAAAATGATAATGTAGTATTAGGGAAGGGAAAATAATGGGGCTGAATTAGATTTTTAATTCAACTAGGTCAAAAATAGGGAAATTTTGGTCAAATTAGGTTGACTAAAGAACTAAAATGGTATAAAAATATGTGCAAAACGTTGAAAGAAGGCTAGAATGACCCAAAATGACCAAGGGAAAAAAGGACTGAGTAGGCTAAAAATAGGTAATAATGAATAAATAAAAGCAATTTAGGCTTGTTTTTTATTAAAATTGTAAAAACAATTTATTTATGATTATATATGACATGGAGGATCTAATACATCTTTTATTATTTCTTGGTTGTAGGGATGACTTAGGCTCTAGAGATTGGTAGACATGTATTAACTATCAAATCTACTAGATCATATAATGATAGGGGATAGAGCTAGATTGGTAGTTGTAGGCCTAAGAGGGATAGATAACATGTGCAAGATTCCCCTGAGCATGGATCTATTATTCATGTTCCTTGGATGCTAGGAATGGTTGACTAAAACTTTCAAATGGGAGGTGGATGGGGATGTGGTAGAGGTAGATATCATTCTAGAGGATGTGCATGCCATCTTAGGGCTATCGATAGTAGGAACACTGGTGACTACAAGTATACTAGATAGCCTAGAATTGAGGAGAGCCTTAGCCATGTGGGTTACAAGATTAGATATGATATTAGTGGGTAGGAGACTTTATATGTTAAATGTATATGCATCACAAATTTGAGAAATGTGGAACGATGTGATAGGGCTTGTGATACAACAAGTACTATATCACAAGTTAGATGGAAAGGTACCATTATTCATGGTAGCTTTGAGTAAGATGATCCTAGATGAGGAAGTATTATATGATCTTAGATCTACTATCTAGTTTAATCTCATACATGATTTGTATGAGGTGTTGGTCAGAGGGTAAACATTAGTAAGACCAATCATATTATTGATAGATTGGATATATGAGAGGTTTCCTATGTATCAATCAGTTGGGTTACCTCATACGATTGATGATAGGTCACCTTGGGTGTAGAGATGGAGAGAGGACTAGGTAGCATGGGTCACGCCCCACATGCTAGTGTTATATATGGTAAGACATATAAACATAGTGTGGCATACATATGGGCACCTAATGACTATATGGATGAGCAAAGGCATAGTTGTACCAACTATAATAAGGATAGAGGTGGTTAGAAACTATACCTAGTGGAGTGAGCTACATCTAGTAGAAAATGTACCAAGATAGATGGGCTTACCTCATCTAGTGGTACTAATATTGATGCCCAAGAAGTGGGATTAACATATGAGAGAGCCTTAGGGGAGGAGGGGACTAGGGCCACTAGTGCTGAGAATGATGCTCAAACCACATCATGAGTAACCATGGACTTGATGAGCATGATAATGATCAAAGTAGAAGGAGAGGGGTGTATAGGTAGTGGCACTAGAGATAATAACACCATCTCTATAGCGAGATGAGCTATAACCACTAAAGACATGGCATTGATGGAAATAGGAGTAGAAGAGAGTGGAGACTATTACCATCCCTAATGACCTAGTAGGTGATCTAGTAGGTGAGCTAGAGGAGAGATGGATGATATAGAGGCCACTCAGGTATAGGTTGGGATTGACACAAGCCATGAAAACTATATTTGAGTTGAGGATGTGACCTATAAAGGAGGTGTTAGGAGGTTGCATAGATAGAGAGAATATTATAGGTGGTCTCATGGATGGCAAGACCATAGTGGCCAAGACATATATAAGTAATAAATATGATTAAATTATTATTTAAGTTTTTATTTTGAAAGAGAGACTAGAGGTAGATATATATTATGAGATATAATAGTGATCTAATATCTATCTAGGTGTGATTTTGCATGTGTAGCTAAGAATGAGGAGAGATGGGGTTACCTTATAAGGGGAACACTCCATGATTTCCTTGATGAGACTATGTAGCTATATGATGCTACTGTATTGGAGGATCCCATTATAACATCTTCCCCAATGTAGACAAGCTACTTTAGATTATAAGGGAGGGATCAAAGTAGATACAAGCATAAAGAGAGAGTATGCAACCACCAACAGAGATAGGTGCAAGTGAGATACAGGCATAGTAGGCCCTAGTATAAGAGAGAGTTGGACATCTAGATATAGTGACATGGATGACACATGCATAAACAACAACCCTAACCCATATGACATAGGTGTAGGAGCAAGAGAGAGAAACACACATGGTGACCTTAGCCTAGTTGGCATAGGTATAGGCATAGGTGGTAAATCTAGTGGGATAGGTGGATGGATTAAGATATTAGATGATGTCCTTATAGTGTACTATTTGGAGGATTCAAATTAAGACCTTGATAATTAGTGTGGTTAGGCCATGAGATAGAAAGGATGGAGCCCAAATATAGAGTTAGAGGATTATATATATGGTTGTACTTATTATATCAAAAACTCATGAGATTTATATACATGATATATCATTTTGGCATATTGATGTTTATTGTGTATGTTGTTATTATCATGGTTATGTCTATGGATGATTTGGATATATTTATTTCTAGTACATGTATTTAGATGTTGTTGTATATGTTAAGGTGTGGAGCTAAAACCTTCACCAAATGAGCAGATGCTGAAGTTGCTGGATTCACATAGTCATCGACGATGGTAAGGAGTCAACTAGTAGTTGCCGGCGTCAATCATGTATCAGCTGATGTCGGTCATGTGCAGGCAAATAGGGATCGACGTCGATCACCTGTGTGTCTAGAATCTATTTTTGTGGACAGAATAGAATGTTTGCATGATATGATTAGCTGTTAGTTGTAAGTTTGCATCTCTATCTTTAGCAGGACTATTTTGAGCCTTTGATTAGGAGGTGTATCTAATGGTTGATATTACATTGCTCATGATCCCTAATTCTATATAATGGGATAGATCTTCATAGCTTGTATACTTGTGTAAGTGTATGAGAACAGTATAGGACATATTGTATATGTGTGTATCAATCCAGGTTGTTGGAATTGATTATAAAATCTTGAGGGGAAGAGATCTGTACATCTAAGAGGTGTGAGAAGAAAGTGTGTAGCTTTTTCATTGTATTTCCTTTTGGAAGAGTTTAATACAAGTTTTTAGGGTGGTTTCTTGTATCTCTTATTCTTTGCTATTTCTGATTCTAGTTGCTTATCATTCTGGTTTAATTATGTGTTTTGCTTACATAAAAGTAATCAAGTTTGTTGGTTGATCCCAACAAGTGGTATCAGATCTCAGGTTGACTAACAGGTGTTTTAGATCTGGTTAGTGTTTGTTGATTACAGGTCACTCATAGGGGTTTCTATTTGAGTGGGAGAAGCAATGGCAGAAGAAAGCAAACTGAGAATGGAGAAGTTTAATGGCAAGAATTACCAATTATGGAGAATGCAGATAGAGGATTATTCGTATCAGAAAGATCTGTACTTACCGTTGGGTGGGGTTGATAGAAAGCCCACAGATATGGAAGATGAAAATGGGAAGTTCTTGATAGAAAGGCTCTTGGATCTATAAGATTGAGTCTGGGATCTTCTATGATTTCTAACTTGTCACAGGCAAAAACAATGGTAAAGTGGATGGACACTTTAGAAAATTTATATGAAAAGCCCTCAGCTTCAAATAAGGTATATCTTATGAAGCAATTATTTAATTTGCAAATGCAGGAAGGTGGATCTGTATCTAATCATCTTAATGATTTCCATAGAATTGTAAATCAATTAAATTCAGTCAAAATAGTTTTTGATGATGAAATTAAAGCTCTTTTAATTTTATGCTCTTTGCCTGAAAGTTGGCATAACTTAGTAATGGCAATTAGTAATACTGCATCTGCTTCAAATATTTTAAAAGTGGATGATGTTGTTAGTGTAATCCTAAATGAAGAGACTCGTAGGAAAAACATAGGGGAATCATCAGGTAATGCTTTAAGTTTTGAAAGCAGGGGGAGGTAAAAAGAGAAGGGCAAGCATGGGAGATCAAGGTCTAAGTCAAAGATGAGCAATAGATCCAAATCTAGAAATGGAAAAATAAAGATAACCTACTGGAATTGTGGAAAGAGAGGACATGCAAAGAAAGATTGCTGGTTGAAGGTGAATGAAGAGAATCAACATGAAGGTAATGAAGAAGCAAAAGTTGTAGGTATTGTTGCAAAAGATGCTCTTTCACTTTATTTTCATAATAAAATAGAATCTTGGGTTTTAGATTCTGGGGCCTCTTTCCATGCTACCCCAAATAGAGAATTTTTCAATGATTATATCCAGGGAGATTTTGGAAAAGTTTATTTAGGGGATGATGAGCCTTGTAAAATTGTTGGCAAAGGAAAAGTGCAGCTGAAATTGTAGAATGGCAACACATGGGTGTTGAAAGATGTCATGCATGTCCTAGCCCTGAAGCAGAATCTGATTTCTGTAGGAAAGTTGGGTGATGAGGGTTGTATAGTAACTCTCATAGCTGAATCTTAGAAGGTTACCAAGGGAGCACTTGTATTAGTCAGAGGTAAGAGAGTAGGTACTCTCTATTTATGTAATTGTATTACTAATTATTCTCCTTCTGTATTATCTACTTCAGATGTGGATGCAAAGTTGTGGCACCATAGGCTCAGCCATATGAGTGAGAAGGGAATGACTATTCTTAAGTCAAAAGGTAAGCTTTCAGATTTGAAAAGCATAGATCTAGATTTCTGTGAGCATTGTGTTTTTGGAAAATAGAAGAGAGTAAGGTTTGTTAAAACTAGGTCAATAAAGAGGAAGCACAAGTTGGAGCTTGTTCACACAGATGTGTGGGGACCAGCTCAGGTAGCTTCTATTGGAGGATCACAGTATTATGTTACTTTCATTGATGATGCTACAAGAAAGGTATGGGTCTATTGCATAAAGAATAAATTTGATGTTTTTGACACTTTTAAGATTTGGAAAGCTTTAGTTGAGAATGAAATAGGTAGGAGATTGAAGTGCCTTAGATCTGAAAATGGTGGTGAGTACTGCAGCTATAAGTTCAAAAGTTACTATTATATGAATGGAATACGCAGGCAAAGGATGGTTCCAAAGACACCTCAGCAAAATGGAGTTGCTGAAAGGATGAATAGAACAATATTGGAGCATGCACAGAGTATGAGATTGCATGCTGGTTTGCCCTTACAGTTTTGGGTAGAAGCTATAGATAATACAGTTTACCTGATTAACAGAGGACCCTCTATAGTGTTGGATGGTGGAATTCTAGAAGAGGCATGGATAGGTAAAAATATAGATCTTCATAGCTTGTATACTTGTGTAAGTGTATGAGAACAGTACAGGACATATTGTATATGTGTGTATCAATCCAAGTTGTTGGAATTGATTGCAAAATCTTAAGCGGAAGAGATCTGTACATCTGAGAGGTGTGAGAAGAAAGTGTGTAGCTTTTTCATTGTATTTCCTTCTGAAAGAGTTTAATATAAGTTTTCAGGGTGGTTTCTTGTATCTCTTATTCTTTGCTATTTCTGATTCTAGTTGCTTATCATTCTAGTTTAATTTCATGTTTTGCTTACATAAAAGTAATCAAATTTGTTGGTTGATCCCCAATAGTATATGCTATAGGAAATATATGAGATGTGGTTTATTTTCTAGCATTTATGAAAAACACATGCATGGTTAAAAAAAATAGGCAAAAAGACTTGGTAAAATATAATCAATAAAAAATCTGCTACACACTATTTCAAGTTGGGAAATATGTAATAACAAGAGAAATACTAAATATAAAGAACCAAGGGATGGTAAAACAAGATGGTAAGAAGGAATTTATTCTTAAACCAAAGTGAAAGATTTTTTCACCAAATTAAAACAAGTAAGATCATACTAAATCACGTTGGGAAGTATGAAAATAGTGTAATAAAATGGAAGGTATGTAAAAGGGCACAAATGATATAAAAATAGATTAATTAAGTCAATAAATTATACTAAATCACATTGGGAAGTATAAGATAAAATCAAAATTGGTAAAATATTGGTCTTAGATTTATCACACTAATTCAAGTTGGGAAGTATGAAAAATTCAAGAAATGGTTGTATTCTTACATGCACTCAAAAAATAAGAAGATAAAAGAAAAAGAGAAATAAATTAAGTATAAAATTCACTAAACAAAGATGGGAAGCATGTCAATGATGTGTAGCTTCATAATCAATCACATCTTATCTCATATTTGACACATGTAATTATGTTTGTGACTTGTATTATTGGAAAATTTTATGGGGAATACCAGATCCTATCTGTGGTCTTACATTGAAACTCACAAAGGGAATGGCATGGGGTGGAAAAATTAGAATAATTGGGTAATAAAGGATGTGGATAATAGGAAGGAAAAATGTGATAATTTGTGAGGAATGTTGGGTCCTATCCATGATCTTATAATGCAACTCACAAATGAGATCCCAAGGGGAGTGATCAGAAGACAAAACAATATTTCTCAAAATAAAATATGAGGGATATAAGGAATGAAAAAGGGAATGTAAAAATTGAGACTTAGGAATCTTATGAGAAGGTGAGGCAAGAGACATATTAAGGACATTAGAAGACACTAAGTAACTAGTGACCATCAATGTACAAAAGAAACCTATTTGTTATAGACACAAAGCTTTGTAATCAAATAAGAATGATACTAAGCACAAATCATGAACGTAGATTGTTATAAGAAAAGGAATAATGGACCTACCTTCCCATGATGTTTTCCTCATTCCTCAGGACCCCTTATAGATTCGTCAATCTACTATGAAGATTGGGAACTAATGTGATAAAGTAGGTAACACTAAAAGATTTTTTTATTCTCCTTTTCTAATCTACTAGTCTACTACACCCCAAAAGACATCGACTCTATTGTGAGGCCGCTATGGAGTTTGATCTTTGAATAAAAGAAGGAGATGTGTTTTGAATCATATTTTTAGTGTGATCTAGCTTTTAAGAATATTTTTGCCTTTTATATCATTTCATTTTGTAAAATGATTTGACTTTTAAATTTTTATGGATTTTGAAGATTCCTTCTCCATACAGATTTGAAATGACCAATCATGAATTATGTAGTGATACACATCAATGATATTTAGGCTAAGGCTAAAGTAAGCTAAGTAACCAAAGACTAAGACTGACTAGGACACTTAGGCTTAACAATGAATGAACATATCATCTCAAGTTTCAACCATGTATATGCTTAGTTTGTGAAAAAGGAAGAAGGGAAAAAGGAGATCCAAAGGTGGATCGGTGAAAGGAAAGTATAATCAGATGCATTGTTTTCTAACTAATCACATGGTAATAGAAAATAAAGACCAAAGGGAATAAGGTTTATATAACCAAGTCATAATGACAATTATCATAAAAAATAGAGATAAGAAATCAAACACTCATGAAGACACAAGAAGAGAGTTTTGAGAAAAAATAAAGAAAGAAAGAGAAGACAATGATAAATAAACACAATCATATGAAAATATAAATGACAATATAAGCAAGATATATTAGAAAAGATAAAATAATTATATAATAAAAATATGAATTTGACACAGTGTCAAATGATATAACAAATAGATAAAAATAAAATTGGAGCACACAGTCAATCAAGATGTAAATGTAAAATCATGATGCATGTGCTCATAAATACTGATAAATCTACCCACATACATTATATAAGACATTAGATAAATCTCTATGAAGATAAATACAATTTTTTTTAATGTCTTATCAATCATTAATGAAAACTAAGAAAAGATTTCTCTTCTAATATCCTCAATTAAAAAAGTAGGAATGCTTAATGAATCATGTTTAAGAGGGAAATTAAGCATGGGATTCTTGGGATAATTCATTAGAGTAGGCTCTATGGGAGATTCAAGAATCATCAATGGATAAGGATGCATAGGTGAGGGAAGGTCCACAAGTGAAGGAATCATGGGTGGAGGCATAAAAGGTGATGAAGGGACCATATGAGGGGATGGAACCACTAGAGATGGAGCCATGGGAGAAGAAGGAGGATACTTATTATGGGAATGACATATGGGAGGAATAGAAGAAGGTTTGGTAATAGCTATAAGGTGATCCTTAAGGTGTTGTTTAAGGATGTGATAATGATCTACGTGATGGGTACCACATTAGTGCCATAAATAATACACTTCACCATACTTAGGTATATATTCAAGTAAAACCTTTGGGGGAGGAATATATTTGTTTGAGGAAGGAGATGAAGGACACAAAATATCAATATATTATCACAACTTATGATAATGGGTAGAAGAATGATTATCTATCCCATGGAAGTAACAAATACACTTATGAGTGGTCTTATGAGAAGCACTCATATAAGGTGGTATAATAGGAGTGAAAGAAGCCAAAGAAGACTCATAAAAACATTTGGTAGGAAATGGATCCATCTTAGGTAAGGGGAAAAAAACCATCACCAAGGGAAGGTGTTGATGGAATAGGAATGGAACAAGGGTCAATGAAAGGAGCAATGGGATGAGAATCAAGGGTAGGCTCAGTAAGAACATCAATGGGAATAAGCTCAACTATAAGAGGAGAAAAAAGAGACTCAAATATAGCAAGAGTGGGAATGGGATCTTATAATCTCTCTACTGAAGGAGGAGTGGGATCTATAGAAAGTGTAATAAGGGTCACACTAATCTCAGGAGTAAACCAAGTATGGTGATCAGGGAATCTAACAAAATGGTAAGGCCTAGTTATACCATGATCCATGAGCATACTCCTATGAGGATACTAAAAAATTAGAAGTGTTGGCACCATATCTACCTTATGATAAAGAGGAAAAATACTAAAATTAGGAGCTATAAACAAAGTAAGATAGGAATATCCATGAAAAAACTCAAGTAAATAAGAATGATAATGACTAATCTTAGCATCATGAACCTATAAAAGATCACATAAGAATGGATCATTTAAGGAATAAACATCATCATAATCTAAGGTATGAAGATCAATGTCAAAATTAGGGATGACCTTTTCATCTAAGGAAGTGTGGTGTATAGAATTCTAAATCTTGGTCAAGACTATGGGAATATCATCGTAACAAAGCTTACTAGAATGAGGCTTTAAGGAAGTAGGAAGCTATAAGATGAGATGAGGTGAGAGATCATAAGTTTTAATATTTAAGTTGATCTCATCAAGCTCATCATCATCAAAATATAATAGGTTAGGAGGAATGTTCTTAATGAGTTTAGGATGCCCATTGTAACCTCAGTTTAAAATAACAAGAAAATTAAAATGATGATACTCATGAAATGGAATGCTAAGCAAAGGTTTAAGAGTAGGAATCTTGAACACACCATAGTCTTAGAATTGTTTGAAATTAAAAAGTGTAGTATCATCCTAAATCCTATAAATGGCTCCATTATGAGGGAATTTATTTCATTGGTAGGTGGAAGAAGCAATGACTCTCATATAGTGAGTCCATGGCCTACCAAGTAAGATTTTATAATAAATGGGAAAGCTAAATATCATTACCTTCATGTGAATGATGATAGGTGGGATAGTAATGGGAAGTCTCACACAATCTAGAGGAGGCATTTTCCTTCTATCATATCCTTGGCAGGTGTTGCGTGTAGACTTGAGATTGAATTTTGAATATATAAGGGTCTTAATGAAGTTTAGAGATATAATGCAAGTGTAAAAACCCTCATTAATTATTGCATGTTTAATTTAGATATCACATATTTGAACACTAACTAATAAGGTTAGATCATCCACATGAAGTAGAATGTCATCAATAATCATAGAAGCTATAGGAAATTTTAAGGAAAGAGAAGTGTCCATAGTTTATCAATGTTGATAGACATCTCTTCACATTATTTTAATATACTATCCTTGGATCTATATAAGGCTACTTCCCATCTTGCTAGGGAAGGATGAGGGACTTTCATCTCAATTAATAGTTACATAAGATGATTTTTATGATGTGTAAAACTCCTCATAAGATTAAGGAATATAATTTGGTATGGGAGATTAGTGAGTTCCACAATGGGATCCCACTCATCATAACCCATAATAAGGTTGTTAGATATTGGTGCATAATGATTAAGGACATCTTCGAAAGGAGGAACCAAAGTGAATTAGAATTTATGTTGATAAGAAGAATAAGGTTTAAAACAAGGTTATAAATAAAATTGTAATGATGTTGTAGTTGGTTTAAGTTGATTTTGAGAATTGGTAGAAGAAGCATTGTTAGAAATTTGAGTACAATTATTGTTAAAAGATGACAGAAGAATGGTAGAAATAGAAAATGAATTGTTATCCAAAGGAGAATCAGAAATTGAATCATAAAAATTAATAATTCCATCTTTCCCCAACTCATTTAAATGAGTTGGATAAGAATCTTAGATAACACAATATGTTCTAGATGAAAGAGGAGTGTAGATAGGTTGGGAATCGATAAAATCAACCACCCTTCACATATTAATCATTTTAACTATATTCTTGGTTCAACAAGACTTTATACATTATTGGTGGAAGGGGTGGATTTATTATTATTATCTTGGATAGGTTGATAAATAGGAAGAGGGTCTTTGTAGATAGCTAAATGAGCATTTAGTTATTTAAAGATTAAGATTTATCATGTGATTTATAGTCCTTAAAATCAATTTCAAAAGATTATTAACACTTTCAAATGATAGAATCATGATCAAAATTAAGACTAAGAACAAATTCCATAGATATTTTTTGAATTTATCTATACGTCTCATGAGAATGACCCCAACTATCATGAAACCAAAAAAACTTGTTAGGATCATATCAAGATTTTATAGGATGAGTAGGGTCGATATATCTTGGAAGAGGCCTAGGTAGAAGCTTAAGAAATTTATTTAAGGATAGAGGTTTATGATCATTAATGTTTCTTGGTGAAGATAAATGAGGATTGGTATATTTTTGAGAAGGAATAACTAGTTCCGATGAAGGGGGAACTACTTCTAATGAAGGGGTAAGAACGACAGCTTTAACATTGTGAATGGTGTCATAAGAATTTATAACATCATCATTGGTAACATTGTGATTTTGGTTCTTAAGTAATATATGAGGACCCATAAAAGGTTGGGGTGGCTTGAATTTATGCATAAATAAATCTTGTCATTTAGCTTGGTCAATAGCCTCCTTTAATGTACATGGAGAGAGAGTGTAGACCCAATATTGAAGTTTAGGAAAAAGGGGATTGGTAAAGAGATGGAAAATATTATAATTGGTCATGTTATGTTCACATTTATTTGAAATTTTTTTCCACCTTTTAAAAAATTCTTGAGGAGTTTAATTTTCAATTTGTTTGCAATTTATGAAGTCGGCCAAAGTGTTTTTGGGAAGATCACTAGTTTGGAATTCTTGACCTAAAGCATTCACTAAATCCTCCAAACTAGTAATGGAATGAGTTATAAGTTGGTTATATAAATCCAAGGCATCACCTATGATATTTTTGGCTAAGATTTTGGTAGCATCAAAGGTGTTAAATTTGACCCAATCCTTATAAATATTTTTGATTTTTTTAAGATGAAGGGTGGGATCGGTTGATTCATTGTAAGAAATTATAGGTGTGATACAACCTATATAAATTTTAGAAATTTGAGTAGTGAGAAGTTAATTTTGGATATTATTAATGGTTTTGTTGACCAAAGGAGGCTGAGGAATGAGATTTCCTTGAGAATATTGAAGAGGAGGATGGGGAACATTCTGGTTATGTGTGCCCCAAAACATTGGTTGAGGATGAGATTGAAGATGAGGAAGGTTGTTTTGCATTCTCATAATTTGATTTGTGTTATGATCTTTAAATTTATTCATTTGATTGAGTGTTTGTAACAATAGTTTATGTGTTTGATTAGAATTATGAGAAGCATTAGAGGTGATATTCGTGGATTGGGTACCACTATTAGTGTTGATAGGAGCTTGAGAGGAACTATGAGAATGTGAGGCACTAGTGGAAAAATTTGTTTGTCTAGAAAAAGATGGACAAGTGAATGGTTAAGAAGAAGAAGAACTAGTAACATGATTAACTTTTATATTAAATGATGCACTAGCATAAAGATTAAGGATAGTGGATCTTATGAGAGGCCCACTAGATGTAGAACCTGCCATGTTAGTGGGTATACAAGGCATGGAGGTGGAAGAAGTTAGAGAAGAAGATTTCATGGTATAATAAGGGATCATAATATAAGGAAGAGGTTGAGAATCAAATAAATATGTACCTCTAAATCTAGTTGAGAATGTAAGAGTAGGTGAATGAGGCTCTTTGGATTGACCACTAATCATAATATTGTAAATAGTAGAAGGATATTTTCCTCAATGTTAAGGAAATTTAGAGATAAAGAAGAGAATTTTGGGGGTATACTCTAATCTAGGTTGGTATTCTAATGAGAAGAGAGGATTATGCTATGAAGATGTATAGGAGGGGTTCCATAGCTCATTGTGTGAGTGGCAATATGAACATGATTAACATCCAAAAGAGGAGACCTACTCTATTTATGGGAGACCCTTTGAGGGTTGGTAAGATTCATCATGTCTATTGAATACAACTTAATATTGTCATAAAAAGGAAAGTCCATGATGAAAGGAAAGAAAGAGATATGAGATAGCAAGGAAAAAAGAAATGAAATAAAAAGTTTAGGGTCAACTGGGTCTACCTAACACAAAAATATGGTCTATAAATAGTACAGGGTCAATTGGGTTGATTTATTATAGTGAACAAAGGTTGCCAAAAGAGAAAAAAGGGTTTGTAAACAATGCAGGGTCAATTGGGTCAATCTAGTATAGTGAATAGGGGCTAGAAAAAGGTATAGGGTCAACTGGATTAACACAATATAACAGAAAGGGAAATTTAAGAAACCTATAATAGATTTGTGAACTAAAACAGGATAAATTTTGAAAGTAATTTGAAAATAAATAACTTAAAGGAAACAAATAATCAATTGGACTAAAATTGGCCAATCTAATTAAAGCACATAACACAAAACCTTACACCAATGTTGGATAATGAAATTTTTTAAAATACAAAATATAATTGAGAAAAGAGAAAGCAATAAAATTTGAAAGTAAAGAACTAACTAATTGGTCAACCTAAATGTTTATTAGATTATTAAGATATGATTTCAAATGTGATAGTAAGTTGGCTATAAGTAATAAACTAGAAAACAATCTAAGGATGGTTTTAGGTAGTTTGGGCTAAAAGGGATCTGTAGTGGTAATGATACATGCTTGGTATTGGGTCCTACCCCTTCACTTCACACACCATAGTGATAAGGGTATCAGGTGCTTAGCTAGAATATATCATTAACCATGCTTTATACTTGACTAGAACATGGAGTTAGCTTCCCTCTTTGTGATGAAATCCAAATAGGTTGGACTTGTGTTGATAAATTTTAATATGCTTGTTTAGATTTTGTGAATTAGTTGTGTGTGCATAAAATAGAAAATAGTGAAACTAAATTATTAATTGAAAACCATATATTTAAGCTATGTGATATATTCTAAGCATGCAAGTAACAATAAAAGAAAGTGTGAGATAATTACTATCATATAATGTTAATTCCAACTTTGTAACAAGGTACAATATTGATATAGTTAATAGTGTATGCAAAAAATATATAATAGGGTTGATGAGGTTGAACCTATATTGTGGAAGTTGTGTCCCCAAAATTTGACACCTAGAAATTTTAGGTTACCCATATTGAAATTTTTGTCTTTTTTCTTATTTGAGTCCGTTATCCTCATCAAAACTTAGTCCCATAAATAAGACTTATACTTTATTAGTTTTCAATATAACTACTTTCATTCCAAAATTGCTTCAAATTGCTCCAAAAGGTTAGAAAATGTTTGCCTGGGTCATTATCATAAAACCCATTTGTACATATTTCCTAGAAATTCAAAAAACTAAGTGTTTGGGCTTATTTCTAGGCCAACTCAGTTTCTCTAGGTTACTTTAGTTATTTGACAAAGGTGAAGTAAGTTTTCATTACAAACCCAAGTTACACCATCTAGATCAAGTTAGAATTATGAAATGACTTTTCTTCTCAAAATCATAAAAGTTGAATAAAGTAGTTTCATAAACCCAAAAGGCACTAATTAGAACCACCCAAGTTTTTGAATTTACATTAATCCACTTTCTAAGTAAAATAAACAAAGGTTCATAGGCCTAAAGTCTTCACAAGATTAGACCAAATTGGAGTTACTGAGTTACTTGACTTCGTAGACCAAATTAAGCAAAGTAACTTATGAAACTCAATAGTTGTCAAAAATTTCCTCACATGTATGGGTTAATATAAATATTAGAAAATAAACCTCATTTCCCACTTGGTTTTCAAATTTTCTAACCCAACTGTTGCACCTATGAATCTCAAGCAACATTGTTTAAGCTTTTAGAGCAATGTTGGCACAAAATCTTCACAATCCATTTGTAATCAAGGTATTTAGATTGTTTCCCATTTATTTTAATGATGCATTTTTTAATTTTATATCTTATTTTTTGTTGTTATAATTTCATGCATCACTTTGAAATTTTTTCTATCTTTTCTTGTTTTAGTTACAATTATACGTCTTTTTGCATGCATAGTGTTGATTAAAACCTTGTAAAATTATTCAAAAACACTTTGCATTTGAGAATCTCAAACAAAATCCTAAAAGATATAATTTTTCTACCAAAACTTGGCAGTTGACCTAGATTATCTACCTAGATTTATTATAACTTGTTACTTACTCAGAGTCTCAAACTCGAGCAACTAGTCTCAAGAAACCCAAAATTTCCATTAAGAATTACCTACTTGTATTTTTGGTTACTACTTACTTACCTAAAGTTATGACTACCTATTGCTTATACTTTATCAGGTTTTAAAACTCTAGTAACCTACCCAAAGAAACTTGGAGTTGTAAATGCTTGTCACTCACTCAGAGTTTTTAACCTTGAAGACTTGAGAAATACCCAGACCTTCCTAGAATTATGGCACCTTGTTACTTAGAATGAATTTCCTAGAGTTTTCAAGGTTTACTACTACTAGAAGTTCCTAATACCTGAATCTTGTTTAAGGTTGTTAAATAAGACAAAAAAATTAACTTAGTTGTTCAAAATTTTCTAAACTAGTAGGAATAATTACTAAGTTTTTAAGAGCATTTACCAAGTCTTTCCAGTGTTAGTCACAACAAATGTTAGGAGTAGAAGAAGAAGCAACTCTAATTGAAGAAGTTCCTAATATTGCATTTGAAGAAGTTCTAAAGCCAAGTAGGAAAGGAAAGACAAAAGCAAAGAGAGTTGGGAAGTTAAAATAATTAGGGATGAAGTATGAATACAAGGGATATCCCATTGAGTCTTGAATTGCATCCAAATTATTATAAATCAATGAAACTGACATGGGACATGTTTCCATAATTGAGTTGTTAGAAAGATCTAAAGCCATAACCAAAAATTCACTCATGCAAGCAATGACAAATAATGGACTCTTGAAAGTTGTAGCTTTCTCAATCTCTATACAACTTCTTGAATTGTTTCTATAATGTGCTAAGTATTATGATTCTCTCACTAGAACAATAAAAGATATTGTAGGTAATGTGGTAGTCAGATTAGATGTTCAATATTTTGACTACTATTTGAAGATTCTAGTAAGACCTAAAGTGATAGATTTATTAATGGAAAATTTTTAAACATCTATGGGAGAACAAAACACTAGAATGCATCAAGATAATGAATACAACTTATCTAAAAAAATAAAAGTATCCCTCAAGGCTTATAAATAAGATAGTGAGGTCTGACTTGATTCAAGAAGTTGATGACATCACATAGTTGTTATGTAAAATCAATGGAGAGAAAAATAGAAAGTGCTTTTCCACCTAGATGTATGCTTATACAAGGGATATTGATGTCAATAAGAGTTACGCTATGATTGAATGGTCAATAATGATAAGTGACAACATTGATCAATAGTTGAGTAATATATTGCAAACTCTTAACTTCAAAATAACTTCATATTTAATATATGTTTCACCATCTAATGGATCCTTTTCTAGGTTGACTACAAAAGGGATATTTGAAATAGATCCCATCTATGAATACTAGCCTCAATTGAGTCTTTTTAAATACTTCAAGCACTATAAAAGGGTAAATGATGCATTCTTTTATGAAGTCATTTGTAAATTGAATGTTGCTTTAAAGGCTAAGAGAGTATTTGATGCATTTTGGGAAGTAGTTTCCCATTTTGGATGTATTTTTATTCAATTATTGAATTTCACATACATCAAAGTTGGTGGTTTCAAATGGACACCAGTAAAATTGCTAAGGTACCCTAGTTATAAATGGATTCTAACAGAATTGTGTAGACAACTAGTGGAATTACATCATCTTTAGTCAAAAGTACATTGTTATTTAGTTAGTTCTCTCATTTTTATTGGCCACTATCATTGTACAAGCATTTATAAGGCCAAAAATGTACAAATAGAGATGTATCATAACTATAATCAATCACATTTTAAGGCTAAAGCAAATTTTGATTGCAGAGGCATGGCACAAAGCATAATTTCTATTGACTATATGCATATACTTACCCTATAAGACTTTTGGAATGATTTTAGAGATGAATTTGAAGTGATAAGAAGAGATAATAGTAGGATGATTGTTAAAAAAAATTGCTCCTTTTATTTGTCAAGACATGGAAGATGATGGGCAATTAATTCATGATTCTTATCATGCAATGAGAGGAGATAATACTCCACTCCTATAAATTTAGTAAAGGGAGAATCAAGTAAAGACTATTGTTAAGAAAATTTCAATGGTTCTTTTTATGAATTTAACATGGCTTCTTAGTAAGGGATACTACATGAAGGAGCTAGTAATGATATAAATTGTCTAAGTCATAAGAGGAAAGAAATGCAATGAGAAAGTAGTCAAGATCCCAAAAAGAGGTTGAAAATATATAAGAATGCTGATGATACATATTCTCTAGTAAAAGAAAGGGAGTCAATTCAATCAGTTACCTTTACATCTCCTCTAGTTTCTTCCACAAACGTCACTCCTCCTAGCACTCCTATTTCTACCACACCTCCCACATCTTCATATTAATTATTGGTGAAAAACATATATTCAATAGTGAAAGAGGTAGACCCATCCACACTCATGCCACTTCTAAAGTCTCCTAGCTTCAAACCTCTTGAAAAACCTATTTAGAAGGAGACTAATGTTATTCCTCCTCTTCCCCCATATTCTCCACCTTTTATTGATGATAAACCCACCATTCCTCTTGTTCTTGGACCAAAAAGAGCTAGATCAAGTAACTACTAAAGAAGTGATCTCATCTTAGGAGGTATCTAGCAAAAGGTAATGGTTGAAACTGAGAGTAAAACTACTAAAGAAGACAAAGAACATGAAACTTTTGAGAAAGAGGCAGAGAAAGAGAAAGATGAACAAATACATTCCAATTTTTTTCAATTAAACTATATTATAAGTACAAGAGAAGTTCCTACATAATAGACATATGTAGGAGAAAATTAGGAACAAATGGTGATACATTTAGCTAGTCCCACTAGTGAAGATTTCTCTTTATGGTTGGCATTATAAATAACTCCTAAGTAAAAAAAAGAAATAAATTTGGAAGAGATAGAATTGTAACTTCTAAAAAGTATTGATCATAAGGGTAAAAATCCAAATAGTGCTAGAGTGAATTTGAAACTGATAATTGAGCCTTTATGTCAAAAATTTGTAAAAATATCAGTTCCTCCATAGGGTAAGCATAAGGGTGAAATGACTGAAGAATATTTGGAAATTACAAAGGTATCCCTAGGGGAAGTCACTATAGAAGGCCTAAGAAAGGACACATAGACTCTTGTCAATACCCTTATTTAGAAGCTTGATGAAAGAAAGGCTGATAAAGCTAAATTAAAGGAGAAAATTTCTAAGATGTGTGAAATAATTGCCAAAGTGGCAAGATCCACTCCCTAGTAACCATTACTTTTAAGAGATATAAATGAATAGCAAATAATAACTTCAATAGAAGAAACTAGTGATAAAGCTAAAGTAATTGATGAATAGATAGATAAAATGATACAAACTACAAAAAAATGGTTTCCTGAGGTTCTAAGAAATCTAGTTAATATTGAAAATAAATTAGCAAAACTAAAAATAATGATGAAAGAGATTGAAAGTGAAAATAGAATATCTGAATTGCAATAGGATAGCCTTCAGTGAGTAAATGTTTTAAGTGAAAAGATTTTTATTAAATAAAATATTATTCTATAAGGATAAATGAAAAAATAAAAACAATAAGAACACATCATATCTTTTCACATGTACATTTTTAGAGCAATTCTTGAGGAAATGAAGACTCTAGAAGAAGATGCTCGCAATGTAAAAGTAGATTTAGAGGATTGCATCATCTATCTCAAGAATGTTTGGTTATAATACATGCCAAGAACACATGAAAGATTACATAAAAAAATAAAGAAAGTAATTGAAAATGACATGATTCCATTCAGAGCAAAGTCAATAAACAAGTTGATAAAAAGTCAATAATAGATCAAGAGGTTGGAACCCAATTTTGGAAAGGTGAAAGGATATTATAAGAAGCTAGAAAGGGAACTACTAAGATTTGAAACATAAAGTCAATAAGTTGCCAAGTTATATGATGTATTCATTTAATTTATGATGTCATAACACATTAACTATAGGGAAAATTGCAAAAAATAAGCTCATGAATTAGAGTGATTAATTGTTACTTCTCTTCTCAATTTCTTCTATTTTATTTAAATGACTTGACAAATGTATTTGAAGTAATTTTGTTTTAATTAGTTATTGTCACTTATATTTTAACCCCTTGAGGATATTTATTATCTCTCCTCATCTAAGTAACATAATAGAAACATCTCACAAGCTATGGGTAATCAATAGCTAAGATGAATCTCTAGAAGGGCTAGTTCCGTTGATGCACTCTTTGAAGCACTTTCTTACTTATCGAATTTGCATGAAAAGGGTTAAGAAGACAAACTAAAAAAGTATAAAATGTGATGAAAAAATAATTAATTTCCTAATATTGACTGAAATTATATGACTTAGAGAAAATCAAAGCTTCTTTCACACATAACTCACAACTCAAGACAAATTGTTACATCAATGTTTCACATGCTAGGTTCAAGAGGTATATTGATGTTTAAGAGGGATAATGAATGATAATTTGGAGAATAAAATCATAAAAAACTTATAAAAATCTAATATATTAATTAATAACATTAACAAAGACCTGTAACAATTACTCTTCTACACACTTGGTAAATAGTCAAGGATAACATGCTAGAAAAGACTATCTTCCACTAGACAAGATCAACAAGATTGAAACATGACTCAATTATGAAGTATGTAAGTAGGAAAATTAATTTTATTATTACTTAAAGATAAATTCAAATACAAAATTATCTAGGGTTTCACCATAACTAATAATAATGACTCAAAAGAGCCCAAAAAGTCATTACTTATAGCATTTGAGAGAGGAGTGAGAAAAGAGAAGTAAAAAGGTTCCTTAGACACTTTTCATGTTGAGAGAAGGGATTAAATTTTCATTAAAATATAATTTTAAAATTATCATGCAAAGTCATAAAGTAAAAGTTTCAATCTAAGACATGAAACTCTTGAAATGTGGCATGAAACTCCTTTTGTTGGCTTAGAAAATTACCTTTCGCATTTAGCTATGTTGGAGCATACTAAACATAATTAGGGATAGGTATAATGATTTAAATAATAGGAATTGGGTTTATACATGCTTCTCCATGAATTTTTTTCATTAATAATAACCTAGATTCCTCTAAAAATGAGCCATCACTACCTACAGTCAAAGAAACTCCCTATTTCATACACCTTGAACACTTGGCTTCCAAAATGTCTTAAATTTATCATGAAAATATATAAAATTTTGTTAATGAAATTTTTAAAGGCCATTAATTTCATTAAATTCATTATAAGAACCTTAAAAATGGTTTACTTAAAGTTCTCCATCCTTCTCACTATCATGTTCACTATGCTAGCTTGACTAGTTGAGATAGAGCTATTGGTAAGAACACTTAGGATATTTTATATAGTATTTAATGGTCATAATGAGTTATAATAAGTCATAATATCACTCCTAAAGTTTATTTATCATCTTTAAAGTCCCTATAACCTAAAAAATACACAAAATAGTCAAAGAAAGCCATTATGTACCATGTTCGTACATGTAGGGTAACACAAAATTTTATTAAGAGGATCCTTTAAGAGTCCTCTAAAAAATAAAACTATTTTCATGGTCATTACATCCCACATATATATATTTCCATCCTTATTTTCCAAGTCAAGTCCTTATCCAAGGGTTTACAAGGGTTTTAGGTCTTTTAGGCTCTTAAGCTTCGTTCACAAAGATGGAATGTTGAAGTTGAGAAAAAAATCCACCAAATAAATGTCTAATACCCATATAAAATTCTAAAAACTTATTGTATCTTCATACAAAGTTCCAAAAGAGATGTGAGCATCTCAAGTTGCCTACTCGAGATTTTCCTTTCCTTTACACCAACTTAATGTTGCTTTTGAGATAAAAGTGGCCTCAAATATGATTTATATATAATATGGAAGCTTTAAAAAATCTTTAATTAATATATAAAAATTATCCAATATGCTATAATTATCTCCTATAGTTTGAAATGAAAGTGACTTCTCATTTGGGCTTTAGGCCAAAACCCTGCCTAGTAGGCTTGACTAGAAATTTAGGGTTATAAACCACTTTTTTGAGATTTTAAATTCCATTAATGATTAATAATGTTGTAATATTTATAAAATTACCACACCTTCTTATAATGTCTCTTTATCTTCTAGTCCACCATTTCACCTTCCTTCTTCAGAAAATGTAGGTTTTATTCACAAAGGGAGTGCCCTCTGTCTGAGACAAGGGAACTTACCCTATTTTAATATAAAAAATAAGTGGTGGAAGATATTACAAAAGTTTTTATTAACTTTTACACCAAATTTTATCCCTTTTTCATCCCATTTTCGCTTCCAACACTTGAAAAAACCAAAATAGGCTCTTGTGAAGGCAAATTATGTGCAAGGTTAACATTCTAAATTGTGTAATTCTTGAATAGGGAATTTATTATATGTTATTCCTATTGGTAAGATAATGTTAAATCATAAAAATAATGATGTAATATGTTATAATTTTTTCATCACTTCAAATATCCATATACCCTTACTTATACCTTGAAATTTGAAGACTGTATGCATCTCTTGACTGTAACCTTACTTTGAAGGAGTACCTATAGGTTGATTTTCATGTTTTGAGATTGAAAAAATGCATAATTATCATCTTATATTCTATTAGGATCATTATATACTATTTTTATCTCATTTTTATCATCCTTATGCATTACCCACACTCACAACCTCAAACTTGCTCATTTTCTACCATAGTCAAACATAGTCAACTATGTTGGGAAGAGTAAAACACTATAGATGAATATTCCTCTTGGAATAGGTTACACATAACCTTTTGGATATAATGATACATTTGTGATAATCTCCCATTTTTCAACCTTGATTATTCCATGTTCAATATTCTATCTTAGACTATATGCTCCTATAGTTAGTTGTAGGTGAGTATTTTTTACATGATGGGACACCTGTAAGTATAGATTGGACCTTGAAACATCACAAATCAACTCATTTTGATGGTATATATTCCAATTGGTATTAAATTTAATAAATAATATCTTATAAACATGGGAATATTCCTTGTTTTCACTTTGGGATATCAATGGTCACTCAAAGGCTCAATCCTTGTAGATGTCAATGCAGGATTTTAGTGTTGAAATAGGAAACTTTGAGCCTTCCAACAACTATCCTCCACTAATATTATTGACTCCATATTTTTAAGAGATACTATTTTCATAGTGGATATAAGTAATAAAAATTTATATGCTCCAAATATATTTATAACCTTGTTATAATATATCTACAAAAGGGCTCAGACCTCTATTTTCACCTTTTAGGGAAAATGTCCCTAAACTTAGTCATCACCTCCTCCAAGATAGTTTACAATTTCATTTGCCCATTTAACACTTAAATAAGGTTTTTCATGATCAAAACCACATATAAGGACTCTAATGAAGGTTTTAACACTTGTTTTAATGCTTTAAATGACTCTTTGGCTTTTTGTAGTACCACTTGTATATGGGAATTTGCATCTATACAGACAGTAAGCAAATTTGGGCACTATGTAAGATATATATGTTTATAATAAATTATATACCATCATCAAGTGTTAAAATTCACTCTTATAACTCTTAAAATATTTAAACACCTATCAAGTCTCTCATCTCATCATGACATCATCAAGGAGAGACTCTTGTAGGTGCATTTGAGTTGTATGTAGGTAGTGGACATAATTGAATTAATGTGTATAGATAAATGGCATCATGGACATACTTAGGATAATTAAAAATTCCAAAAATTTATGTTTTAAACTATGGGTATATTGGGACAAGTATAAAAACCTATGTTCCAACATGATATCCTCTTGTAAACACTTGAAATAAAGTAGGCATTGGTAGCTAGTGACTAGTTGTGTGGTGAATGAACCTAAAACCAATCTTGCATCCTATTAAAACATTCAAATTTACTCATTTTAGATATTAATGAACTGAAAAAGTTAATATATACTCATTACAACTCCTTGAATAAGTTAGGCAAGCTTGACACATGTGACTACCATTTAAATTGAGTAAAGAACTGACTATGAGCATGGCATTATTGCAAGTTTGATCAAAGGCTAATGTGATGAAAAAAAAATATAAATGGAAATAATTATGGAATTTATACATTTAAAACATCACATTATATTCACATGAGACCCTTTTATATAACCAAGCCTTCTTAAATAAGGAAAACTTGATTGAGACTTCAAATGGTGGCACCTTCTTACAACATGAGATGATTTGCCTATCAAAACATCATGAAATATGAAACCAAGCATGGATATAATTTGAGGAGAGATAAAAAATCATATAGAGTCAACATCACTAATTGGATTGTATGGACCTATCCAAATTAGAGCAAAAACTATAGGGTGTGGGAAATAATGAGCATAAAAACACAATCAACTTTTTAGAGATGATTCATAAATCATAGTTGACCAATATTGGAATAATTTTTATGAAAATTAATATCTCTTAGTGTATTATCACCCCATAAATGTTTTTGGTTTGAAACCTCTTCTACTAACTATACCAAGCATGAAACTACTGACTATTTCTGTGTCTAGAAAGGTGAAGAAGAAGCATAATGGTTTTAGAATTTTTTTATAAATTCAAAAGATTTTCAATCACTTATATGAGTCTAAGGAATATGAAGTGACATTCAATTATGTTCTCCCATGTGTCACCTTCCCTCATGGGCTATATAAGTGATAAACTCCTCCCTTTTTAGTTGGTTTCTTAATTTTTAGTTAGATAACCTACAATATTTAGATGTAAATAAAATTAATAATAGGGAATCTGACTTCTTAGATTTTTTAAATGAAACTAATTCACTTGGACACCTTAAAAACTATTCCACTTGCATTTATGACTCTTAAATGGCTATGAAGTGACTCAAAATGATATATAAACTAATTAGACCATGACTAAGGATAAAAATGCATAAAATTACATAAAATAGACTATAAGATACCCTATGAAAAAATATTATACCCATAAAACATTTGAAAATCAAGTTTTTACTTATAGGGGTCTAAATTTGACCTTGAAGTCAAATTTGGTCAACAAAATGGTGACTCATAGGGGTAGTATACCTACTATACTAAAGATAAGTAGCCATATTTATCCATGGGATAAGTGAGTAAATTAATTATTGAATAAAACTAATAAGGAATTGTTTAAAACACACACAAAACAACCATACCACACCAAACAACATAAAACAAAGCAAGACACTAACAAGACTCACACATGTGCATAAACACTTAGGGAAAACAAGAAAAATAATAGCTATGTAAAAAGAGAGAGGAAAACCTTACTAGTAATGTTTAAGATAGATCCAATTTATTTGGATATGAAGCTCCTGTCCATCTAACTTTGAGAGTTGGAAAGCATTGTGTTGCTTGCATTGAGTGATGACATAAGGGCCACTTTACAAAGTATCAAACTTTGTGTGTTTTCTAGGCTTAGCCATATCTTCATCCCACTTTATAATAGTGTATCCCTCTTGGAATATTATTGGTATGGATTTCTTTTTAGAATATCTCTTTGTTTATTCTTGGTGAGCTCTTATAGTGTGCATAGCTTGATCCTTTATTTCTTCAAGCTCCATTAATTCACATAATCTGACCTCCATGATTTCATTTTTCATCAACTCCAGTTGTTAAGTGAGCTCTAAAGCTGTTAATTCAAGTGAAATAGGTAATATAACCTCTCTTCCATAAACAAGTGTATATGGTGAGTTTTCAACATTTCTCTTGAGGGTGATCCTATCAGCCCAAAGAGCTGTCTCCAATTTAGAATACCAAGTTCTTTGGTTATCCTCCATTATTATCTTGATAATCCTAATTAGATTCATATTAGTGGACTTATTTAGTCCACTCCCTTGTGAATAATAGTTGTAGGAAGTAATAAAATAAATACCATGTTTCAAATCCCACTCACTTATCTTCATTGCAAGGAATGCTAATGCATTGCCAAAAATGATTACTGAAGGAACCCCAAATATGGTCACTATACCTTAATAAAAGTATAAAAATAAAATTTAATTTTATTCTTTTAGAGCTATAATATTTACCCATCTTGTAAAGTAATTTGTGGTAGCTAACACCCATTTGTGACCAACACTAGAAGGTAGGTTGATTAAGCCTATGAAATTTAGACCCCATTGCATAAAAGGTCGGTCTACTTATATTGGATGATAAGGTAAGGCTAAAAGATTTTTTTTCCATCAAAGAGGGCACATTTTTTACATTTACTTACCCAAGCATGAGTATTTTTAAACAAATTAGACCAAAAAAACTAGCTCTCATAATCTTAGAAGCTGTGGTCCTTGGAGCAAAGTGACCACCTACTGGTCCATCATGAAATTCAAATAACATCTTCTCAACCTGATCTAATTCAACACATCTAAATAGTAAACATAATAAATGTCTCCTAAACAACACTCCATCAACAAATACATAAGGAATAAATTGTAATCTGAAGTACCTTCTTTTGGCTCTATCAAGGCCTTGTGGGCATTCACCAGTTTGAAGAAAATTGATCATTTCTTGTGTCCAAATTCTCATTGGTGAGGATGCAAATATCATAGGATCATCTTTAAGGGTTAAAAAAAATTCTTTTTATTCCTTAAAATTTGAATCAAGGTGCTCACATAATCATTTCCCTTTCACTAGTTTGGTTGTCTTGCTTTTTACATCATACTCCATTACTTTTGTAATCTAACCAACTTTTTTTCAATCAAATCTCTACTCAAAATTAAGTATTTGACATTAGGATGAGGTACCAATATATGAATCTTATTTTTAGATAACATGTGCCTAAACTTATTTAGGCTTTTAACAACTGAAAGTACTTGCTTCTCTACATAAGTGTGCCTTACCTCATAGACTTCTAATCCTTCAATAATAAAGGAAATAAGATACTCCAAGTTTTATTTATTTGATTGAGTGAGAATGGTAGAGATTACTTATTCATTTATAAAAGTTTACAAGTTGAAATCCTTTGAGAAATCAGGACTTTCAAGAGTTAGAACTTGAGCAATAGCTTGCTTCATCTCTTAAAAACTCTCTTTCCTTCTCTTTTTCCAAGTAAACACTTCATCTTTCCTTAGAATAGAGGTTATAGGTGTAAGTAAATTATAAAAATTGGGAATAAACCTCCTTATGAAATTGATTTTTCCAAATAATCTGTTCAAACCTTTCTTTTTGTTTGGGTAAAGTTAATGCCAAGATTGCACTCACCCTTTTAGGATCTATGGATAGACCTTTATTTGAAATAATGTGTCCCAAAAGTTTGCCTTAATGGACATAAAACACACACTTATTTGGATTAAAAGAGATTCAAAACTCTCTACATTTCTCAAAAATCTTCCTAAGATGATTCAAATGATCTTTTGAATCCTTGGAGAAGATCGTGATATCATCAAGATACACTAGAACTATATCATTTATTAGGCCTTGAAAATCCATATCCATTGCACATTATAACATTTCCCTAGAATTAGACAAACCAAAAGGAATTTTCCTATAAGCATATGTGCCCCATTTAGTGGTAAAGGTTGTCTTGTATTGATCTCCTTCCTTTACCAAAATCTGATTGTACCCTAAATATTTAGCAAGGAGTGAGAACCTTTCATTAACTGTGACAAATTGAAAAATTTGCTCCATGGAAGGAAGAGGATAATGGTCCTTTAAGGAAACTCTATTAAAATATATAAAGTTAACACATAACCTAATTTCCCCATTCTTCTTCCTTATTGAGACTAAGTTTTCCAACCAAGATGAATGCTTAATAGGAAAAATGATTTTAGACTTAATCAACTTTGTAAGCTCTTTTCACATAAGAGGCTGAATCTTAGGATTGATTAGCCTTTAATTTTACTTGATAGGCTTATCTTTCTCATCTAACTCTATATTATGTTGAGCTAGATTTATAATAAAACCTTTGAAATCACTATATTCCCATGCAAAGATATCATAAAATTATTTGCATAAATCAATGAAAGCATATCATTTTTCTCTAGTACATACCTTCCCAAGAGTAGGCAACTTATCTTTGAATATTTTCACTCTCTCATAGTTTTCTTATTTTGTATACATGCATACCTTTTCCTTCTTTATCTGGTCATCATCATTGAAAATACTTTCAAGTGTGACTAAGCCTTTATGGAGCTTATTTGTCTTCAATTGTATAATTTGCCTTGCATATTGCTGATGTAGTTTGGACTAGTTTTTTGATAAAAACTTATCCTCCTCTTGTAGAAAAAGAGCTATTTTCTGATCAATATCAAATACTTTCCAATTAGTGAAATTATCAATTATAGAGGGCCTTACAATCACTTTGATATGAGTTTGGTTGTTTTCATCTCTTATCTCTTTTGGAATATAAAATTTAGCTCCAATGGATGCCAACCTATCAACATGTTTGTTATCTTCTCTTGGTATAGATTGAATGTTGAAATCTTGGAAATAATTGACAATATCTCACACTTTATGATTATATGATTTAAGCAAAGAGTTTTTAATCATATTTTGACCTCTCACTTGATTCACAACCAACTCATTATCACCATAAACTTGTAACTCCTTCACACCTCTCTTTATATCCTACTCAAGGCCATAAATGAGGGCCTCATATTCTATTACATTACAAGTACAACTTAAGTGAAATATAAAATTATAATAATACCTTTACTTGGATGGAGATACTAACATTGCTCCACCACCTTATCCAACCTTACTTCTTGATCCATCAAAATAGAGTTGCCATAGACCATTCATAGTCTCATTTGGATTCATTAAATTTGGCATGAAATATCCTTCTTCATGAAGAAAATACACTCCAAGACAATATTTTTATATTAATATATAATGATAATGTTCATAGTGTTTAGCTCCTCATTAATCTAGATGTATATCAGAAAGTCCTTCAAGAGAAGAAGTTGGATATTGATCCATGTGAAGTTCTTCCTCATCAAGAATGGTATAATTGACATTTGTAACTTTAGGAATATAGGGATCTAAATGATTGTGACAAATAGGTTTTGGTTCAATATTTATCTTGGTACCATACCTTGTTTTGAAAACCATGTATGACCAATTTTCTACC
Organism: Torreya grandis; assembly: GCA_037957365.1. Lineage (NCBI taxonomy): Eukaryota > Viridiplantae > Streptophyta > Pinopsida > Cupressales > Taxaceae > Torreya > Torreya grandis. The sequence continues at coordinate 1,708,358 of JARHVA010001513.1, forward strand.
AAGTATCTACCTATCTTGGTTGTAAACTCTCTTGACAAACAAAGAGCAAAGTATGGGGGTAAATATACAACAACCACATTATGAGATATGGAGAAAGTAGGACAAGCATGTAAATTCAAATTTAAAATTCTTTACTACTCCCAAGGTCTTTGCTGGTGACCCATCTAATTATAGAACTCTTTTAGCCATTAATTCATACTTGAGGCTTATTTATCCTCTATTGACTTAGGCATGACTAAGGTACTAGACCCACTATATATGATAAAATTATGGAATAAATAATTAATAATGATCAATTAAAGATAAAAATGAGGCATCTTATCAATTTTATTTACTTGTTCATTAATGGGTTGAGTTCTATTCACCAAGATAACATTTTTTGCCCTTGCGGATCCAACTAGTTTACTTAGTCCAAGCAATTCCTTTTGGATAATATCATTTTGTCTTGGTATTTTAAATGAATCCCATAATTAAATATTCATGTGTAACTTCTTTATTTGATCCACAACATTGATAGAAGGATTTTTCATATTGAATTACTCTTTAGAAGTACTAGTACCTTGTGGTGTAGCATGTGAAGATGGATGTGTAGGAGCTGGTCTTAAATTCTATTTTTTTTTATTTTCTTACACCTTAGGACCTAAGTTATAACCACATACCATTTATGGTGATGTATGTGTCAAAAAATGTCCTTGATTTGTCCCTTGTGCATCTTTAATAACCCTCTTACTAGATATAGTGTTAAAGGATACACTAACACTCACGTTGTTTAAACTTTTCAACTAATTTATGGCACAAAATTCATCCTCTAAATGATTCATAAGAGTAGAATCAGGTTGTGTTTTTCAATTTTCCATTACATTCTATATTTTCACCTCAAAAGTGGGAAAATGAGGTACTTGACAAACTTGGATTGTCATGGCTTGACTAGGCATTTCATTGACATATGAAACTTGGCCCTAATTTTGATCATAGGAAGGGTACCATGGTTTTTATTTAATAAAATTGTTTTGAGTAGGAAAAATAGCTCTAGAAGATGATGGGGAATTTGGATTAAAACTTTGGTAAGGTCTAGCTTGATTTATTTGACCTTGTCCTTGAGAATTACCTTAAAAAGGATGCCTACTTGCTTGTCCAAACTGATTGTAAGGATGATAAGGCATGCAATTTTGGACTTGATATATTTTGAGAGAAACTAATTCATTAATAACACTTTAAATCAAACTCTTGACTTAATGAATCTCATTGGTAGGTGTAAGGGTAGACTTATCTTCACTATTAGGTAAAAGAGCCAAGGTAGGTAATGTAATTTGACTAGGAGGCTACAAATTAGGAAAAAATGGAATTGGTAGTCTAGGAGAAATATTTCACACTTGAACAAGATAATTCTCAGCATTTATAGCTATCTCATAGGCACCAGGTAGTGTATTCCTACCAATAGATTAGATCATCATGGCTATATCACTATTCAATGATTTTAGATAATACAAGAAGGCATAATTTGGAGTGGGTCTCACAAGGGTTAGGATCCTATCCCATGTATTTTGAAATCTAGAGTTAAAATATTGCATGAAATCTTGGGGATACCTCTTGATAGTATAAAATTGATAAGCTAGTGATAAATAATCACTCTTCTCTTCAAACTTCTTAGACAATAGATTTCCTAGTTCATCCCATGAAGTAATGGAAGCATAAGCTAGAGTTACATACAAATTGAAAGCTTTCCCTTTGAAAGACAATTCCAATAGCTTGATGGCTACATTATCTTGAGTGATATTATGGATGTTATATAAATTTTCCTTGTCTATAATGTGTTAAATAGGAGTAATAGGACCTTCTCCAATAAAACATGGAATAATTTTAAGGGCTACTATAGGAATCTGGGCTTATTAGGTAAGATTCAAAGTAGATGATCTAGTGAAGGCTACAAAACGTAAATTTATAGAAATATTAGAATTTAGATTATGATAATTAGGGGTTAAACCAAGTAGAAACTTGTATTTGTTAAAAACTAACTCCCTTGAATAAGGATGAGTATTCACAATCTAAACCTTTTGCCAGAATAACAAGGAAATTGCATAAACTCAAAAGGTATACCTTTAATAGTAGACCTAGTGGTCACATTTGGCATGGAAAATAAGGATTTATCAGCAACCAAAGAGTTTAAAACTTACTGGATTTACCAGGTATTGAATATAGATGTTCTTGCAACTGTAAATATGCCATGATCAACACCAATCTTGGATAATATTATAGGACTTAGAGTCCCATAAAATGTGATAAAAAATGTTCACTTAGATTTGAAACCCTTGAGGAGATGTATCAGCTCTCCTCATCCAAGTTTCACAATGGAAACATCTCACAAGTTGTGGTTAACGAATAGGTGAGATGAAACTCTAGAAGGGCTAGTTCCCTTGATGCACTCTTTAAAGCACTTTATTACTTATAAAATTTGAATGAAAAGGGTTACTAAGAAAAAAAATATAAAATGTGATGCATAAATAATGAATTTACTATTATGGAATGAACTTATACTACTTAGAGAAAATCAAAGTTTCTTTCACACATAACTCATAACTCAAGACAGATTGTTACATCAATGTTTCACATGCTAGGTTCAAGAGGTATATTGATGTTTATGAGGGATAATGAATGATAATTTGGATAATACAATCATAAAAAACTTTTAAAACTCTCATACACTAAGAAAGAACACTAACAAAGACCTGTAACTATTACTCTTCTGTACACTTGGTAAATAATCAAGGACAACATGCTAGAAAAGACTATCTTCCACTAGACAAGATCAACAAGATTTCATCATGACTAAATTATGCAGCATTTAAGTAGGAAAATTCAATTTTTATTTATTTAAGATACATTCAAATATAAAATTGGCTAGGGTTTCACCATAACCAATGGAGGCTACCCAAAAGAGCCCAAAAAGTCACTACTTATAGCATTTGAGAGAGGAGTGAGAAATGAGAAGTCCAAAGGTCACTTGGACACTTGTAATTATAAGACAAGGGGTTAAATGTGCATAAAAATATAATATGAAATTGATAATTAAAATTTATAAATTACAAGTTTCAATCCAAGACATGAAACTCTTGAAATGTGGCATGAAACTCCTTTTACTAACTCAAAAACTTGCCTTCCTCATTTAATACTATTGAAACGTCCCAAAAAGATGGATAGGTGTAATTATTGAAATGAGTTATATGGGTTATATAAATTATTATCCATGCATTGGTTTCATTATTAATCACCTGTATTCCTCTGAAAATAAACCATTACTACCTATAGTCAAAGAAACTCCCTATTTCACACACCTTGTACACTTGGATTCCAAAATAAATTCAATTTATCATAAAAATATGTAAAAGGGGGTGAATGACATGTTTCAAGGACATCCATTTCCTTATATTCATCAATCACACCTTAAAAATAGTTTACTTAAAATTTTCTACCCTTTTCACTATCATGTTCACTATGCCAACTTGACTAGCTGAGATGGAGCTACTAGTAGCAACACTTAGGATATTTTATGTAGTATGTAATGGTAATAGTGAGTAATAATAAGTACTAATGTAACTCCTAAAGTTTATTTATCATTTTAAAAATCCATCAAAACTTCACAATGCACAAAATAGTTAAAGAAAGCCATTATGTACCATGTCCATACAGGTAGGGTAGAACAAAAGTTGATGAGGAGGATCCTTGAGGATTACTATATAGCCTAAAACTAATTTCATGATAATTCCATCCCACTTGGATATCTATCCATGCTTTTTTTTCCAGTTGGGTCCTTATCTAAGGGTTTGTAAGGGTTTTAGGTCTTTTAATCTCTTAAGCTTAATTCATAAAGATGGAACATTGAAGTTTCAAAAAAATTACACAAATTAAATATCTAGGACCATTTTAAACTTCTCAAAACTTATTTTATCTCCATTAAAATCACCAAATGAGATGTGAGCATCTCAAGTTTCTTACTTAAGCTTTTCCTTTCAATTACACAGGCCTGATGTTGAATTTGAGCTAAAAGTAGCCTCCCTTATGATTTATATATCATATGAAAGCTTAAAAAAATCTGTCATGAATATATAAACATTATACAATGGGTTATAATACTTTCCTATATTTGGAAATGAAAGTGACTTCTCATTTGGGCTTTAGGCTAAAACCCTGCATAATAAGCTTAACTACAACTTTGGGGGTTCTAAACCACTTTGTTGAGTTTTTAATTTTGTGCTTGATTCATCATGTTTTTATTCATATGTATTAACTTAAAAAACTTATTTTAATGTCCCCTTATCTTGTATTTCACCATTTCACCTTCCTTCTTCAAGAAATGCAAGTTTCTCTTCACAAAGGGAGTGCCCTCTATCTGAGATAAAACAAAGGACACTTCCCCTATTTAAAAAAAAAACAAAGTGGTAAAAGAGATTACCAAAGTGTTTATGACATTATAAACCAAAATTTATCCCTTGATCATACCATTTTCCCTTTTAACACTTATATAAACCAAAACAGACTCCTATGAAGGTAGACTATGTGTAGGGTTAACACTTTAGACTGTGTATTGCTTGAATAGGGTATTTATTATAAATTATTCCTATTGGTAAGATAATTTTGAGGCATAAAAATAATTATGGAATATTTTATAATTTTTTTTTATCACTCCATATACCCTTAGCTATACCTTGACCTTAGACGACTATATGAGTCTCTTGATTACAACCTTACTTTGAAGTACCTATAGGTTGCTTCCCATGTTTTAATCTTGAGAAAATGTTTTATGATCACCTTATATTATATTATGATTATTATATACCTTTTTTTTACCATTTTTATAATCCTTATGCATTACCCACACTCACAACCTCAAACTTGCTCACTAGTTGCCATAGTCAAACACAATCAACTGTGTTAGGAAGAGTAAAACCATGTAGATGGAGATTACTCTTAGAATAGGTTACACATAAAATTTTGGATGTCATGAGACATTTTGTATCATATCCAATCAGACAAACTTTATGATTCCATGTTCAATATTCTATCTTAGTATGTGTCCTCCTACAATCAGCTATCAGTGAGTATCTTTTACATGATGGGACACCTGTAAGTGTAGATTAGACCTTGAAACATCACCATTAAACTCATATTAATGGTATATATGTCCATTGGTATTTAATTCACTCAATAATGTTTTAAAAACATGATAATATTCCTATTTTTCACTTTAGGATATCAATGGTCACTCAAAGGCTCAATTCCTATAGATGTCAATGCAGGGTTTTAGTGTTGAAAATAAGCAACTTTGAGCCTTCAAAAAAGCACCCTCCACTAATAATATTAACTCTATATTTTTTAAAGATACTATATTTCATAGAGGCTATAAGGCATACACATATTATTAATTTATCTTTGTAACCTTTTTATAAGATATCTACAAAATGGCCTAGACCTCTATTTTCACCTTTTAGGGAAAATGTCCCTAAACTCAATCATCACCTTTTCCAAGATGGTTTACACTCTAATTTACCCATTTAACACTTAAATAAGGTATATAATAATAAAAAACACATATTAAGACTCCAAATAAGGTTTTACCACTTATTTCAATGCTTTAAATGACTCTTTGGCTTTCTATGGTACCACTTGTAGGTGGGCATTTACATCTATATAGGTAGTAAGCAAATTTGGGTAGTATGCAATATATATATATGTTTATTATCAATTATATTCCCTCAAAAAATGTTAAAATGCATTATTATCACTCTTAAAATATTAAAACACATGTCAATTCTCCCATCTCATCATGATGCCATTAAGGAGAGACTCCTGTAGGTGATTTGAGTTGTATGTAGGTAGTGGACATAACTGGAGCAATGTGTATGGATAAATGACCTCATATACATACTTAGGATCATTAAAAATTCCACAATGTATGTTTTTTACTATGGGTATCTTGGGACAAGTTTCAAAACCTCTATTCCAATGTGATATCCTCTTGTAAACACTTGAAACAGAGTAGACATTGATAACTAGTGATTGGTTGTGTGGTACATAAACTTGTAACCAATTTTAAAACATATTAAATCATTTAAATGGAATCCATTCAACTCCCATGACCTAAAAAATTTAATATATCTTCATTAAAACTCCATGAACAAGCTAGGTAAGCTTAAGACACAAAAATGCCATTAAAATTGAGTAAAGAGCTAACTATGAACATGAAAAAACTGTAAGTTTGATAAAATCCTAATGTGATGAAACCAAAAATAGAATGGGGATATCATTATGGCATTGATATATTGGAAACATCAAAATCTATTGACATGAGACCCTTTCAGAGAACCAATCCTTCTCAAACAAGGAAAACTTGACTAAGACTTCAAATGGTGGCACCTTCTTTCAACATGAGATGGTTTACCTATAAAAACATCATGAAACATGAAACCAATAATGTAAATAATTTTAGGAGATAGCCAACACCATTTGGATTCAACATTACCAACTAGATTATATGAACTTATCGAAACTAGAGCAAAACCTATAGGGTACAAGAAATAGTGAGTAGAAAAACATAGTCAAATTGTTAAAGATAATTCATAAAGCATAGTTTACCAATATTTAAAAACTTATTATGAAAATTAATCTCTATTAGTTTAATATCTACCCCCAATTTTGTTTGGTCTAAAACCTCTTCTACTGACCACACCAAGCATGAACCTACTGGCCATTTCTATGTGTCTAGAAAGGTGAAGAAGGATTAGAATGGTTTTGGACCTCTTTTAGCACTTAAAAACCATGTTAAGTGTTGATATGAGTATTAATAAGATTAAAATACATTTCATGACCTTATCCCACATTTTACCTTCCCTTATGGGTCATACAAGTACCAAACTCCCCCCTTTTTAGTTGGTTTCTTGATTTTTAGTTAGATAACTTGAAATATTTAGATGGGATTGGAATTATTGATAGGTAATATAACTTATTTTATGTTTGAAAGGAAAATAAGAGACTTTTACACCTTTTAAACCATACCACTTGCATTTATCACCCCTAAATGGCTATTAAGTGACTCAAAATGATATATGAACTAATTAGACCATGACTAAGGATAAAAAGGCATAAAATTACATCAAATGGACTATAACATACCCTATAATAAAATATTAGACCCATAAAACATTCTAAAAATCAAGTTTTTATCTATAGGGGTCCAAATTTGACCTTGAAGTCAAATTTGGTCAACAGTAGTTACTTATAAGTAAGTTGAGTTTTAGAATGAATGACTTAAGTAACATGGCTAGATGTCATTAATTGAATTTATTTTGTAAAAAAACATTTCTTAAGTGAGCTCTACATAGCATGATTTTTTTTTAATTTGATCTAAATAATAAGACCAAAAGGAGCTACATGTCACTAGCCATTACACGCCACACATGAGAAGTTCAAAGAGGACATTTTCCAACGGGTTTCATATTTTAACACAACACATGAGGAATTCAAGGATTTGTCTCCTAATTGTATTTGATATCTGAAAGTAGTATACATATGGGGAAAGATGTATATACAAAGGATGGTAATTTTTAGAAAGCAATTTTAACTATTGTACAAGAAATTTTAAGTACTCTGAAACTTTGCATTTAGATTTCTATATGTTATTTTGTAAGAAATTTGTTCAAAGTGAATAAGAAGAAAGTTTATTTCTAAGGAAATTTTCATCTAAGGAGATTTTATGGTGCATTCTATGAGGATTAAAATGGTAAAGTTTATGTTATTTCCTAACCAAATATGAGCTCAAATATTTTTAATCATTTGATGAAAATATTTATCATATCTTATATGTTTATGTGTTTGTACATATACAATAATCTCTATAAAAACTAGTTGTGAAGTATAATTTCTTTATTTTTCACTGATTCTAGTATTTTCATTCTCCACATTCTAAGAACTTCTTTGCATAATTTCTAAATTAGCTACTTACTACAAAATCACTTTGTTATGGTTCATAAACTTTGTGATTAAAATAATACCCAAAAATAAGTTAACTTGTGTATATCCTGTACATGATTTGTATAAATTATGAATAACTTTAAGTGTGAATAGTTAGAGTAGATAAGCATAAACATATGAGATATTCACCATTAAATGAAGGGGATTTAATCCCATGACTTCCTAGGTATCTTTGCTAGCCTAAAAAATATCTAGCCAATAGTTTCTAATGACTCTATTGGGGAACATGAACTTAACTAGAGCTAAATTAGATTATTCACACAAGGGTAAGATAGATGTAGACTAGTGATCAGTTACCCAAAATTAAAAATTTTCCACACTACTTTATAAGAATTTTCATGCAAAATAAAGGCACACTTTTGATTAGAAATGCATGTTTTGTGAAAATAGCTTTACTCATATAAAATAAATGCTTTGTTTATCTTAAGTTGATGCATGCTAAATAAATTATTTGTTTGTATTAATTTGCTTCATCTCAATTAATCACTTACCAAGTACTTGTTTATAAACTTGAGGTAACTTAAATAAATCATTAGAGAAGCATAAGTACTTCAATTTGGAAAATCAACCTTCCACTAGGGCAAGAAGAGCTCAAGGTCAAACTAATGATTTCTTTCAACTAAAAAAATGGTTTAATTTTAAATTTCCTCCCTAAACCAAAATAATAATAGAAATTATTCTAACTATGACATGAGTACAAAATCCTATGAATTAGATAAAACATAATTCTTTAAGAATAATCTAACCTATTAATCCTCAATTCCTTATTCCTAAAAAAATGGCATAAAAACTTCCTATCCCTTGAGGGTTAGTGATTGGCCCATTGAATTTAACTCCTCCTCTCCATGACCTACCTAAGGGGTCAAGAAATAACTTTCTTAATTTCATAGGGGATGAAAAATAGAGTCTAGATGAGCACTTAGCTACTTTCTTTGTAGCCTATAGAGTGATTAACATTAAACATGAAGATGTGTTAGTCAAAATATTCATTGAAACCTTACATGATTTAGCTATAGAATGGTTATACAATTTGGCTCTTGGCACCATAACCAATTGGGCCATGATGTGTGAGAACCTTTAAAAAAGATTTAAAGCTACTAAAGACTCACACATATTGCTCACCTAATTAAATCAGCTTAAAAAATAACCACATGAACACATGTGGGATTTCATTGTTAAACTTAATAGACTAATTTATAAAATACCTCAGGATAATCAACCCACTACTAATAATTATAAGTGATTTTTCATCCACTTAGTAGACTAATCTATAAAATACCTCAGGATAATCAACCCACTACTAATAATTATAAGTGATTTTTTAGCTTAAAAAATAACCACATGAACACATGTGGGATTTCATTGTTAAACTTAATAGACTAATCTATTAAATACCTCAGGATAATCAACCCACTACTAATAATTACCAGAGGCTAGTTATTATCTATGTAGAGAACATCTTATTAATTTAGTAGCCACTCAGAACATTGCTACAAAAGTTAAAGATGACCTTATTATGGCTGGAAAGATTAAGAAAACAACATCCAAGGTTGATGGTTCTACTTCAACTACATTATAAAACACTACTAATTCTCTATTGTAAAAATTATATAATGACTTATTGTAAGTTATAAGGCAAATTACTCAAGGTGCTCATTTTGATCCCATCAGGCATACACTTACACATAATTTCAATAATCAAAACCAAAATTTTATTGCTGGACCACCACAAAGATTGATAATTGAGGATGTTCCCAAAAACCATGTTGAAATAAATGAAGAATATCATATGGATGCTGAATTTGATCAAATATTTATTGATGAGGATGATTTTGTATATCTTGTTGGTGATTCTAATATAGGTTACCTTGAATATCAATCAAAAAGTGATTATGAAGAAATGCTTATAGAGGATCATAGTCACTCTTTTATAGTATTTACAAGATCAAAAAGTTATCAAGTTGGTGAAAAATCTTCCAAGGAATAAGGGAAAGAGAAAGAAGACCCTAGGTCAGATGTTAACATTTTCAAAATAGGTAGTCCTTTACCAGATTCTCTTGATCCAAAAGATAAATATGTAACATATTCTTCTCAACCTCATAAGATAGTTGCTCATACTTTTGAAGCTAATCCTACTTTGTCTATGTGTATCCCTTCTTTTGACATTATTGACCACATAAAAAAACCTAAGATTCAAATGTCATAAGCTGAATACTTGAGGTCCTATCCAAATTAGTTGAAAAAACTAGTTAAGTATGTTCAAAGTAAAGGATCAAACAATACAACCAATAATTTAAAAGGCATCTAATTTACTCCCAAATATATATCTTTCCAAAACAATGCTACATATACCTCTCCCACATCCGCTTCCACATCCAAAATAATAGAGTCATTCTATGTATCTCTCTTAATCAAAGGGTTCAAGTTGAGAAATTGTATCCTAGATTCTGGAGCTTTTGATAATGTCATGCCAGCTAAAGTAGATGATACCCTTAGCCTTACTCTAACTAAGTCAATAGGGATATCTTACTCAATAGAAAAATAGGTTCCTTTGATTTGACAAATCAAAGATGCTCAAGTTGTTCTATCAACTTTTCCAAATAAGAGGCTTAAAATGATACTTATGGTATTAGATATTCTTGTTTCTTATAGAATGTTATTGAGTAGAAACTTATACAAAGATTTGGGGGAGAAGTCAAGATGGATTGGTATTGTGCTCATATTCCAATTAAAGGTGTAAATTAGAGACTTGAACTTGAGAATAAATCCAAGTATATAGTTTCTAAGTCAGATGATCAAAGATCACATATTCTTTTTGAAGAATCAGATCATGGAGTCTATTACCTTTAATGACTGGCAAGGATGTATAATAAAAATATTCACAAGAAGAAAATGAGAAATTATGGACACTAAAATTTTATGGAAACCATTGTTACCTTAGTTTAGGTGTTGGGGTTATATTGATATCACTTGATGGTAAGGTATATCCTTATTATTACAAACTAATGTTTGAAAATACTAACAACATGGTAGAGTATGAATCACTATTGTTAGGACTAGAATAAGCAAAAGAAAAAGGAGTGAGACTTTCAAAAGCACATGGAAATGTTGAGTTGATAGTAAGGAAAATTTTTGTCCAATACCAAGTAAAGAAAGATAAGCTAAGGCATTATCATGATTGAGGTTTAAGTGCAATACTTGATTTTGTAGCCTTTTCAGTCAATTTCATTCCTCATGATCAAAACTCTAGATCTAATTCTCTTGTAGTTATTGTAGCTATACTCATACCAAATCAACAACCTACACTTTTCCAAGAAGTTGAATATATATTAGAGATGGTTTTCTGTCCAAAGGATTTAGATAATGTTAATCAGTGGTAGGTCCTTAATTATGACAAATAGATAGTTGCTTTCTTTGAGTGATAAGATAATTTTGAAGAAATATATTTTTAAGGAAGTAGTTCACTTCCACACTAGACAAAAAAAGGTAATATTGACCTTGAGCATGATGATAATGAAGATTTAATGTAATTTAAGGGAAATAAAATACCTAAAGGGTTAGTTTTTTTAGAAGAAATTTTTGATAAGCATGATCAATTTATAAAGAAAAAGAAAGAGTATGGTGAGAGTTCTTCTCTAGAAGTACAACAAGTCAATTTGGGTACTAAGGAAGAGCCCAAGATGGTCAACATTGGGAAATTTTGTTCCAAAAAGTAAAAATAAGCATTCATTAAGATTCTCAATAAATATATTGATGTGTTTTCTTGGTCCTACAAATACTTGAAGACCTTTCAGCTAAAAGAGGTATAACATTACATTCCACTTTAGCCAGAAGTAAAACATTTCAGGAATAATCTTCACCATCATAACCCAATAATCATAGGTACTATCTTTGTTGAAATATAGAAGCTACTTGATGATAATATCATTTATCCTATTAATCATTCAACATGGTTAGCTAACATTGTCCAAGTAAGAAAGGGAATATATAAACTTATGTTTGTGTGATGATTTTTGTAATCTTAATTAAGCTTATTTAAATGATAACTATCTATTGCCCATTATGGATCATACCTTGAAAGTAGTTACAAGCTCAAAAATGTGTTCCATGTTAGATGGATATTTAGGATATAATCATATAAAAGTGGTGGAAGAAGATCAATAAAAAATCACAACACCATGGGGGATATTTGCCTATCAAAAGATACCCTTTGGGATTGTTAATACTTGATAAAATTTTCATCAAGAAATAGATCTAGCATTTTCACATCTAAATAATAAGATTATAGTTGTATATATTCATGATTTGATAGTATTTTCTAAGAATAAAGGTAATCATATGGCTTATTTAGAAGAGGTTCTCATCCAGTGTAGGAAATATGGGATCTCATTGAATCCTAAGAAATCAATATTTGTTGTGACTAAAGGGAAACTTCTTGGTCACATCATCTCAAAGGAAAGAATGAATATTGATCCAAAAAGGGTGGAAGTTATTCAAATTCCACCTATTCCTATATCTAAGAAAGGGGTGCATTCATTCTTTGGTAAAGTTAACTTCCTCAGAAGGTTCATTCCTGACTTTGCCAAATTAGCTCTCCATATTTATGACATGATGAAAAAGAAGCAAGAATTAAAGTGGAATGCTAAAGGTAAGATGACATTTGAAAATATAAAACTATCCATAGCTCAATATCTAGTGTTGGTTTCTCTAGATTTTAGTAAGGAATTCAGTTTCTATTGTTATTCTTCTAAACATACCATGTCAACCATACTTATACAAAATAATGACAGAGGTATTGAATATCTAATAGCTTTCATGAGATAGCCATTGAAAATTTATGAACTAAAGTATACATAGATGGAAAAACATGCCTTTGATGTAATCAATTCATGCAAAGCCTTCAAGTACTATATCTTATCTTCACATACTAAAGTATATGTACCTAACATTATAGTTAAATATATTCTAACACAACAAGAGTTGGGATTACTAAGAGTCACATAGATAACTAAAGTTCAAGAGTTTGATCTTGATATAAAACAAACAAATCTAATAAGAGGTAGATTCTTGTGCCAATTAATGATAGAAAGTAAACCAAATGACATAGATACAATGGTATCTTTGATTTAAGATGAATAAAATGAAAATCTGCCCATGGTTCTTTTTATTGATCTTTTTGATGAATGGTATAGTAAGATTTCTTTCTTCTTAACTTATGGAGAATGTCTAGGTCATCATACACATAAGGAAAAATGCACCATGAAGATGAAGTCAAAGGATTTTGTCCTTTGTGATAATGGTTTGTATAAAAGAGGAATTGATGGTGTCTTCCTCCATTATGTGGAAAAAAATAGAAAAAGAGACTACTGGAATAGTTCCATGATAGATCATGTGGAAGTCACTTTTTAGCACAAGTTATATTACATAAAATCCTATGAGCAAGGTAATATTGGACTACTCTTTTATAGGATAGTTTATATTGGGTTTATAAATGTCAAGCATGTCAACCTTTTGTGGGACATCTAAAGTTGCCAGCATTACCATTAAAACCAATCATAATCAATGAACCATTCTGCCAATGGGGCATATATTTTATTGACATGTTGAATCCATATTCAAGTGCTAACCATTGTTATGTCTTAACCACCACTAATTACTTCAGAAAGTGGGTAGAAGCCATTCTTATCAAGCAAGCTACTTCTAAATTTGTATGTGATTTTATCAAGGAAAACATCATAGTGAGGTTTGGTGTTCTTCACAAGATAGTAACATATAATGCAACTAACTTTTCTTTAGCTAAATGAACTCATTTCTATTATTTATAAAAAATCGAATTAGTTTACTCTTTAAATTACTATCCTTAATGTAATGGCCAAACTGAATCAAGTAACAAGAACTTGATGACTATCATTCACAAGCTAGTGGATGATAATCAATGTACCTAGTATAAGAATCAATTTGATGCATTATGGGCTGAAAAAACCACTCCATAGAAAGCCATGGGCATGTCACCATTTTAGTTTTTGTATGGAATAGATGCTAAAATACCCATCACCATAGAGTTACCTACTTTACAACTGTCTAAGACTATTAAAGACATAAATTATAAGGATTCACTTGACAAAAGGATTATGTTTTTACTAAATGACAAGAAGTTCATACTCAAGTTGTTGACCATTAAACTAATCATCAGATGAAAGCAAAGAATATTTTTAACAAAAAGGCTTGAGAAACAATATTTGAAGTTGGTGGCTTGGTCCTTCTGTGAGATAAGTGAAATAAACCAAAAGGGATGTATGAAAAATTTGATTCACTATGGAAAGGACCATTAAAAAAAAGAATATTGTTGGAAAAAATAACTTCATCTTAGCTTATCATAATAGAATTGAATTTCCAACTGCCTTACAATGGGTAACACTTGAAGCTTTATAAGAACTAAGTAGCAAGGTAATACCTATATGTATATAAATAAAACCTCAATTTTTATTTTGTATAGTTTTTTTTTTCTATTTGTTTTTTTTGAAGTTTTTCATGATTGAGTTTTACATGACTCTATACCCAATAGACAAGACTCAAAACCAAAGATATTAGGATCTCATCCTTATTTCATTCTTTTTGATAGAAATGAAGATGCCCCTAATCAAAGTTAGCTGGTGTCCCCAAAATTTGACATTTGGAAATTTTGGGTTACCCCTATTGAAATATTTGTCTTTTATCTTATGTGAGTCAGTTATCCTTATCAAAATTTAGTCCCTTGAATAAGACTTAGACTTTAGTAGTTTTCATTATAATTTCTTTCATTCCAAAATTGTTTCAAATTGCTCTAAAAGGTTAGAAAATGTTTGTTTGGGTCATTATTATAAAACCCATTTGACCATATTTGTAAGAAATTGAAAAAACCAAGTGTTTGGGCTCATTTATAGGCCAACAAAGGTTCTCTAAATTAGTTTACTTATTTGATAAATGTGAAGTAAGATGTCATCGTAAACCCAAGTTACACCATCTAGATCAAGTCAAAATTATGAAATGAATTTTATTCTCAAAATCATAACAGTTGAGTAAAGTAGATTCATAAACACAAAAAACACTAATTATAACCACCTAGGGTTTTGAAGTTACATTACTCCACTTTCTAATTAAAATCAACAAATGTACATAAGCTCAAAGTCTTCATAAGCTTAGACCAAATTAGATTTATGGAGTTACTTGACTTCATAGATCTAATTAAGTGAAGTAACTCATGAAACATGATAGTAATCAAAATGCTTACATGGATTTCCTCACACGTGTCACTTAGTTGTCATTAATGCATGGGTTGATATAAATATTATAAAATCCACCTCATTTCCCACCTAGCTTTTGAATTTTATAGCCTAGCTACTGCACCTACAAATCCTAAGTGATATTGTTTGAGATTTTAGAGTGATTTTGGTGTGAAATATTCACAACCCATTTGAAGTTGAGTATTTATATTGTTTACCATTTGTTTTCATGATCCATTCATGGATGCATATCTTGTTTTTCTTTATTAAAATTTCATGCATCATTTTGAAAGTTTTTTATATCTTTTCTTATTTTGCTTGCAACTGTAGGTCTTTTTTCATACATAGTGTTAATTAAAACCTTGTAAAATTCTTTAAAAACACTTTGCATATTATAATTTTTAAAAAAATCCCAAAAGATAGAATTTTTCTACAAAAACTTAGCAGTTGACCTACATTATCTACCTGGACTCATTATAACTTGTTACTTACTTGGAGTCTCAAACCCATGAAACCGATCTCAAGAAACCGAAAGTTTCCAAGTGGCATTACCTACTTAGATTTTTAGTTACTGCTTACTTACCAATAACTTAACTTGTGTATATCATGTGCATGATTTCTATAAATTGTGAATAACTAAAAGTGTGAATAGTTAGAGTAGATAACCATAAACATATGTGATATTCATCTTTAAATGAAGGGGATTTAATCCCATTACTACTTAGGTATCTTTTATAGCCTAAAAAATATCTATCCAATAGGAAGCAAGGTCTAAAAATGAACAAGGTTGATAGAGTTGACACAGTTATCCAGATAGCACACAAAACACATAAATGGGTCAGTAGGGTTGATCTAGTTGACTGTGTAAGAGCAATTTTGAAGACTACAAACTATAAAAAGAAAGATTGTAAAGAAAGAGATAGAGAGATAGAAAATAGCCTTGATGGATTAGGGATATAGATAATGAAGATTGATTTTCAATAACCTTGGCATATGACTACAAATTTTACTAATTGGGTTGACTAGGTAAATCAAGATTTACAAAAACTTGCTTTTGAGTGCCTAAAAATGTATAAGGTTAACTAGTTTGACCTAATAGTCTAGACTAGATGTCTAAAAATGTGACAACCTATACTAGGTAGACATGGTCGATCTAGTAACATGTGCCTAAAAACTTGTACATAGAATTTAGATTATGATAGAGTTAATCTAGTATGGAAAATATATGATAAAAGAATGAAATAAGGTGAAAAAATATTGAAAGGGCTAGTTCATGTTGGGTTCACTAGAATGTATGCAATCATAAATACATCATGTCTATAAATCAATCTTGGCTCAAAGAAGATAGTACATACCTACACTTCTGATTGGGAATACATTTATTAAGTTGGAGCATGACTAATATGGGGATCCACTAAACTCGATTAGGGGATCACTTATCATAATACACCATGCTAAGAATGTTCCAAAGAATATAATCTAACATAATCATGCAAAAACCCTAAAAGAGTCCTAAGTTTAATGTTCACTCTATTCTAATAAATAAGAAAGTAAATATAATCTAGTGCTCGCTAAAGCTTGTGGCACAAAATGGGGGTTAGAAACAAAACAAAGTAAACTAAACATGCATATAAGACATATACTCACATCAATTTATACAAAATCCTAATGCATGAGAGAGAATCACAACTGCATTATCTATCTACTCTTACAAAAGAAAAATAAAGTTAGGAATACTTACCTTTGAATACAAACCCATCAAGCCTCAATATCTCCCTTGGCCAAGGTGATTCTCAAAATATTATTGTGGTATGTTATGATAATAAAGACAAATCAGCTCTAGGATACAAAACCTATCTATGCATCTAAAAGACTTATCCACAAGACAAGATCCATATCTCTAAAGAAAGCATGGAACCCTAAATTTTATTCCTAAAGTAGAATGGTCAATAAGAAGATGTTCATTTACACTTATTATTATTTTCTTCTATATTCTCAAATGGTTGGAAATGAACTTGTATATTTTGGTGGATCTTGGCCTAAATCCTTCCAAATATGTTGACTGTATAGGGTTAACCTAGTCAACCCTCTATGTTTTTGAGAGTTAATAACCTAGGTCCTAAGCTAGGTCAGCCAAAGGGCTAATGAAAATCCAAGTGAAAATATCCCTATATAGTATAGGGTCAACCTTATCAACCTTGTATAGTAATAAGAGACTAAAAATTGTATAGGGTCAACCCAATTGACCTAGTATAGTCAACTAGTGAAAGGGTGTCAAGGCAAAAATAAGGAGGATAAATATGAAAAATGACTAGAATGGGTATAATATAGAAGAATAAACTTAGGGTAAATGGTTTATAGGATATAAGTGTGTAGATGACAAGTGGAAAAAGGGAAAACAATCTTACAAAGCACCAATGGTTGACCCACCCCTTTTCTGGTGAACCCCTTAAGGCATGCACTCAGACAAATTGAGACCCAACGGGTTCTTGCAAAATACAAAGTGTCAATAATCTAATTTTTTTTAAAAATATTATGTGTAAACCTTCTATTTATTATCAAGAAATTTATACCTAAAAATATTTGAAACTAATATAATAATTTGATTAATTAACCAAAAAAATCCTCTAGGAATATCCTTCTTCTAGGTTTTGGGCTTCACCTAACATTTAAATGAAAATAAACCTTTTTAAAGTATTTTATTTTTAATTACCATGATTGAAAATTATTTTTAGCTTAAATTTTTGGGACTTATTTTAAATTCTAAATTTAAGGACTCTTTATAAAAGTTGATGTTTAATAATATTTTTATCAACATTAATCAAAATGGTCTATTGGAAGTGTGATTTACAGTTGGAATGTAAATAAAATTTTATGGGAGTTCATCTCCCAACAACTTTCACATCAATAAACTCATACCAGGTATTTTTTGTTATTATTTTTATGAGTAATGATTTTTAGTTGATCATGTATTAATTAAGACATATTTCTTACATTTGATTTTTATTTTTTTAGGAGTTATTTTGTACTTTGTAGTCCCATATATCCATAAAAAACACCAAAAATTCTAAGACTCTTCTGACACTATGGGATATTTGGTGGATCACATGTTTCTATTTGGAATTTTCATAGCCTCTCGTGCTTCTTTGAGACCAACTAACACTCTAGGATGCCTTGGGACCATCAAACACTACAGGAAATATGTATATAGTAGGACTTCATATCCAATCATAAGATAAAACATGGAGTTAATAATTATTAAAAACTTAAGAGCAACATATTAAAGGACTCATTTGAACACATCATCATTCTATATTGGTAGGTAGACATGTGTAAATATCATAATAAACTAGACTATAATACATATGGCAGATAATATTTACAATGCCTCAATGTTATCCATTATAAAATAAATAAATAGACCAAATAGAGACTCAAAGGAAATTTGAGACCCTAGGAACCTTAATATTCTAACACATGGCTAGATAAAATACTATTGAAATATATTTCTATAAATAGAAAAAACCATATAAAGTCAAATAAATAAAATTGGAAGAGAAGTTAATATATATACAAAACTTTATTAATTATTTTAGATGATTAAAATGATTGAAATGATCATATATGATTTGAATTTATGAATTTAAAAATTATTCTATGTAGCATTCATTTTAATTCTCATAGTGGCTGCCATTTTAATCTTATATAAAAGAGCTATTACATTTCATAGTGAGAATGTTATTACGAGATGATTTTGTCAGTTCATGACTATGAATATTATTCTCTAGTGATTAATTATAATTAATAATCTAAATAATATATCATGGCTACATTTACTTCCTCTTTTAGGCCCACTTAGTAATAGAGACACAACTATCACTCATGGAGTCATCGAATACAAGATCTACGCTACTATATTAAAATTAGTGGAAGAGTCCTACATAATTATAGATGATGAGGATCCTTCACAAAGATTAGATATAGTATTCTCAAGATATTTTCATAATTTATAAATAATTATTACAAAATAAAGTGGATAATCATGAGGTATTCTCTTGCTTAATTAGTTTACAATTTAATCGTGACATCTACTTTATGAGATGATATAATTTATTTTCCTCATGGTACACACATTATATCATATAAATAAAGACTTATATTTTTAAATTATTACCATTTTACATACCCCATAATTACCTACAACCAATAAATATCCCTATTAGAGAAAAACTAAAAGATTTAGTAGAGGACACTGATAACTGGGTTAATAGGGAAGTTGTTGATTCATATCTCATTAATTTTTTTATGAAAGGTATTCATATTGGGATGTTATTCATGAATAGTTTATATGGTGCATATGATATTATGCATATTAATAAATTATGGGTGCATTTACTCACCATGATAATTGATGATAATAAAATGACATTGAGAAAAATATTTCTTTCAATTTAATACAAGTACTAGGAGTCAGGCATAGTCAAAATTTATATATGATGTCCTAACCCGTTGATGTTTTTTATGTTATTTTGGTTTTCTCACACCCTAATTTCCAAAGGTATACACCTTATTATCCTCTATTTCATATGTTTTACTATAAATTATAAGAGCACAAGTATCTTACATTCATAAAGGAGTTTTTTTAAACTTTTTTTTAATCATTTTCTCTATATGGCTATCAATGAGAGAAATATGCCAAGGCAAGCTTAGGACATGGGGACATCAAATCTATAAATTGGTACATATTATTATTACTATGATTTTAATATGATTATAATTAAGGGTATTCTTCTTTATCCACTCAAGTTACCAAACCTTTTACCTAATATAATGTCAGAATAAGAGATAACATATCAATTTATTGAAGGAATTGGAGGGTATTTCATTATAAGATACCAAAAATCAATTCCTAGTCTTCCCCATAGAACAAAAAATAAAACATTCCCTTATATTATGGCCTTAGTTTCTCATATACCATCATTCAAATTAGATTATCATTATTTGATAATATGGGATCTTTAGAAAATTATTATATCACAATAAATTACACATGTTTATACTCAACATTGTATATAATCATAGTCCACATGAAGATGATCCATTTTAATTGAATTATGTGAATGATGAAAAGTTAATTGTTAATTTATGAGTTAATAGATTAGTGAGGACACCAGATAAAATGGGCAAAGCAAAAAAATAGGAAGAGTAAAGAATAATTATTTATCTACCCTTAAATTATTCACCTAGGATGAGCATCAGATTGAAGAGTGAAGTGATATAGGTTTTACCTCCAACCCCTCCATAATATTATTACATGGGATAAGGAATTATTCACATTTATTTAAATCACATGATTTTTACCTTACTAGTCCTTTTATTAGTACAACTCTTGTAAAACTATATTCACTATTAGCTACCCTAGTTTCAACCCTACGTATAAGAATAATTATTTTTATATTGATTTTATGAGAGATAAAGGATTTAATTATGTTTATTGTAGATATATAACTAAAATAAATTCTAGTCCCAATACTCTAATTTGGAGTGTCATTTATATAATGGCAATTCAAATGTCTCCAATTGTTGATGTGATGACATTCACATAATAAATGGATAACATTCCTATGAATATATGTATGAAAAATTTTACCTCAGGTACACAATCTCAATTAATCCATGTGTTTCCATTTTTTATTTAATATTGGTCCTTAATATACCTTTTATTTTTTAAATGTCCTTCCTAGCATAATTGGACCATATAATCACATGACTAGGAAACACACCCAAGGTTTCTTAGAACCATCAATTCCTATCTCACCAATCCAAAGTTTTATCATTATTATCTCACCCTCATCATATTATGTTTTTTTTCAATTTATCCTTTCCTAACCATGTTTCCACTTCACTCCCTCAAACCATAGCTCCTCCATATAGTTATCAAACCATGTATGCACCACCCACTTTCTTGATAAACCTAGAACAAGTCCAAGACCCTCAAGATGATTGGATTGAATGTCTAAGTGTGGATAAATATTATATTCTAGAGATGATATAATATGAATATACCAATGTCAATTTTAAATTTGATAACTATATAGGCAAGATGAAAATAATAACCACCAAGAGATTTGTTAATGATGGTAATCCAACTCTCCTCCAATTAGAGGAGGAATTGTTTTCATTAACTAATAAGGACAAGAAAAAATATTTTATCATTGAATAATTTTAAGAGGATCATAAATTAGTTATAAATTTAATTCATGAGATCACTTAAAAAAAATCTAGGGGATGAAAGACAAAGTAATAAGTCTTGAGACCCAAGCCAAAACTATTCTCCCTATGGGAATAATTGATAGATTAAAAAATGAACTTTATTCTCTATTTTAAATGATAATACAAATTTATGAAGATAAATTTAATATATATGTGACCCAATAAAAATTATAGGCATACCTTGGTTACATTTTTTTAATGGAAACTAAATTAGGGAATATAACTAGCTTCATTAGAAGGCATGTGTTTCTAGGGTCTTCCAATAATGACCATCATTGATTTAAATATTTGTCATTGTTTTGTAGTGAATATGATGGAATATTTAAAGGAATGGTTAAGATATGTGGAGACTATTATCACCCCAATAAATTATTATGAAATTAATTTTTTTGATTTTTTCAGGGAATCTAATTTACCTTGTTTTTTAAGTCAAAATTTTTATGCCTATTACAAAGTTTAATACATAATTAACTTCAATTATTTATAATTTTAGGAAAATAATGTGATAAAATAATGAGAGTATAGGTGGAAACATCATTTATCTAAACACATATACTATAAATAAAATAGAAATGGTCACTACCATAGAATAGACACTTCAAACTCCATTAACTAATCATGCAAACTTGATAACAAGGGTAGGGAAACTATTAAAAATTCTAATCATAAATGTGTCACAAATAATAAGGATTATCAAACATGTGCTCAATCATTGTAATGTCATCAAGTACAAACTTCAACAACTAGGGATATGTCCTAGTGATAGACATATTGCATGGTTATTTTTATCCTTCTTGTTTTAAAATAGGTTTTTTATTGTACACACTTTTAGCTTTAGGATCTATTTTTGGAAGATGATTTTTTCACATGAAAATTTTATTTATGGATGAGTCATTGAGAATATATTTTTATAAGTACATTATTTATCAAAAAAATTAGAGGATAAAAACTTTTGGAGACATTACAAGCCTAATAAATATTTTTGATGTCTTGTGAGTTTGTTTATATTTTTTATTTTTCAAATTCATATTAATATTTTAGATGATTTTTTAAAAATTTGATTACCAAAAGGGATTTATTTTATTTATTTTCATTTGATTAAATTGAATAATTCACTAATTTTATCATTTCCATAGATTAAATCTAAATTTTTAAAAATAATTAGGGATAGAAGTCCTTTTTTTTCCAATTCATTGTAGCCATTTTATCTTACAAAATTATTCTATGGGAGTCCATTCACAATTGATTAATCCTTAGACTCTCTTTCATGTTTATTTATTTAAATTTTAGTGTTTTATGAATTTTATAGACATTTTAAACTTGTGTTAAATCTTAAAAAGTGTTATATTTTAATAATTATCTTAGTAGGACATCGAATTTTTTTTACCTCACACATTCCCTCTATTTTATGTATATTATATCAAAATAGAATCTTAAATATAATAAGCATAATTATGAATATCCATGTTTATATTATTTTTTGTGTGTAAAACTACATAGGTGAATTTGATTGGTGAGAAGGATTTGACTAATTAGGTAACCATATTGTTCAACCAATCTATTTCACCATTTGGTTATCGGAAAACCACATGATTTCAACTCATGCTCTAGGTTATGTTTTTTGATGCTAAAATGAGAGAGAGTATTCCCATAATTTTTTTTGAGTGGTTCATAAGCTCACATGAATAGTTATATATGTGTAGTAAACTCCATGCAAGTAAATTAGTTTAATAATAATCCAAGAGAATATGTGGGTATGATTTCGTAATTTTAAATATAAGTTGTTGTAATGTGTGTGTATGATACTCCTAATGGAAATATAGGTGATAGTATTGGAAAGTAGAGGTAAAAATGATATACCTTGATGAATTTTAAATATGGACAAGTAATGTGCCCTAATATAATAATGTTCCTCTAGTAAGGTAAGATATACCAATGTTTAACATATACACAATATTTTTATGCCCTAATAGATGTATGGTAGAGACCATGGAAACATAGGGAATAATGATAGTATACCATAATTATTAGTGTTCATTATATGGATTATGAAATAAAACATATTATATCAGATAGTATAAGAAATATTATAACACAAAATCATGTAAACACATATATAGTAAATGTAATCATTATCAATCAATGTGAAGCATAAGATATCAATGACATGGACATGACAAGTTGACATAAGAACATTAGTTAAGATGTAATAATTTTGTACATAAGTAGTCTTAAAAGTTAATGGAGTCATGTTTAGAAGAGCAAAGGAATCATGTCATGCTTCTTGAGAATTTTAAAGAGTTTTATAGGTTAAAGGAGAGGTTAATTACTATGATGTAAAAGCTTTTTATCCAATGTAAGAGTGAAAAACACCTCATTCATCCTCTAGAAGCATGAGTCTTACATTGGGAAAAGATAAATTAGGAATATGCTATGTTTTTGATTAATTAACGTGGCAAACTAGGGGCCAAACCCTATACAGTCAAAAAAGATAGGAAGGATGGCAAACAAAAGATGCCAGCATCGAACCAACGGCATAGTCGAGAAACAAAGTCAGAAGCAAAACAAAACACTAGAAAGACTAGAGTAAGAAAGGATGAAACTAAATAACTATAGAATTAACAAGATACTTAAGATTCTCATTGTCTGCATTGTCAACATTCCCTGGATTACTCACCACTTCCAACATAGTCATATTCAACAGAATGTTATTTTGAAGGCCTTTGGTGAAGACCTTTTCTAGCTTTTGAATGCGGACCTTCAAGGCCCCAATATCTATTTTACAATAATTCTCATTCTCCAAACCCTCACCAGCTTCTTCTACATGCATCTTCTCCTTATTATCAACAGTTCCCCTAGAATTAACACCCTGCTCTTCAGTGACCTCAAAAACCCGAGAAGCCTATTTCCCACCAGTGTCTTCCAAAATTTCTAGAATTTTTGGCTCTTCATACCCCAATTACCACATTGAGATTCAAACAAGTAACAAGCCCTCAGTTTCATTTGCATTGAATGCAGATGTGAAGGCTCATTTTACAAAATGGCCCGCTACGGTTTCGTCTACTTTCATGCTTGAAAATAATTCCCCCTTGGTTTTCATGATGTGACTCTTGAACCTCCACCTCATGATACCAAAAATTAATCATGAAAATCAAGGAAGTATTAAGGTTATCATTTTCCATGATCCGTAATGGCCTTCTCCATGTGGACCACCTTCGAAAGCTATCTTCATCATCAAAGTGCATCATTCATGCTCTGTCATCTCCTTCTGAATGATCTCTCTAATGTTTGGGGGTATATGAGTCCCTTGTTGCCATACCCTCCATCCTGAGAATTGCTGACCAAGGTTACCACAAGCATCAGTGACCCTGTTACCTTCTCTGTAGGTGTGGGTAATCTAAACTTTGAAAATTTTTTGTAAAAGAAACTAGATGTCCGTAATGATGTCTTTTAGATGGATACCAACATTAGATGATTTATTAACGGCATCTATGACCAACTTAGAATCTCCCTGAATATTCAAATTTCTAATTCCTAGGGATATAGCTAACTTTAATCCCCAAAGTAAGGCCATAGCTTCAACATAGTTATTGCTCTGGCAACCCATGTCACTAGCATAGAGAGTAGAAATCCCTCCTTTTTCATTTCTTATTATTCCTCCACTTGCTTTACCACTCAACTTGGATGCCCCATCAAAATTGAGTTTCATCCAATTGGGTTTAGGTGGTATCCATTTAGTATAAAGTATCTGAAGAATTTTGGAATTATCATGCCCAGGGATAAGGTTTAAAACCTTCCATTTGGCCACAATTTGACTTTCAAATTCAGATAGGGGTTTCTCTACAACACTAATATGAGTTGTTGTAAAACTTTCCAAGATGGTCCTAACAAAGGAATTAAACACCTAAGCAACATTTCTAGTAGTGTCCCTAAAAATTATGTGATTTTGCTCTTTCCATAAAGTCTAGCTCAAGCATGGCAGAGCTTGCTTCCATAATTCCTTAATCCAGGGATGTGTGAAGGTTGAGTTTTAGCTAAGAATTACTTCTTTAAGGTTAGAATTGCAAACCCATTCAATGCTAAAGTTGTTAATTATTATGCCCCATAAATCTCAAGTAAACTCACAGTGTATGAATAGGTGTGAAAGTGATTCCTCTCTAGAACCACACAAAAAACATCTGTTGACCAAAGTAAACCCCCTCTTTTGAAGGTTGTCTTGAGTAAGGATTTTGTTATGGGCAACAACCCACCAAAACAAGTTAATCTTTGGAATGATTTTATGATTCCTAACCTTTTTCCATACCTCCTTATTCTGAGCTTTAGGTGTAAGCAGATGATAGGTAGATTTGATAGAGAATGATCCATTCTTATTTGGTCACTAGTATTGTTCATCCTCCCAAGGGAAGAGAAATATTTTGATCTCCTAAACACATTTCTAGATCTCTTGAATTCTTGGGATAAGCTCAGGCTTGTGCACATAGTAATCCAAAAGGTTTTTCTAGATCCTTATCCCATTGTTATTTTCCATATAATCACTAACCCTATCTCTAAAGAACTAAGTAGTCAGGTCTATAATTTCTGCATAGTTCCTTGGGAGATGAGAGGCTTATCCCTTAACCAATTATCCTCCCAGAATTTAATTTTTTGGCCATTTCCAAGCTTCCACCTAATTCCCTATTTGAGAAGACTTCTACTTTTTAGCATTTTATTCCATATCATAGACCCCTAGGGTA
This sequence comes from Torreya grandis, assembly GCA_037957365.1. NCBI lineage: Eukaryota > Viridiplantae > Streptophyta > Pinopsida > Cupressales > Taxaceae > Torreya > Torreya grandis. Next base: position 1,734,651 of record JARHVA010001513.1, read on the forward strand.
ATCTCGCCTGTTGAAGAAAGTTGGAATCATCAATGCTATGCATGTATTTGGCATACATTATTTCCCCCCACTCACTGTTGTTGTGAATTATATTCTAACTAACTTTTGAGAGGGCTTTATTCATTTTCCTAATGGATCTTATATTAAGTCCACCATGAGATTTTGGGAGACACACTTTTTCCCATTTGACTAAAGACATTCTCTATTTGTCTTCCACTCCCATACATAAAAATTTCCTTTGTATCTACTCCAAATTTTTAGCAAAATATGTAGGAATTTTAAAAAGAGACATGAAGTAAGTAGGAATACCTTGCAAGGATGCCCAAAGAAGTTGCAGCTTACCCACACTATTGAGTAGTTTCCCCTTCCGCCCAAGAAGTTTCCTCTGTGTACATTTCACAAGACCACTCAAAAAACTTGAAGATACCTCTTTGACCGAGAGTGGGAGACCCAGGTAGGTAGCTGGTAGGCCAACCTTAGCACAATCTAAGATATCAATGATTATATGTTTAATTTCATTGGGAGTGTTGAAGAAGTACACATTGCTTTTCTAGAAATTTATTCTTTTTCCTGAGTCTCTGGCATAATCATTAAGTATATTCTTCCATCTTCTAGCTTCAATCACCGATGAGATGCCAAACAAGATGGTATCATCCACAAACTATTGTATAACCATAAGATGAAGGGAAGAGGCAAGTTTGATGCCTACTAGCTTTTTTGAAACTATATCAACTTGTATGTACCTTCCCAATGCCTTAGCCATAATGATGAATAGGTATGGGGAGAGAGGGTCTCCCTAATGAATTCCTCTCGAGGAGGAGAAAAACCGTCTAGGAACACCATTAACCAACACTGAGAATTTAGCAGAAGAGACCACATTCCATAATAAGCAAGGAAATTTATCATTAAACCCAAATTTTCTAATCACTTGGAATAAAAAAGTCCATGAGACTCTATCATAGGCTTTGGATATATCAAGCTTGAGGGCCATCCCAGGTATTTTGCTCTTATCCATGGAGTGGATAGTCTCATGTGTGGTGATCATAGCATCAAAAATATGTCTACCTGGGATGAAACCTTTTTGAGCAAGAGAAATAATTTTGTCAAGCAAGGGTTGAATTCTCAAAACCAATAGTTTAGTACATATCTTATACACAGTGTTGCATAAGCTAATGGGTCTGAAATCAACAAGGTGTAAAGGTTGAGATTTTTTAGGAACAAGTACAATGAAGGTATTATTGACTTGTTTCAAAAGTTTTCTAGATCTAAAAAAATCATGAACTACAGCCGTGAGGTCCGCTCCAACAATCTCCCAATATTCCTAAAAGAATATAGGAGGAAATCCATTAGGACCTAGGGCTTTGAAAGCACCCATGGAGAATAAAATAACATGTACTTCTTCATCAGATATAGGCTTTAACATTTCCATATTGTCTTCTTCTATTATTAAATAGGGGATTTTATCAATGAATTGATTCATAGATCTATCAATTCTATCATTATTATTTTCTTTCATATGCAGATTCTGAAAGAACACCCTGGCTTGCTCCCCTATTTCGTTATCCTCAGTAATAATATCTCCATTATCTAGAACAAGCTTAGTTATTAAGTTGGCTTTTCTATGTTTCATAGCTGAGAGATGAAAAAAAGTAGTGTTCCTATCACCCTCTTTAAGCCATTGAACACGGTATTTTTGTTTCCAGAAAACCTCTTCCCTTTCCATCAGATTCTTCCATTCTAAAGATAGACTATTCTCTTCTTCTAAGGTGCCCTCAGAGTCATCACCTTGATCAATTAGTTGTTGAATAGCCTTGAGTTTTCCCATTATATTTTTCTTCTACTTGAAAACTTTCCCAAAACTATATCTATTCCAGCCATAAACTTCTTGTTTAATGTGCTAGAGTTTCTTGACTATTCTAAACATGGGAGTACCTTAAATGGGAATATTCCACCATTGAGACACAATTTGTCTAAAAAATTTATGTTTAATCCACATATCTTCAAAATGGAATGGAGGAGGTCTGTGATGTTCTTGATCTCTCTAATTGAGGATAATTGGGCAGTGGTCAGACATGGTTCTAGGTAGAGCTTGCGCTTACATATTCTGATAATCATTCCAGTTGCTTGATATCAAAAATCTATCTAATTTAACTTGAATCATTTGATCTCCTCTTCTTCTATTGGTCCAAGTAAAATTTTGGTTCTACAGATCCATGTCCAATAATCCCCAATCATTGATGAATTCAGCAAAGTCGAACATGCTGTTTGAGTAATCAATAATTCCACCCTATTTTTCAAAAGGGTATAAAGGTGTGTTAAAATCTCTGGCTAACATCCATTTAGAATTTTGAGGATTATTCCTATAGCTACTCATATCTATCCATAATTTCTGTCTCAAAGCTCTATTATTCGGTGCATAAACATTTACCAATGTCCAGTTCAAGGAATATGCTATGTTGGGATGAGAGATTGAGAGGAATATAGTTTAATTACTTATCAAAACATCTATGTTTATACAAAATATGAGCATAAATATTTTCAAGATATCTATAATAAGGCTTATAAATCCATTTGTATGAGAAAGAAGGAACATTAAGTGAGAGTAAGAGTAAAGAGAAGGCCTTTAGGCTTATACTTATATAAATAGACATGTGTTTTTGTTTAAAAAAAGAAGATTATTTAATTTTGAATAATATATAAAGATAAAGACTTATATTTATAGGTTTTGGTATTTAATCATATTTTCCAATGATTTTAAAATTAAATATTGAATGTTAATAAGGTAAATAGAACTTTGTGGATAGTTTGTCTATGTAAGGAGAATTCTGAGTACAAAGAAATTGACTTTATGGTATAAAAAAGGGATATGGTGGTATGATTATATTTATTCATTTGGTACTAAATAATTAAGATATGATTAAATTGGAAGTTATTTTTAATTTATCTTGAATCTTAGATTATTGAAATTATACAACTATTGATGTTTGAGGTCTTAATCTAGAACTACAAGTTTGCAACTGATTCTTGCACATAGTCCATTTATTTAGTTCATAATTTAGGATATTTTGAAGTCATGATGATTATAGTTTAATTTTAAGAGATATGAAATGTTAGAAAGAACATATAATAGGAAAAATCAGGTCTTAATAAGGATATTAAAGAAGTTTTAATGTTGTGGGTTATTAAAATAGAACATTGTTGCAATACAGTTAGCATAGTCAATTGTAGGAGAGATATTTGACATGTTACGATGCATGAGTTATAATATATGTTTCAATAAGTTTTATACAATTGTTAATATTAGGGGTAAATTTTTAGTTGAATCATAAATGGAAATAACTTGGTGAATATTTAATAATAAAATCTTGGTATTTATAATCATAGCAAACCATAGTTAATAAAATAAGAAAATGAACCATAACTTAGGATTCAATTATTAAAATAACTTGAAAATTCATTTAAAGTTGAAATATTATGTTTAGTACATGACGTAATTGGTGTTATGACCTCAAATACCTTGGAGGGACATTTGTATTTGACTACATATAACTTGCCCATATGAATTCATGTAATAAGACATAATTTAAAAGTTTGGGTTTGTGTTTCTTTAAGATTTAAGTTCATTGAAAAAGTGTGACTTAATTACTTAGGGGTTGTGCAATGATAGTTCATAGTTTTGGAAATTTAATACATTATTTAAATCTATAGAATGAGTAAAACATGACTATGTATAAACATTCATGTAGGTGAACATTGAAAAGGTACATAATGTGAAAAGATTTAATATTTCAATTTTTGTTCTTGATTAAAAATGTGTTGTGAAGTCTAGATTTAATATTGTGATCAATGTTAAAAAATTGAATGGTTGTTTTCATTACATTATCATTATGGAAAGGTCAAGTTCCTTACATAGGAAAAAGTGTGCCTACACAGGCCTAAAAAGAGAGGAAAGTTGTTATTGAGGTTAATAAGATCATTAGTTTCACATCTTTTTAGGATTTTGAGTTTATCAAGAAAATATAGGTCTTTAGTAATGAAGGAGGACTTTATGCATGGTCAAAGAGGCTTATGAGCCTAAAAAAATCAAGATTACTTAAGAGTGTTAAGTACAAAATAAAGGACCTATTAGCATAAGCAAGTATAGAATAGAGAATGGATTAGAAATTGAGAAATCTAAACCATGGTATGAGACTCTTATATATTTGCAAAAACATCAATTTTCTAATTTCCTTAGCATCAATTTTTGGTATCAGAGCATAGAATTCTTTGGGAAAGGGTTTAAATTATTTGAAGACTAATGAGAGATTGTGATTACAAAAACAATAGTGTTGGTTGAAGGATATTGCAAAAAGAAAATTTAAAGTGGTTCATAAATCCTAAGCCTTATAAGGCTTGAAATAAGATAAAGAGATATGAAAATATTAGATTAAAGAGAGCTCAGTAAAGCTATAGAAATAGTTTAAGGAGGAAGACTTGAACAAATTTTCCAAAAGACTAAGGTGAAACAGACTTAGGTGAGGCATGAGAAAGATGGAGAGACTGAAAGATTAGAGGAACCACAATGAAAAGAAAGAAAGAGTGATGATAAAGATGGATCTCAAGAATAAATGATAAATATTAAGGAGAGATTTTAGTAGTACAGTTCCTAATGGAGTGCTTAGGAACAACAAAAATCTAATAGGTTGGCATAAAAGTAAGAAAATGATCGAAGTGGCTAGTGAATTCACCTGTGAAAAGAAGGCAAAATCAAATAAAGATAATTTCCTTAAAAAGAGAGATAAGGTTGCAAAGTAATAAAATCAAGAAGATGGATTTTTATATTGATATATAAAGGAAAGGAAAAATAAACTTGAAGCAGAGATAGAAATCAATTTATGTCTTCCTTAAAATTGGATATTCTATAATATTTTGATCCAATAGATAAACATTAGCAAGGGGCTTATGGCCTCAATTTTTTTGCATATGATGTTTCCTTTATTTTTTTGTATGTAGATGAATAAGTTGTAGAAAAGATCTTTGAGCCAATGAGTTGGCTTATTAGATATGAAAGTCTTGATATAATGGTGTTTATTACAATTTAGAATTCAATTAAAGATAACAAGGGAGATCAAATCTCTGACAATCAAGAGTTGAAAAAACAAGAATAAATACTCATTCAATGGGATGTAAAAAAAACAAATATGGACAATAATTTACATTAGTCATGAAGTAAGAAGGTAAAGAATAATTCCAAATTGAGGTATGTGATGATGAATATTTAATATTTCAAGTTTTAACAAGCATATGGTTTAGAACCTCATAAGTTATATAAGCAAATGGTGATGAAAGTAACCAAGGAAAGTATAGATGATTGGTATGATCAAATGGTATCTCAAGCAAGGGAAAGTTTAAGGTCCAAAACCAGGTATGGAGATGGTTAAGAAGACCAAATATAAGTTATTTTAGCTGAGATAGAAGTTTTTATTTAAGAGGACAAAGAAAAAGAGTTGATTGGAGAGAAAATTAGTAAGGAGGTAGAGAGAAATGAATGATTCAAGGTCCATTATAACAATTTGTAGCATGAATAATATGAAAATAAGACAAAAAGAAGGAGAATACCTCAATTTCATAAGATAATATTTTATTTCTTTAAAAATTTGATTTATTTTGTAGGAAGGAATGGGAAGTATAAATGTGGGAGTCAAGACATGCCCACATGTTGAGATGTTATTGGTAGAAGTTTCAAGGAATTATAATTTTTCAATAAATGCATTTCTAATAATATCATGAGCAGGAGCTCATGAAATGTTTAAGCCTAGTAATTTGATGCAATAACATCAATTAAGATGTAACAATTTTGTACATAAGTACTCTTAAGAGTCAATAGAGTCATGTTATGAAGAGCAAAGGAACCATGTCATGCTTCTTGAGCATTGTAAGGAGTTTTAAAGGTCTAAGGAGAGTTTATTACTATGTTTTAAAAGCCTTATATCCTATGTAAGAGTGAAAAACATTTCATTAATCCTATAGAAGGGTGATTTTTATGTTGGGAAAACATAAATTAGGAATATGCTATGTTGGGATGAGAGGTTGAGAGGAATATGGTTTTCTTATCAAATTATCTATGTTTAGACAAAAGATTAGCATAAGTATTTTCAATATATCTATAATAAATCTTATAAATCCATTTGTATGAGTAATAAGGAGGATTAAATGAGAGTATGAGTTAAGAGAAGGCCTCTATGCCTATACATTTGTATATAGGCCTATGTTTTTGTTTATAAAAGGAAGTGTAGACACCAAATTTATGTCACACACATGCATAATTCCTTGTCTCGAAACCCCCCTTGAGCCCCATTTAATAATTAGCCTTACCAACCCATGTTTTACCCCTCACACATTTAATTAATTTAAAATATTTAATTAAGTTAATTAAAAACTACTTATGTCACCTTACCTGGCCACCTCATCCTAAGACTAATTCTTACACTCTGAGTCACCTCAAGACTTAGTCCCCTAATCCTAACTACCCATGACTTGTTCTCACCCTAAACATAAATTCCTAACTAACTAAATCCTTATTAACCTCACATTTTTACCATTTTCTAAAGGATACCACACTTGGAATAAGAAAGAATAGAAAATAGGCTAAAAATAGCCCTTTTACCTATTCTCATGCCACCGATGTCTGTCAACCCACAATCGATGTTGGTGGGATCACTAACATTTATTACTTAAGATAAATTATAACCTAATGTTTAGGTCAAAAGAAATAAAAAAACTCAATTATTCACATACAGGCTTTAGCATTCAACTTTTTATGTCCAGGCTTACCGTTATTCTACACATATCAATCTAGATTAGGAATTGATATGCTGCATAGAGCTTGGATTCTTTTGAACTAGTAGTATATGATTGTATTTATATTCACCTATTGCTTCAACATGCCTCATTAGAGCCATCTATCTGGCATTCATAGTTCATCTATTTTCACTAGCTAAGTATATCTCTTTGTTTGGTAATTCCTTTAAACCATCATTTTACAATTTCTTTACATTATACTATTTATCATTTTATGAACGTCCCAACTCTCCCTATGGAGGAGTTTTAAAACTCCATCGATTTTCCTCTACTCCAAACATACCAACCTTCTATCTAGACCCACTTGAGTCTTACACACTCCTTTACAACTCTTCTCAACCTCATAAACTTGACCAACATCTACCTTTTAGCTTAGATAAATCTCCTGCAACCTCTTGAGAACCTATTTCCCTTACCAAAATTTGTCACATAACTGACATCAGTCATATATCCTTATTGACATTGGTAGCATAATCGATGTCAGTGATTGTGTATTTCCACTAACCTCCCTGAGCCTGCCCAAACAACCTCCAAAAACATAAATAACTCACATTACCTGCACTATGTCACTCTCTACTGCACTCAAACTACAAGAAAGATATGAATATCTATCTCTTACTCTCTCTTTCATTTTTATATTCATTACCATTTTGTTTTGAAAAGTGGACTATCATCCCTAAGGAAGTTTGACACTTTCAGGAACAAGCGCATAACTTGGCAGCTCACTCATATATCTACTAACAAATATTTTGGTGGTAGTGCTTTCTTATTCATAGGTAGTCCTCCCTAGCCAAAAATGAGTAATCAACATCTTCTATATATAGAGTGCAATGAATCTAGGTTCTCTCTCATCTCTAATCCCTACCCTTCATCTTTGTTTCTCCTTAAACACCAAATAGATTAAAAATTTAGTGAAACATTTCTAGCATGCCTGGTGGGACCCTAGAGTTTTCCTTGGGTTCATTGCTTGTTTTAAGCATTCATATAGGTGCATTATAGTGAAAATTTCATTCCTTACACTTTTTATCTCTATTTTTTCTCAAAAAAAAAAAATTCAACATTTTAGTTTTTGTTTAAAGACAACAAACTAAAATTTCTTCTTCCTTGCCACCCTTCTCTTCCTTTTGCCTCAAAAAGAAAATTATCATTTTTTTTTCAAGTTAAAAGAATATCTTATTTATCTCTTTCTTGAATGAACAGCAGGATAGTGAAATTCATTATCTTCTCCTATTTCATCATTATTTTCATTTGAATCAAAACACTTCAGCTTTGGGTTTAAGACTTACTGCACTTCATTGTTTACTTGTTGCATATTAGCTCACTGAGTTAATTACAAGCATTATGAATGAATCATAGTACACCAATGTTAAACAACCATATCAAACTCACAAAAATAAACATTTAAACTCACATGAGACAAGTCCCATTGGGATTTCATCACTTGGTGGACACCTTACCCTACCCAGATATCGTACTTAGATTTCAGCACCAAGGGGAAAACCCACTCCATTCTTTGGTGGAGTATAAACTCTAGACAAAAGGTATATTTTGGCTAAGTATCTTGGCTTGACTTTAGGTCCATGAAGTGTGGGGAGAAAGCTCTTATAACAAGGCATGTACCTAGTATAACATAAATTTCCTCTTGAGTACCAAAACTAACCTGAAACTAGCTCTAGATTGCTTTCTAGTACCTTTAGTAGCCAAACTCTCATCTCACCATCTAATTAAGGAATAAACCAACACGTTACTAGAATTAATCTCTAGGATTTAATAATTAGTGGTTTTATGTTTTTTTTCTTCTTTTCTATTGCCTTCTATATTTTGGAGTTGGTAAGGATGTTTTTCCATTGATTTACAAAATCAACACCATCTATAATACTCAAGTTGTATAACTTGTTATATAAGGTTTTTTGAGTGTTCATTCTCATTATACAGACCTCTTGCATCCTCTATTTTACCTATATTTTGAATCTAGGTTTATAAAACATTAGATTTTTCATCTCCCAAGACTCCATAGTGACTAACATCGATTGAACCCACTGACATCGATAGACTTTTACCAACTGACATTGGTCAAGTGACCGACATCAATGGCTATGTAAATTGGTTATTTTTAGTTTGCTCAAAATAACAAGCTAAAAAAACCTAATTACCTACACCCAAACCTATTTTTTCCTCACTCTATCACTAATATAGAGTTTTAAGACTATTTATACTTCTTCTTGCATGGTATTGGCATGAAGCCAACCAAAATTATTGCCAATGATGCAAGCTGGCAACCACTTCCACCTTTCCCTCTTAATGTTGATTCTATCATGGAAAATACTTTAGATACAAAGCATACTCTTATCCCCAACCAAATTTCCATTATTCCTAAAGGAGATCAATATTTCACTAAATTTCTTGATCATAATATGGCAACCCTTTAGCATTACCTTGCCATGAGCCAAACCCACAATTCTTTGGGTGACCCATTATATAGTATGTAAACTTCTTTGATGGAGAAAAATTTAGTTTCAGCTATCTCTACTATGTTCCCCATGGTTACTCAAACCACCACTTTAATAAATAACCCAACCATAAACAATGTCCAAAGTTTAGCATCGCCAACTATCTAATCCCACCGAAACCTTGTCTTGACTTCCCTATCTTTACAAACACAAGTAATTACTTCAAGTCTAACCCCATTTTATAATTTGGTAGTGCCCATCCCATCTACTCTCACACTTATAATTACATGAGTTATGACTCACCCTTCACCCAATATAACCATGCCAACAACCCAACTTACAATAACAACACTCAATCAAAGCATTGTCTCAAACCCAACATGACAAGCCCCTTTTATTTCTGCCCCCCGACCTATGACTCACTACCCTTATGTTGTGTCAACACAAATACAATAATCTATGTCATACACTCCCTCTACTTCCTATCAAGTTCCTTATAACTTAGGGGGTATCTCCCAAACCAATCCTTTAGACCTCTTTAAGATGTTGATGGACAAGATGTCTAATCTAAAGACATATGTGATAGGTTCAAAGAATGTGTTATCTTATGATCAGGTATGCAATGAGCCTAACCATCCTTATGTGGCTATTTTACCTTATCCAAATATAATGGGAAATCCCCAAATTTAATCATTGCCAAAGTAAAGAGGACCCATAACAACATTTATGAGCATTTAGATATGCTTGTTATTTAATAGGGCACGATGATGCATTACTACTTCACACCTTTCCTATGTCTCTTTTGGGGGCTGACCTAGATTGGTATAGCTCTATAACTAAACACTTCCTTTTCTCATTTACCCAACTCACACAAATATTCCTAGACCATTTCTCTATCAACATTTCTAAAATGGTTTCTATTCTAGACCTCTATTCTATTAGACAATTTGATGATGAATCTATTACAGATTTTGTCACTCACTAAAGAGGCTTAATCAATCAACTCTCCTTCTCTCTACCCTAACCTAAGCTTATTGATATCTTCTTGAGGGCATGTTCTAAGCATATTTCATCCACACTCTGTGAGAATTTTTTTTCACATTTGATGAAGCCTTTAAAATGGCACAAAAGCCCAAAATTTGAGTTATAGATGAAGACATAGTCAAGTTATGGAATAAGAATGCCAATTCCAAATAAAATGACTCCTCTTCTTCTAAAACTTTTCCTATTAACCAAAAATATAAAGGCTCCACCAATGCAGTGGTCATTAAATCAGCTTCTTCTACAACTACAAACCAACCTAATTCTTTGACCTCACAAAATCTAACCAAGCAATTCCAATAATGGTATGAACATAGATAATACACTCCAATTGGGGAGTCATATACTTCTATTTTGGAAAAACTATTATAACAGGGAGCCATAAATCTTCCTAAAATCAAGCCTCTTATACAGTTTGATCCCTCCCATCTTATTCTTAATTGGCATAAGGAGGATGAGTTTTGTGGCTACCATTGAGTCAAAGGCCACAATTCTAATAACTTTAAAACATTCAAGAACATTTTTCAAGACATGTTTGATAGGGGTGATCTCATATTAGATAACCCTAATGTGCCTGCTAATCAAAATATGGATGTGTTTAAATAAACTTTTCCTAGCCATTCACCTAATCAAAATATTTTTTAGACCATGACTGATAACTCATGTGATCATAATATCCATATGGTTAATATGGTCTTTCCTTTACCTCTTGTCTAACCTCTCTCACAATAGGAGACACCCATTTTACCTACAATTCCCCCACAATTGGTAGAGTTTGTTTTTCCCATTCTTCCTCCTCAAGTAAAAGAGCCTAATTCACCCATTTCAGTCCCTCATAAGGAAGGGCCTCCTTTATCTCTCCTTTTGCTGCAAGAGGATCATGTACTACCAGTTATTTTTGCACCAATGTTACCTATCCTCTTACCACTTAAGGACCATGCCTTACCCATTCCTCAACCACGTTGAAGGGAACATCATGCTTGTGTTATATCCTCTTGAGGAACCCTCTTCACCTACCTCTCCTCCACCGATAGAAGGTAGTACCCCATCCACTCCTCATTCTCACCTAGAAGAGCTAGTGTTATCTACTCCTACATTAGATGAGATACCTATTGTGCCTCCTCCAATTCAACCAATTTTACCACCACTTTTACCTATGGAAGATCACACTTTACCTATTCCTCACCCACATGTTGAGGGAGCAATTATACCTATGCTCTACCCCCTTGAGGAGCCTTCTTTGCCTACCTCACTTCCACCTATGGAAGACCATTCTTTCTTCTCCTCTCTCTGTCAGGAATCTAGAACATAAAGCTTTGATACCAACTGTTAGGACCCAGAAGCACAATTGATTACCATATATAAGCAACTAAATGCAGAATTTAACCAGAAGTAATAAGTAATTAGAATTCAGAAATAACACAGAATATGAGAGACAATACCCAATTATATTAATACTCTTCCAGAAGGAAATACAACAAAGAAGATGCCATAATATTCTTTTTTACACACCTCTAGGGCTCCCACACCTCTAGGGCATAAACAGTAAATCTCTTCAAGAGCTCACTCTCTCAATTACGATCCCAACACACAACTCAAACACATAGTTGGTGTTCACCTCTAACCAGTTAGTATCACTACTGCCAGTACCACTAGTCAGTATCACTACTAGTACACAAGTACTCCACATACTCCATGATCGAGTACACACCGTACTCCAAGTAGATCTCCCATGAGCTTGCTACACTAGTTGTGTCATTGATCTCCTTGATCTTACTGCCACCTATAAATAAACTTGGTTTTGCAACACTTACAAACCTAGATCTCGCACACACACAAATACATATAACTCAAATGATCTTACTTACCATGTAGATCTCCCATGAACTTGCAACAACCTACAGTTCAAATGATATTACAATTGGAAGGATATACCTTGCCTTCTTCTATTGCTCTCCTGTGGAACTAGGAGGAGCTACCCTTGCTCTCTTTACACTGAAGGAGCTAACCAAGCTCAACTCTAACTAGCACACTTTACAATACAGCCCATGAGTCTATTATATAGATCCCATGCAAACAATAATTAGACATCCAATTACAATTATTAGATCCATAGCTCCAAGACTAAATTTAGCCTTTAACATGCAAACAATCAGTTTGTTAACAAACTATTCGTGAACAAGCAGTTTTGAAACTGCATAGGCGACCAACGTCGGTCCCTGTCTGCCTGGAGATGACTAACGTTGGCCGATCCCTGATCGATGTTGGTAGCTTCCTGTCTACACCTAATCGATGTCAGTTGGCTTGATCGACCCTGGTGATTGTGACACTCAACAACCTCCTCCAATGTCTACATTAGTGAAGCTTTTAGCTCCACAACTTAACAATCTCCCACTTGGAGATAAATAGCTACACTATACCTGTACCTATACACTGTATAATTTGTTTCCTAGCTTGTATTCCTCTTCAAACTCAACCTTGAAGACCAACCACTACACAACTTGTGGTGCAACACCTGTCATCCAAGTAACCTACCATATCTACATCTACAAACCCATGTAGAGAAGTCCCTGACCCTACATAGCATGTCGACCTGCTGCTAGTCCCTCTCAGATACTTGAAAACCCATTGAATCACTTTTTAGTGCTTCTTTCCCAGATTGGCCACAAATTTGCTGACAACTCCCACTGTTGGGGCAATATTAGGGAGTACACATGTACTCAACCTCATCATGTGATTGGGGACCCTATTTTGTGAACTGTCCATCCATAGGTGCACTTGCCATTCTACATCCTGCACTACCTTCACATAATCATCTTATGATAACATCAACTTGTGATCTTCCCTATCTCTAGGATTACTCATGCTGAAGAATTTTGCTCCTCCAAATTCTTCATGACACACCTCTGAATTAACTTTACCTTTAGCTCAGAAAAAACCCTGTATGTGTAACCCTGCATCAAGCAAACACACAACATACAGTAACAAGATGATGTTGCAATCATCACCCACTTGGTAAAGAAACCACAATGGTTACAATGACATTTACTAAAGCCATGCTTTGTCATCCACCTGTCAAACCTGTACCACTATCCTGGAGCTTCCTCAAGACCATATGACCTAGCCTTTCATCTCACATATCCATTCTCTCTATTCTTTAACCAAGGTATCCATTCATCTTTTAATGCTTTCATATCGGCTAGCTACCCTACCAAATCTCTTGTTTGGTGCTACATCCTAGGAATCAAATTCCTCATCTATGCCATGCTCCCACTATTTTCTGAATCCTTCCTGCTCTGCAATGAGCAACGAGTATAAAGAAGAGGAACAATGAATTTGAGGCTTACTTACCCTTTCAATCCTCTATATGGGCATTTGAGACTCCTTAACAGCTTGTTGTCTACCCAAAATCTGTTCCAGTGACTGACCTCGATCACCACATAGTCTGCATCCAACTGATGTCGATTCCATGTGACTATCCTGACTATCGATGCCAGTTTCTTGATCGACGTCGATGTCTACCTGTCACTGATGTCGGTGCCCTGACTGACATTGGTCTTACCCTACTTGACACCACTAGCTCTGGTCTGCACATGACTAACATTGGCACCTATCTATTTGATGCCAATTCCTCTTGACTGACACCGATACCTATTTTCTCTTGTGAGTGATGACTTTTTACCCACGAGCTCTCTTTGGATCAAAACCCTGTCCAAATTGCCCTGCTTAGAGTTACTCAACCTTCTCCACTGATCTCTGTCCATCATCTCCTCCATGAACACCAAGGCTTTCCAGTTCTTAAGTTTGTCAAAGACATCTGAATTCTACTTAAGAACATGCATCTCCTTCTTGCTCTTATGACCAAGCCTACAAATCCACATCTTCACAACAAAAGAAGAATCAGTAATATAAGTAGATAGATAAAGGATACCTACTTTCTTACCACCTACTAATTCAAGTGCATCCACTGTGAGAGTTTTTGTGCATCTCTCATCACCCAACTTTCTTGAAGAAATTAGCCACATCTTTAGGACTGTGACCTACATGACCTCCTTCAACACCCATGTGTTGGCCATCTACAATTTCAGCCGCACTTCCCCTTTGCCAAAACTTTGACAAGGCACACCAGCCCCTAAATAAAACTTTCCAAAGTCTCCAAAGACCTTAACATGGAAAAATACTCTATTTCGTGCTGCATGGAAAGAGGCAATAGAATCTATAAAACAAGATTCTAATTTATCTAAGGAACATCCCAGAGCATTTTATGCAATAACACCTGCAACATCTACTTCTTCAGTTTCTTCATGCTGATCTTTTACCAACCAACAATTTTCCTTTACCTGCTCTTTCTTTCCATAACACCATAATTGACCATTCTTGCTTTTCAATTCCTCCATTCTTAGCTTACTTTCTTCTGCCATTGCTATACTCCCACTCAATCAAAAATCCCTAAGAGTGACCTGTAATCAAACACAAACTTGCTCCCTGCAACCTTAGCTCTGATACCACTTTGTCAAGAATCTAGAACATAAAGCTCTGATACCAACTGTTAGGACCCAGAAGCACAATTGATTACCATATACAAGCAACTAAATGTGGAATTTAACCAGAAGTAACAAGTAACTAGAATTTAGAAATAACATAAAATATGAGAGACAATACCCAATCGTATTAATACTCTTCCAGAAGGAAATACAACAAAGAAGATGCCACAGTCTTCTTCCTTACACACCTCTAGGGCTCCCACACCTCTAGGGCATAAACATTAAATCTCTTCAAGAGCTCACTCTCTCAATTACGGTCCCAACACACAACTCAAACACAGAGTTGGTGTTCATCTCCAACCAGTCAGTATCACTACTGCCAGTACCACTAGTCAGTATCACTACTACCAGTACACAAGTACTCCACATACTCCATGACTGAGTACACACTGTACTCCAAGTAGATCTCTCATGAGCTTGCTACACTGGTTGTGTTGCTGATCTCCCTGATCTTGTTGCCACCTGCAAATCAACTTGGTTTTACAACACCTACAAACCTAGATCTCGTACACACAAATACCTGCAACTCAAATGATCTTACTTACCATGTAGATCTCCCATGAACTTGCAACAACTTACAATTCAAATGATATTACAATTGGAAGAATCTACCTTGCCTTCTTTTATTGCTCTCCTATGGAACTAGGAGGAGCTACCCTTGCTCTCTTCACACTGAAGGAGCTAACCAAGCTCAACTCTAACTAACACACTTTACAATACAGCCCATGAGTCTATTATATAGATCCCATGCAAATAATAATTAGACATCCAATTACAATAATTAGATCTACAACTCCAAGACTAAAATTAGCCTTTAACATGCAAACAACTGGTTCGTTAACAAACTATTCATGAACAAGCAGTTCTAGAACTGCACAAGCGACTGATGTCATTTCCTATCTGCCTGGAGATGACTGACATCAGCTGATCCCTGACTCATGTCGATAGCTTTTTGTCTACACTTGACTGACGTCAGTTGGCTTGACCGATGCTAGTGACTGTGACACTCAGCAACCTCCTCCAATGTCTACATCAATGAAGCTTTTAGCTCCACAACCTAACACTCTCTATCAAAGAAGACCCTATTGTGGCTCTTTCTCATCTTTGGCCTGTGGTAGTAGATGCTGATGATTTCCCTCTTTCTCAATCACCTAAGCCTTTTAAAGAAATAACTATAAGGCCTATACTAAATCCATCTAAACCCTTCTCAAAGTTAGTTGAAAGTCTAGAATTTATTGACTCCATGAAGCTAGATCATGTTGCATTTTGGGATCAACTTAAAACTCCTTATCCTACACAATGAGTGTTGACCTTTACCATCAACCCTCTCACTACCCTTTACCCTAATGTCTTTGATAAAGTTAGAGCTTCTTCACCAAAATCACCAAAAGTTCATCCTTTTACGTCAAAACCATCACCCTCATAGGCATCTACTACATTAAAGTAGATCAGGTCTTTAGGCATACATCTAGTCTCTAATCTAATTCATCCAAAAGTAAAGTTAGATCTAACTCTCTAACCACAAGTTGGAGTTTTGTGGCTTGAACTACAAAATAATGTTAAGTTTCCTAAATCTTGCTGATCTTTCCCTCTTTCACTCTCAACCTTGCTTTCAATTTTGGGACCACATCCCTCTAATTTAGTTGGGGTATCACTGATCCAAGCAAAACCAAATGTTAAGTTACCTCCACAACTACCTCTTCCACCTAGTAGGCCTTTCACATCTAACAAAATGATACCTAACATGAATAAAGTGTCAGTAAAACATGTGGCTCCACTGCCACCTAAAAAAGTGCCACATAAAATCACCCCCATGACTCCTAAACTAAAGAAGGTATCCACTCTTATTACAATAAGTTCTAGCCCACTCATAGGCTCTCAAATATTTTTCCTATGCTATTTGTTGCAATCTTCCATAATAACTCTTCCTCCCATTAAGATTTATATTCCTCTTAGACCAATTCCATCTTGGTTTGATGATACACAAGTGTGTCTATATCATCATTTTCCTAGACATGATACTGAGAGTTATAAAGATCTCATGGAAATCATTCGATTATAGTTTGATGCTAACACTCTATTTTTTGATACTCCCATTAACCTTCTTTTTATTCTACCCCTAGCATCCATAATTCCTCACACTATTCCACCTGAATTCAAACCCAAAGATGTTGTCATACCCCCTTTGCCACCTCCTTCATCTATGTTTTAGATCAACGTGGTTAATGTGGTCACATGATCACATAATCAAAAGGATAAAGGTAAGGAAAAGGTCACTACCCCTTGGTCTCATCCATTCTCAAAATACATTCCTCCTTTGAATCCCGAGATTTCCATCTTGGGTGTTTTGAAGCTAACATCTTTAGAAGTTATTCAAAACTCGATAGTGAAACAACCTCACAAAACCCCTTTAAAAAATGTCCTTGTATGAGTTAATCCAAAAATCACCCAAAAACCATCAATATTTGATTAGTGCCTTGTAATTAGTTGAGGTACAACCTGACTCCCTAACCTCTCTTAGCTTTGATCAACTCTCTTAACACCATCTCCTTGATTTCCTTTAGTAATTTGAAAATTCCACATCAACACCCTAAAGATCAAGATTCTACCCTTTTAATCACTGTATATATTGATCAAACTCATGTCAAAAGAGTCATGATTGATGGGGGTACTGGTATTAATATTATCTCCACCCATGCCTACAAACAACTAGCCCTTCCTGACAATTATATGTCTCAAACTGACACAATGATCCACTCCTTTAACAATACCACAACTACTATGATGGGCACTATTGTCTTACATATCTGTGTGGGCCCTTGCACAATTCCTAAGCTCTTCTATGTTGCATAAGGAGAGTTTTAATACAACATATTACTTGGATGACCTTGGATATATGATATGGCATCTGTGCCTTTTAATTTGCACCACTACATCAAGATTGAGCACAATGGGTAGGTGCATGTTATTCCTACTGACCCACCTCCTTTCAAAACATACAACATGACTTATAGCCC
This sequence comes from Torreya grandis, assembly GCA_037957365.1. NCBI lineage: Eukaryota > Viridiplantae > Streptophyta > Pinopsida > Cupressales > Taxaceae > Torreya > Torreya grandis. The sequence goes on from JARHVA010001513.1 coordinate 1,752,543, forward strand.
TAATGATGTTCTTATTCCATTAAATACATCATCTTCTTTGAATGATACTTTTGAAGTTTTCACAAGCTCCACTACCCTAGTTACACAGATATCGATGATACAAATTTTTTACAAAGACCCCATGGAGGAAACTTTCAAACATCTTTCACTCAGATAATATCATTTATTGACACTTGACTTGTTCCATACTAAAAAAGAGTATGGAAACATTCATATTCACCCTAATTGTGATCTTAGTATTGAGATGGTCATCCCGTATGGTCTCCCTAACCTTCAAACTAATTTCACATATGGGGGAATTGATCTAGCTCCCACTATTGACAATCCATCCTCTTCACCATAATGATTTACCTGTGACTTCTCTTTCCTGAGCAAGCCTAGATTCACCCACACCTATCTTTATAGGTGTGCTTGGAAAGGATTTGGTTTGGGTCATTATGAGTAGGGTGTTCATAGGCCTATTTAATATCCCACCAACAAAACTATTGAAAATGCTAAAAAGTAGCATGGAGTGGGTTATGATGAACCAAATAAACTCACCAAAACGTCTCATATACCAATTATCAAAGAGCCATTATCTCCTTCTCCATCCTCTCCTCCACCATCACCTATCAAATCAGAGGTATCTATGCCTCCTAATTTTTTTCCAATAAATGCCATCCATTTTGGCCCCCTCACCTATCCTCGAGTTAAGGAAACAAGGTCCCTTCCTCTCATTCATCTTGAAATTATTGATGAAGACTCTCCCACTATCAACACTATCCAATGCCAACATGATTATTCTATTCTCACATACATGGGTGTAGATGATTCATATATCTAATGATCACTCCCATCCAAAACACAAGCTATGTTAAATGAATCAACCATTGACATCACTTTTCCCTCTCACAATAACCCCCATGTCCTTAAGATTGGCTAATCTTTGGATTCCTCTGAGCAAGCTTATTATGCCACATTTCTTAATGACCATAACAAAGCATTTGCTTGGTCTTATAATGACATGCCTATTATCAACCCTTCTATCATCACCAAAAATATTATCACCAACTGAGATGCTAACCCTGTTAAGTAGAATCTTCACAAAATGCATCCTCGTATTGCTCTCCTTGTCAAAGAAGAGATACAATGCCTCCTTTCTATTAACTTTATTCAACCCATCGACTACCCAAAATGGGTTTCCAATATTATTCTTATCATAAAAGTGATAGGGGGAATCTGCATCTACACTGACTATCATGACCTAAACCTTGCCTATCTAAAGGATTCCTTCCCTTTGTCAAGTATTGACCAACTTATTGATCTAACAACCAGCCACGAGGTGCTAACACTTATGGATAGGTTCTCAAGTTACAATCAAATATTGGTTTCTTTTGAGGATCAACACAAGAAAACTTTCATTACACCATGGGGGACTTTCTATTATTAGGTCATGCCCTTTGGTTTGAAGAATGTTGGTGTCACCTACCAACGTGCCATGACTTAAATCTTCCATAATATCCTACACAAAATTATGGAATATTATGTGGATGATTTACTTGGGAAGTCTAAACTTCACCAAGATCACTTGATAATTCTCAAAATCATATTCACTCATTTCCTCAAATATAACTTTCAACTAAACCCAAAGAAATGCATCTTTAGTGTCCTTTTTTGTATGCTCTTAGGATTCATCATTTCCCTCTATGGTATTGAAGTTGACCCTACTAAATTTTGAGTAATACTGGACATACCTCCACCTACTACTATTAAACAACTTCGTAGCCTATAAGGTAAGCTTCAATTGATCCATTGCTTCATCTCCCAATTTTTAGATCATTGCCAACCCTTTCACCATCTCCTCAAAAAAGAGGTCTACTTCCATTGGAATACAGATTGCTAAGAAGCCTTTGATGCACTCAAAGGGTATCTCCTTTCCCCACTAGTTCTTATTCCACCTAAGGAAAACTAACCTTTTTACCTTTATATCTCTGCAATAAACCATTCTTTGGGTGCTATGATTGCACATCACGATGATCACCATCGAGAACAAGTAGTTTACTACAGAAGCCACACAATTATTGATTATGAAACTCGATATACCCATATCAAAAAGCTTTGTCTCACATTGGTATTTGCATCTTCCAAGCTCTATCATTACCTCTTAAATCATAAAACATACATCATCACCCATACTAATCCCCTCAAATACGTACATTCCAAGCCATATCATAACCAATGTATAGCTTGATAGCTCATTCTCCTTGCTGAAGTTGACTTAGAATTTATTTAACAAAAATCAATCAAGAGGTAAATGATCATTGACCAGTTAGCTACTGTGCCTTTACCTAACAACCAACTTTCAAACCTCAAATTCCTTGACAAATACATCATAATTCTTTCCACTAATGACATCTCCTATCAAATGATGATGTTCTTTGATGGATCTAAATGTCAACACGATGGGGGTGCAGGGGTCATCCTCATTCCTCTTGATGGTGGGCCTATGCCTTTGTCATTTAAACTAGATTTTGAATGTACTAACAATTGGCTGAATATGAAGCTTTGATCTTAGGGCTTAAAATGACTATTTTCTTGGGTATCAAATGAATAACCATTTTTGGTGACTCCTAAGAATGGTTAATTAGGTTAATGGTTCCTACCTAGGCAAAAATGAAATTCTGTAATGATATAAACATCATGTAGATATGCTATTGGAATCATTTAACTCCTACCTCTTGTAAATTGTTCCTTGATCTACAAATAAGTTTGCTAACACAATGTCTTATCTTGCTTCACACATACCCTCTTCACGCTCTTCCTCAAAAATCTATGACACTGTACATCACTTAACATTACCATCTTATGTATCAACAAACATACTTTTTATTGGAAATAAAAAACACAAGACACATGACTTATGGTACAAGAAATTCATGAATTACCTTTCCTTTTCTATTACCCCTTATGACCTCTCTAATAATGGGATACATGCCTTTATGAAATGTGCCACTCATTACACTATACTACGGGGACTTCTCTACAAGTGAGGTTTTGATGGTCTCCTCATTAGATGCCTCACTAGTACTGAGACCCCTTTCACCATTAAGGAAGTCCATGACAAGATTTGTGGTGGACATTTTAATGGTCATGAAGTTACCAAGTGTATCCTTTAACTCAACTATTATTAGCCAACACTCCATCAAGATTGTCATGACTATGTTTGGCATTGCATTAAATGTCAATAACATGCTAGCCTCCTTCACATTCTAAGACATGAATTACAAGCTACCAAAGACTTTTGGCCATTCTCCTAATGGGGTTTAGATCTAATTGGTGAGATTAACTCTCATTCATCTCTCCATCACCATTATATCATTAGTGCTACTGAATACTTCACCAAGTGGGTTGAGGCCATTCCTCTCATCTCCACCAAGGCTGAAAAAATTGTTGACTTTATTAACCATCACATCATCTATCATTTTGGTGTCCCCCATAAAATTATAATAGACAACGGTAAATATTTCAAAAATAAGACTGTTTAAAATCTTTGTGACACCTTTGGAATCAAATTAAGCTTCTCATTGCCATACTATCCACAAGCAAATGGATAGGTAGAAGATTCTAACAAAACCTTAACCAAAATCCTCATGAAGGTAATCAATGATACTGCTAAGGATTGGCACATTCACATTTTCTTTGATTTATAGGCTTACCGCACTAGCATTCAAACCCCTACAAGTGCTACGCCTTTTTCCTTAGTCTATGGGATAGAGTCTATTTTGCCTCTTGAGGTCTAGATTTTTTTTGTTTGCATTTCTCTACAAGACATACTTACTAATGATGACTTTCACTAAAAATGTTTGGCTCAACTTGAGTTGCTTGATGAACACCATCTCATAGCCCTTATACACCTCCAAATCTATCAAAAGTGTATCAAATGTGCTTACAATGAAAACCTCAAGGAGTGATATTTCAATATTAAAGATCTCATCTTAAAGGAAAATCAACATTTGATGAACATGGAGAAGAGCAAACAAGGTAAGTTTGATCCTAATTGCCTTAGACCCTATATCATAACTCAAAACTATGGCTTAGGAACTTATTGCTTATTTTCTCTTGAAAGAAATATATAACTTTATCCTTTAAATGCTTTGCACCTATGACCATTCTTTTGTTAATCAAGTATTGCTTCATCTCATGTTTAACTTGAGCTCATCCCTTGAGCAACCCTATTACATTCATCTCACTTCCTCTTAACTCTTATTCCTACACACTTATTTAACCTATGAAGTGATATGGTTTTTCCCTCAAAAGTGGAAAACCCCTAAGCCTCTATAGTCTTTTACGTGACTAAAGTTAAAAATAAAAAATGAAAATAAAAATAAAAATGGGATACATAGACAAGTTATAATTTCTCAGGTCGTGATTCTCAACGTAGACTACTCCCTTGAAGGAAAATTACGTAACTTTTCCTTAATACTATAAATAGACTACTCCCTTGAAGGTTAGATATTAAAAAATCAAAAAAAAATTCTTAGACCACTCCCTTGAAGGATGGCTAAGCCAAGCTTTGTTATCAAGGGAAATAATGACGTAGAAACTTCTCGTATTGATTAGCTTCATATGACCTCAATACAAACAAAATCCCATTTTAGGCTTCCCACATTGATCAACTTATAAACAAAAAAAAAACTTTAAGTCATGGACTTTCCTGTAGTACCTCTTGAGTCACCCATAGAAGGGGCATACCATCCCCACTAAGAAGATTACGCTACCCAAACACTCTCACTCCTTCTACCCTTTTCCCCTCATACTCTTTCAAGGGACTTTAAACTCACTTGACACAAGGTGAGTATGATTCTTCTCTAACAAAAAAAATGGTCAAATGATGCAAAGCATAAAAGAGGCTCACATTACTGAGCTTATTTATGTTATGATTACGGTCTTTGCCAATAAGCGAGCATTGTACCTCTTTCTTTGTCATCTCAATCATATGTTGATTTCTCTTCTGATATCAAACATCGTGACAAGATTCAATTACCTTCTTTCCTTTCTACCAATTTTTCTTGATTCTTAGAGTTATGTGTTTAACACATATCCATAACTACCCAAAAACATATTAAAACTAACAAACCATTACTCATGAGAAATCCACCTGACATGCAACCATAGTTTCTCTAAAAAATAATAAATAGAAAAACTATCAAGCTTATGCCATTTATTTTAAGCATACACCATCACAAATATGGAAAAAAGATGAAATAAAATAACATACTCAACCCATTCATTTTGAGCATACACCATCACAAATATGGAAAAATGCTAAGATAATGCTAACCAGTCAACTATGCATATACCATCACATACATGGGAAATACTAGTCTAACTCAACTAACATGCTCAACATTAACATAATGTAAATATCCACATTGCTATACAAACTTCAACATCATCACCATCACATGAACATATCTCAAAATAACAAACTCTCTCTCTCTCTCTCTCTCTCACACACACACACACACACACACACACACACACACACACACACACACACACACACACACACACACACACACACACACACACACACACACAAAATATGAATGTACGTCAATGGATTATATCAGTATCATCTCTCCCTTAAAATATACATCTCTCATCTTCGGTTCATAGGCCAATGTGTATACAACATATATGACAACATCAATAACAAAATATGGAACTTAGAATCCTCAAGGTTATAGTCATGGTCGTAAAGAAGCAGTGTCATCACCACTCTCTACTTGTCTATGTCTACATGAGCTAAAATCCATGGCACATGTCACTGATCTCTCATACTCTCTAAACTCAAAATACCTATGAATCTATGGGAACTCCTTGATGGCCCTCCCATAGTATGTAATCTCATCTAGAGCCATGTTATACCTCACTATAGATACAATCTACGGTGGACCCATCAAACCTACTATAGGTCCCTATGGTGGAGGAGGAGGAGTAGCCTATCCTACTACTCTCAAAATATCCCTCTCTATTGTTAGTGTAATATCCTATCCTTGTAATACCTTGACTTGGATTTTTAATGCCCCAACCTATCCTTATAATGTCATAACCTACCCCTATAAGACCAACACCTATGCTTGTGTTACATCTCAAGCTCATACTACTACGTCTCAGGTCTGTACCAATGTATCCCAGGCCTACATGACTATATCTCTCTATCTCCTCACTCCCTATACATCTAGTGGTGGCCTCCTGACCTAAACCATGGGATGCAAACCTATCCACCATGCAAGATAAGTTATTGTGCATCTCAGATCTACCAAACATAGTCCTGCTGGTAGCTCCTAAAAATTTGGCCCATCTATCTCCTAGGGAAATGGTAGGGGTGCCTCTATATCATCCTTCATATATTGAGGAAAGGTAGGAGGCACATCCTATAACAATTTAAACTATCTCTTAACCTATGCCATGGGTATCATTTCTAGCTCTCCATATGATCTCCCTTTAACCCATAATGTACTCTATAAATTGACAAGATACTTTACCTATCCTTTAAATATAGGGTATGTTAGGTAGGGCCTCCAAGTAATATATATGGGAATCAATCCCTCTATCATATACCTATAATAATCAATTTCCCACACTATGCCATTTACTTATGTATGGGCCATACCCACTCTCCATCATCTAAAACCAACCCTAAAACTATCTACAATCATGGTAGGTAACCCCAATGGCTATGTTACCACATTGTGTTCATATAGACAACAATGGAGTAAATAATTGACACACAAACTATATCTTCACTATAACTTCAACCCCCACAACTCTCTATATAACTATGCCAAAAATGCTGGTCTCCATGCATACATGGTCTTCCACTCAACCATTTGTGCCAACACACCTATCAATGAAATAATAAATCTCCCACCATCTACATTTGGTAGTGCATATACTATAATCCCTATAATCATCAAGATACTTAATCAATGCCACTCCTCATTGATAGTATATAATAGCTCATATGTAAAGCTCACTGAGTGATAGGTTACCTGATTAACATGCTCTTTAAATAATGTAATCATGTGAATATCATGCTTCTCTCTCAAATAAAAGAAGAGATCCTTACCCTAGAGTGACAACCATAAAATCCTATACACATCCTCCTATGTCACTATCAACTCTTTGAAAGGCTAAGAAAAGGTGTTAGTGGTGTGATCCCACTTATCTATCGATGTTATCATCAAACTAACATCACATGCAACTCTACAATATCATTGCATTCCTCCTAACCTGATAGCTACCATGTGCTTCCACTCATCCATGGTGACATCTATATTCATCGATGTCAATAACATAGGTAGTCAATCTCATAACATCAACATCTTGCATCCACACACACAAACCTCAAGTCACATACTTTTCAATATAAACCTCCACCCTTTTTTCCCTTTTCTAAGGGAGAACTACATTATCCTGAGGCCTTAACTAGGATATGTAGGTAGAACTTAGTTAACATGTGGTATTCTAAGGTTAGCTCAGCCATAAACCCACCTAACTATCTAACTTGTTAACCTAACTAAACCCTAGGCGCAACTATGTATCCCTAAACCCTAGGCCCAACTATCTATCTCTCAAATCTAGGTATCATAGCCTATATCTTAAACTCTAGGCCTCATGGCCTATATCTCACACCTCAACCCCATAACCTATATTTTAAGACCTATTTAAAACTACCTTTTTCTAACCACTTCCCTTAATTTTTTTAAACCATACCTTGCCCTTTTTCCCTATGCACTAGGAGAACTACATTAGACTAAGGCCCTCAATCAACATGGGGTCTTCTAAGGCTAGCTCAGCCATTCAATTTGATGACTAACTCAACTAGGGATCCACAATGGGTCTTTTCTTCCTATTTGGTGTTTTTTCCTATTACTAACATTAGTTAAAGCTATCAACATCGACACCATATGCCAACTAACATCAACACCTTGTCAAAAAACTCCACTAACATTAATGACTGGTTTGACCTAGGGTTGAATAACTTGTTTCCCAAATTTAAGTTTTTCCCTAAAAACTACACCCACACACCTCGTAAATTCTCCTAAACCTACCCTTACCCCATTTCTTATACCTCTAATTACCCTCTCTCCCCTAAACATAACAAATTAGCCCACATCACAAATTCACAAGCTTAAATTAAAATTCAACTCATAGAGGATCTTACCTCATCTCTCCATCTCCTTTAGGATAGAATAACTAGTACTTGTGGTGGTACTCCTCTATTTAGGTCCCCTCCTAGCTCTTCCATCCCTACCCACTCAAAGATATTTTTATCTAATCAAATGTTGCAAATGAGTTTTGGTGGGCCACTAAACCCCTTTTTGTCAAGTTTGGTCACCCACTGATGTCAGCAATCTTGACCTAAGATGCTAATGTCAGTAATACTTCCTATCAACATCAGTGACATAACCAATGTTATCACCCTTAAATTAGAGTTTTTAACCCCAACCACCACCCTTTAGACTACACCCTTAGTTTGGGGTAACTTGGAGATCACATATATCTCCTTAACCATGACAACCAACCTTGGAGATCACATATAACTCCCCAACCATGACAACCAACCTCAGAGATCACATATATCTCCCCAACCATGACAACCAACCTTGAAGATCACTTAAATCTCCATTTGTGATGATTTTGATTAGAGATCATGAATATCTCCTTGACCATTGACCATTTTGAACCAACCTTACATTACTTGTCTTGACCACTTATTCTACCTCGCTATAATTGAATACTATACACATGCATGTATATTAGGTGTTTTAGATTACGACCAAGCTAGTCCTATCACTTGTAACCTTTTATGTTTACCAAGAACACTTTTTACCTCAGATACCTAGAACACATGGACCATTGAAGCTACAACTTTCATCATTTTAACCTTATTAACTATCATATACAAGCTATAATTTATTTATTTCTATCTAAGTCCTCCTCACCTTTACCTGATTTTGATTATGTCAACTATAACTTATCATACTATACATGTAAGTAACACTGTTACCATGCTCTCACTCAACATCTACCCACCCAATTAACTCTTTATCAAACTAGTACTCGATTCTAGATTATCTTCCATTAGATTCCATTTTGAGGGGGGATACCTTATCCAATACCTAAAGCATGTAACTTATATTTTTGTCTTGCAACTTGTTAGTACAAATAATAAGATAAAAAAGGCAAATGTAGACACCAAAATTATGTCACACACGTGCATAAATCCCTGTGTTGAAACCCCCCTTGATCCCCTTTTAATAATTAGCCTTCCTAACCCATGTTTTACCCCTCACACATTTAATTAATTTAAAATATTTAATTAAGTTAATTAAAAACTACTTATGCCACCTTACCTAGCCACCTCATCCTAAGAATAATTCTTACCCCCTAAGTCACCTCGATACTTAGTCCCCTAATCCTAACTACCCATGATTTATTTTTAACCCAAACATAAATTCCTAACTAACTACATCCTTCCTAACCTCACATTTCTATCGTTTCCTTATGGACACCACACTTGGCATGAGAAAGAATAGAAAATAGGATAAAAAGAGCCCTTTTACCTATTCTCATGCCATTGACATCGGTCAACCCATAGCTGATATCGATTACTTAAGTCAAATTCCAACCTAATGTTTAGGTCAGTAGAAATAAAAAAAACTTAGTTATTCACATAGAGGATTTAACATTCAACTTTCTATGTCCAAGCTTAGTGTTACTCTACACAAATCAGTTTAGATTAGGAATTGATATAATACACAAATCTTGGATTCTTTTAAACTAGAATCACATGCTTATCTTTTTATTCACCTATTACTTCAACATGCCTCACCAAATCCATCTATCCAACACTCATTGTTCATCCATTTTCACTAGCTAAGTATATCTCTATGTTTGGTAATTCTTT